>CM046888.1:18776505-18988171 GCA_025688845.1 Cucumis hystrix
TTTATAAATTTGTTCAAGTTCAATTTATTTCTACAAAGTATAGTTTGTTTAATGAGGTGTTGCTTCCAAAAAAAAAAATATTATGTTCTATCTCTATCTCGAGATATAGTTATGAAACTTAGACATTAGAGTAAATTTTTATTAAAGAAGACAACGTGAAATCATTGAGTTCAGATTCTTTCATACATACACAAGACTTTATATTTTCATATTTTATATGATTATTTTCATAAAAAAAGCTACGAGATTGATCTCAATTATTTTCTCAAACTCTAAATTAACTTATTGGGAACACCAAGTTGAGTTTTGAGTTGGTGAAATTAACTAAACCTTTCTTGCTTCAACTTTCCAATGATTCCACTCACTTACTATATTTATATAAAAGGTGAGATAAAGGAGGATCTTTGGTTCCCAATTTTTTCTTAAAATTTTTTAGAGTTTCCATTTTACCGTCGTAATCGCACCTTGACGTGGCTATCATTCTTTTTTTAATTCACTCTTCACAAAAAGACACCTCATCTATATGAAACAATGCCAAATCAAATTAAATCTTCAAACAAATGACAACTCAAATTAAATATTGGTTATGAGGTGTGTTCTAAGACTCACTTTTACCCCACTTCATTAGAAAAAGAAGGAAGAAATTCTAACTTCGAGAGAGAAATAAGATTATTGATAGCATTTTGCATTTGATGATAAATCTTTGATAGAATCTATTTCTAACAGTAAGTTATTATTTGCTTTTTTGGATATGTTGTATTGAAATGATAAATGTTTTATGAAGGGATTTGATTTAGAAGTTCATATATTAGGGAGGGATTTGATTTAGAAGTTTGTTTATATATGGATAAAAAACTCAAACCTCTACGAACGATGAAATCGATTAACTGTCACCTACGTCATTGAGATTTGAACCAGAAGTCGTTGGTGAGCTAAAGAAGTTGATTGAAGGGTTGTCAATGGCAGATTTCAGCGTTTGTGAGGTCTATGGTGGATATAGATTGATTTTGTGTGAGAATTGTAACAGAAGTCACAAAATTTTTATGGAGAAAAAGAGGGTTCAAATTAGAAATGAAAACATGTAAGGTTGATTTCTTTTCTATTGTCATATGATTGTTATTTGATTTTTACTCTAATTGCTATATATGTTGATAAAATCTGTTGGTTTGTAACTTTTACTTTTATGGCTGGTATTATGATCTCCCAATTGATAGATCGATATGTGATATGTGATACTAATAAGTGATTGCTAAATTATATATCAAATAATTTTGAGTAAAAGAGATGTATGTTGAATGGGATGTATAAAATTTGTCCATTGCAAAGGGCAATCACGCATTGATTATATTGGTTAAACTTCTATGGGATACCACTACTCCCATTATTTAACTCTTCTGAGAGCATGCACTTTAAGATTTTTTTTCCGTTCCTCTTGTTGGCTTAATTGTTATTGAAAATATTTGAAAAATAAGTTGGTTCAAGATAAAATTGGTTGAACAAACTCATGTTCACTAGCTTAGGTTTTTATCGAGGGACCCTTGTGCTAACCTAAGCACACTCGTTAGTTAAGTTATATATGTAATCTTTCAAGAAGTAGTACAAATTAAATCTCCAAGTCAAAATATGACATCTATCATATTGAAATCTAATTTCTGTTTCATTGTCAGGTGATTACTATCTGATTGATATTTGATTTCTATCTAATTTCTACGTGATTTTCATTGGATAATGAATATGTTATACAAGATGGGAAAATTAAAATGGGAATTAGAATCACAAGTCAATTGTTTAAGCATAGAGAATCGAATGCGTGGTTAGATTGATATCTGATTTAAGTTTGATTATTTAATTGTTGTGTGATTATCATATGATTGATATTTGATTGTCATGTATGTGATTTTCATTAGATAAGTCTAACATTAAGTATGTGACAACATTGTACATTATATTATCAATAAAAAAAACAAATATTATTCTAACATCAAGATTTATAGATTTTCTACTAAAAAACGTATCATTTATAAATATTAGATGAGAGACCGTCAATATAAAATAACATTAAATTATTATTAAGAATGAGTATTATATAATAAACAATTAGTATCATTGACTCTCATAGAACAATCTATATCAAATGACAATCAAGGAGGTTATTTATGACTATTCAACTTCAATAATTCCTCTTTTAAACGGAGATGAGGACCAGTTTTGCTATTTTTGCAAAAATCAACATTTGGACCATGAAACTATTGTTTAAACATATTTTTGTCAATTATGCAATTGCCCTTATATTATATTAACTTACACAAAATATTGATTCGTGTAGTCAACCTTTTTCTATCAAATTAAGCGAAAAATTTTACAATATGAATGATAATTTTCATTATATGTTTATTTTTTCTTCTTTTGAGCACTATAGATATATTTGAATCTCTAATCTGAATGAATATATATCATTGAACCCCTAACTTAAAAATACAAACATTATATGAGTTGGGATTTATGCTTAATTGCAATTAAATATTTTATTATATATTTTATGATTATTTCCCACCCTTTACCTTTATTATTATAATTCTTATGCAAAGCCTTTACCTTTGAAGCCATATGGACCAATTATTCTCATAAGTCATGATTGAAGCTCATAATTTATCCAAAGTATCATCACTGCTATTAAATGTTTTTTTGACAACATATTTTTTAAATATTAAAACATGCACAAATGGATAAAATAAAGTAAAATACAATAAGCACATACGAACATATGAAAGAAAATATTCAGCCTATGTATCTATGACAAAAGATTTAATGTTCAACTCCCTATCCGTACATTTATTATAATACATTTTTAAAAAAAATATTCTAAAAAAAATTGATAGCTTAAGATAGAGAGGTTGAGTGGAAAATTAAAATTGGAAAAAGTTCACTTTCCCTCCGAATTTAATGAGTGGTATCAATTATTAGTCTCAATTTTCTATTCCATCAAATTTTGGATCCTTAAATTAGTTATAGTAATTGTAGTAAAAGATTTTTATATTGAAAACATAAAAACTTTATGACTTTTTCGTACTTTCATTAATTGCAATAATATCAATTTAAAGATGAGAAGAGTTGTAAAGTTGTGGAAACCTATACTGTAATAACGTTTTTAATTGTGGACCTAAATTTACCAAAAACATAGAAAATTCAACGAATTTTTAGCTCAAGTATAGCTCTTTTTAAATTTTGGTTAATATTTTTTAAACTATTTTTAAATATAATAAAATAAACTAAAATATATTACAACTATCATGAATTCACCTAATGATAAAAAGGAAACATAATCTCAATATCTAACTATGAAGTTGTGAGTTCAATTCATGATGGCCACTTGTCTAAGAATCAATTTTCTAAAGTTTCCTTAATTACAAAATATCACTTATCAATAAATGATAGACTTTGGATCCATGACTATCAATTTCATTAATATCAGTGTCTATTAATTACTTGTTGAAATCTATGAATGCCAATCAATATTCATCTAATTTAAATTCAATTTAATTTTGATAAATCTTATATTGTAAATTGCTAGAAAATTTTAGAATATGCTGAAATATGTTGATTTTTGGAAAGATTTATTTTGATAATTTGATATGGAAAAATGATTTATTTAAAAAAAAGTAAAGTCGAAGACTATGTGTAAAATATCCACAATATGTCATTGATATACCCGGAATGTATTCAAGAAATGTCTCCAAAATTTCTCCATATATCAATATTTATTGAAAAATGTGCGAATAATGTCCATGAAACAATATATAGGCAACATTTTTTATATGTGAATGATATTTCTCAATTTTTTTAAAAAGGAGAAGTCACCTCCATTTGAAGATATAACCTTATATGTTTACGTATCAAGATAGATAGAAATAGTAGTCCATCTTGTTATTGGTCTGAGAGAAATTTTGTAATTTAAAATAATTTCCTAATCCGAAAGAAAACGTTTTTTTCTGTAATCCTAATAAAGTAATAATAATGTTGGAAAAATTACTCAGTCCAAGGCGATAGATCTCTACAGAAGTGAGGACCCGGGAACATTAACGAAACGGCCCTTCTTCTTCGTTCTTATTTGTTTCCTTCATTTTCAAGTTAAGCTTAAACCTTCCTTCTCTCTTTTCTCTCTCCAACTCCCATTCTCCTCCATGGCCTCCGTTTTGGACTCCGTTGATAGTTTCTTAGCCCTCTGTCAGCAGTCCGGCGATGCTGCTTACGCCGCCCTCCGCTCCCTTCTCGACCGTCTTGAGGATCCTGCTACCAGAGTCCGAGCTCGTGTTTTCCTCGCCGATGTCCAGAGGCGTTTTCCTACTAAGGATGATTGCGACCGCTGCTTCTCCTCCTACCATTTCCGGATCGAGGATATTTTTCTCGACCAATACGAAGGTTATTCACTCACACACCTTCTCTTACTTTTTTGTTTTTGTTTTGTTTTGTTTTGGACTGATGTCTGCGATTGCATGAGTTTTGTATTGTTATTGCGAGTAATGACAACGCGAGAATCGGAATGCGCTTCTCTTGAATTTTGCTGCTGTGGATAATTTAGCAGTCGGGTGTATGAATGAATTGTACCTACTGAAGAAGATTTCTATTTTTTGGTTTTTGATTTTTTCTTCTTCTTCTTCTTACAAGTCCAAACATTGTGGACTGTTTTCATAAATATATGTGCCTTTTCTTTTTCTGGATAAACAGTAATGTATAGATTCAATTCCAGGATTTCCTCTATCTTTTGTTTTATTTTACTTTTGAATTGCGAGTTTGACTGCTTTGCATGCAACCAAAAACCGAAATTTTATGGCCTGCGAATTATACCCGAACTATGAAAGCATCTGCCAAGTTTATATGGCAGCTGGCGAATTCTAGATCGCGGTAGCTACTGTATGGTCAGGACAATTGTCAATGCATACTCCGCTTATTCCCGCTAGGATATGTAGTCATTACATAAATAATGGTTAACGTGATCGGTCTGCGGCAGTTCGCTATTAACTCTTTTTTTTTTCTTCCTTTATTGTGTTTGTCATGTTGTTTGGCTGCATGTCCGGAGGATCTACTATTACTTTTAATGGATCTCGGACTTTTTTCTTCTCCGCCCCCCTCTCCAGACGCATTCAAATTTCCGAATTCTTATGGCCTGTCAGTCGTTCTTTTAATTGTCTGTCACCGTACTTCTTCCTGTAACTCGTTTTTTAGGAGCTTGATCTTATATTCTTCTCAATATAGTTATCACTGGAATGAGCATATGACTGACATCTTTTATTCAATATTCCAGTGATGGTGGTTGGTTTTATCCCATGCAAGTTTATAGCTCCAAATTCCTGCCTTTTCTTTTTCTTTTTTGTTTTTTTTTTTCATGTGGCCACATTTTTTTGAAAAGAAATCTGCCTTAAAACCGTTTTCTGGAAACCTCAGGATACAGGGGTAGGAAGAAATTGACGTCAATGGTAATCCCTAGCATTTTTGTCCCGGAAGATTGGTCATTTACTTTCTTTGAGGGATTGAATAGGCATCCAGCTTCCATCTTTAAGGATCGAACAGTGGCGGAACTTGGTTGTGGGAATGGGTGGATATCTATCGCCATTGCTGAGAAATGGTTACCTTTGAAGGTTTGCCTTCTTCCCATTATTTACTCCTTCTAACGGGAAGTGAAAAATCTTCTGTCTTGAACTTTTCATTTCCCTGTATGTTTTCCTATCTGTGTTGACAAAAAAATGTACATTAACGGCTATAAGCCTATGGGTACTGCTCCCTGCCGAGGTGGTGTCACTAATACAAACTTTTGGCTTATGAAATCCATGTCTCGAGTTAACATTTGTAGGTCTACGGCCTCGACATCAACCCTCGAGCAGTAAAGGTTTCTTGGATTAATCTGTATTTAAATGCGTTGGATGAGAAGGGCCAACCAATTTTTGATGGTGAGAAGAAAACCCTTTTGGATAGAGTAGAGTTCCATGAATCTGATCTGCTGGCCTATTGTAGAGACAATGATATCCAACTTGAGCGAATTGTTGGATGCATACCTCAGGTACAACCTCTTTATAGAACTTCAAGTGATGCTAGGTTGAGAAACTTTGAATGTAAGGGAAATTTACACGATTGGTTATGGAATTATAAAAATAATATTAAAATAAATTGTGGAACTTACAATTGGTTGCCTCTTGCAGATTCTTAACCCAAATCCAGATGCTATGTCCAGGATGATAACTGAAAATGCAAGTGAGGAATTTTTGTACTCGTTGAGTAACTATTGTGCACTTCAGGTAATTTTAAAATGGTAATCGAGTCATAGAGTTCATAATCATGTTATGAAAATATTAAACCTTAACTGGAGCATCATTTATCTGTTTTCTGCCTATTATGTATCTGTATTTTATTTAAACTATATCATTTCAGCTGAAGAGGAGTTCTAGATAAGAATCTGAAAAGTTCTTTGTTTTGATAAAAGAAACTTATCAGTCTCTTCTACACTTTCTTTATGTCCCGAAACATATTAGTGGTCAATTGTTAAGGAATAATGGAAGACCTTTGGATCATTGGTTAAATTCACAACATTTATCCTGTTCTACAGTCTTTATGCTTGCAAAATCCTCACGAAAAACTTCACTGTATGATTGCTATTTTCTTTATCATTTGAAACCTTGCTTTAATAGGTACATTTATGGTACCAGATTTATCAATTGCTCATTTAATGACCATAATTTATTCACATCTGTCCATTTTTCTTAATCCCATCTATATTATAACTACATTTTTCATTCTGCCTTGCTGATGTGTTAAGTTTCTTTGGTGATAAACATTGTCCAGTAGTCTCTATTGTTTCTCACTTGAACTATCTTTTAATGCAGGGCTTTGTCGAAGATCAGTTTGGTTTAGGTCTGATTGCTAGGGCAGTAGAGGAAGGAATAAGTGTTATCAAACCCATGGGGATTATGATCTTCAATATGGGAGGCCGTCCAGGACAAGGTGTTTGTAAGCGATTATTTGAACGGCGTGGTTTCCGCATTACCAAGCTTTGGCAAACAAAAATTCTTCAGGTAAGTAAATCTTTTTCATTGGACATAAATTTATGATTTGTCTATTCGTCTAAGTTATATTCATATATTGTATTTACAGGCGGCTGACACTGACATCTCTGCCTTGGTTGAAATTGAGAAGAGCAGTCCACATCGTTTTGAGTTTTTTATGGGACTTTCAGGGGATCAACCTATTTGTGCTCGAACAGCCTGGGCATATGGGAAGGCTGGTGGTCGCATCTCTCATGCATTATCAGTTTATAGCTGTCAACTCCTTCAGCCAAATCAGGTTCCGTATACTGAACAGAATTTTAAAATAGAATATATAAGAATATGGGACAAATCTTAAATATAAAATCTCAATGAACTGACAGGTTAAGACAATATTTGATTTTCTTAAGAGTGGATTCCAAGAAATCAGCAGTTCATTAGATTTATCATTTCAAGATGATTCCGTTGCTGATGAGAAGATTCCATTCCTAGCTTATCTTGCCAGTATATTGAAAGACAGTGCATATTTTCCATATGAGCCACCAGCTGGGAGCTTGCGTTTCCGAAACCTTATTGCTGGATTTATGAAAACATACCACCACGTACCACTCAGTGCTGGAGTAAGATCACTTGTTATTATCCACTTTTGAAGTTCTAACTTATATTGTTATTTTTTCTTATAAGCGATAAAATAATCACGTATACTTCTTGAACCATACCTGTAAAGTGCTTAACAAATCTTAAATATGCACTTCTTACATATTTTGTCATATTCTTTATGCAACATATAATAACTGTAATGAAATTAGGGAATTGAATAGCTGCTGTAAAATCTAAGCCTGTTTTGAAGTTTTTTCTCCAAGTGATTTGGACTATTTGTCATCATTTGGTTATTTAAGGCAGGGAATGGATGATGAACAATGCTCACTTTATGCAATGGTCTTTATCATGCATGCGTAAAATTATTCAGAATTCACTGCATAGACTTAAGTGTCAAACTGGTGACAATTATGTCACTCAACCTTTGTGTTGCCAGTCTTTCTTCTTTGCATGTCAGATAAATTTTGAGCAAGTTGTCAGATAAATTTTGAGCAAGTTTTTCATTTTGCTGTTACAGCCATATAGATTTGTTCAACTCTATTCCAATCTTTCAATTTGTAGTTCTGCTCATCAACTAATGGACACAAACACTGTGTATCTCTTTATTTGTGCTTAACCATGCAAGTAGTTTTACGTAAACTGCATCTCTGACTAGTCTGTTGCCATTTCTTGTGAAGAATGTTGTGATCTTTCCATCAAGGGCTGTGGCCATCGAGAATGCTCTTCGCTTGTTCTCCCCTCGCCTTGCCATTGTGGACGAACATCTAACCCGGCACCTACCAAGGCAATGGTTAACTTCACTCAATATTGATGTAAGTGCATCTTTGTACACAATAGTGCACTTCAATCTCCTTTTTCTTAAATACAAGCAGTTTATTTTTTAGAATCAATTCTCTGAACTACTCTATTGCTGTGCCATCAAATGCGATCAATATATATTAATTAAGACTTAAAGAGCATGAATTGGCAATGCAATATGCCTGGGATAATTTGTATGCATGTTTTGCAGACTGGAGTTAATGGTGCTGGAGACGATGTACTTACGGTTATTGAGGCCCCAAGCCAGTCAGATTTGATGATGGAGCTGATAAAGAAGCTGAAACCTCAGGTGGTGGTGACTGGGATGGCTCATTTTGAAGCTGTTACTAGTTCCGCTTTTGTGCACCTTTTGGATGTTACCAGAGAAATAGGTTCCCGACTTTTCTTAGACATATCTGACAATTTTGAACTATCCAGTCTTCCAAGTTCCAATGGAGTCCTAAAGTATCTAGCAGGAAATTCTCTTCCTTCTCATGCAGCTATTGTGTGCGGCTTGGTGAAAAATCAGGTACTTCTTTTTTAACTTGCAGATATCAGTTGTTTCCTTCAATCAAATCATAACTGGAGGGGCTTACTCCTTTGATGTAAATGCTATCAAATTGCAGAGCTGCTAAATTTAATCTCGTGGGAAATAATTATATTACTTAGTCATGTACTTATCCGCTGCTTAATTATGACTGCTTGATACGCTTTCCAGGTATATACAGATTTAGAAGTGGCTTTTGTAATTTCTGAAGAAGAAGCCATTTTTAAGGCCTTGTCCAAGACTGTAGAATTGTTAGAAGGGAAAACTGCCCCCATAAGTCAATATTACTATGGCTGCCTTTTTCATGAGCTACTTGCTTTTCAGCTAGCTGACCGCCATCTACCTGCACAGGTATATAAACCTTATTTTTCTTCTCCTATGAAATATGTTCATTATATGATGCAGGTCTAACAACACAGAAACTGTATCAATCTGCTTTACTGAGTAGTTTTAAGTTTAATTAGCTTTTCTGCATTACAGCACAATGTCATTGACTCGCTCGTTTCCTAAGGAGTATGTTGGGTGGGTTGTGTATTGTGTATTGGGACATGCTTGCATTTAGAGTGTACTTTGGTGGTTACCTCTTATAAAAACATTCAAGTATGACAATGTTGACAACAGAAATTTGTAAAATGTTTGTTTCCCATGTTGCACTGTCACAACCAAGTTGGATAATGAATTTGTTCAGTCAGCCACATATAGGCCATTTGACATGGGAGAACACAGAAGTGTTTACTACTGACATTTTTTCTCACTGTTTTTACTTTAATTTAAATTTTTTTATTATTCGCTTCCAAATTTGGAGTTGAGTGTCATAGTATTGTTTGTTGTGTAATGTTTACCCTTAGTTTTAATTGATTCATCATTCATGTCCTCAGAGAGAATGTGACAAAAGTGCAAGCTCAAGAGAGATAATTGGGTTTTCGAGTTCTGCCATCTCAGTTCTCAATAATGCTGAGCTGTCGATTGATCAGACAGATAATTCTTCCCTGATTCATATGGATGTTGATGAGATTTTCTTGCCTACACCAATTTCAGTCAAAGCTGCTATTTTTGAAAGTTTTTCAAGACAGAACATGTCTGAGTCAGAAATAGATATCACCACTAGCATCAAGCAATTTGTCAAAAGCAATTATGGGTTCCCAATCGAAAACAATTCAGACTTCACATATGCTGATAGTGCACTGACATTGTTTAATAAGATGGTTCTCTGTTGCATCCAAGAAGGTGGAACAGTATGTTTTCCAGTTGGGACCAATGGTAACTATGTTCACAGTGCCAAATTTTTGAAGGCCAAAGTTGTAAACATACCTACCAGATCTGAAGACGGATTCAAGTTAACAGAGAATGCACTTAATCAAGTACTCAATAGTGTGAAAAACCCATGGGTGTACATATCTGGACCAACAATTAACCCAACTGGTCTGATTTATGACCAGAAAGAAATAGAGAATTTATTAACTGCTTGTGCTAAATTTGGGGCTAGGGTCATCATTGATACTTCATTTTCAGGATTGGAATTTGATTATGAGAGTTGGAGTGGCTGGAATCTGGAAGGGGTTCTATCGAAGCTTTGCCAATCTAACAATCCATCGTTTTCTGTATGTCTGCTTGGAGGACTATCACCAATGATGCTAACAGATGCCCTCAAATTTGGTTTTCTGGTTTTGAACCAACCGCCTTTGATTGAATTATTCCATAGCTTCTCAGGATTAAGTAGACCTCATAGCACAGTGAAATATGCTATAAAGAAGTTGCTAGGACTAAGAGTGAGGAAATCAGGAGACATGTGGGATGCTGTAACGAGACAGATTAAGGACCTGAGAAGTAGATCCAAGCGTCTGAAAGAGGTAATCATAATTTTTTTAACAAATTATATGAAATATTTCTTAAATTTAAAGGTTGGTTTCAATTATGACCCAAGATTTTGAAAAGTTTCATTTTACCAAGGAACTTTAAAATTCAATCTACAACATATTTTAAACTTTTACTTGATAGTACAAGTCTAAGAACTAGAAGCCATACATAATACTATTTACAACTATATAGAAGATTAGTATCTTTGTTACTGCTTATTTCATCTTAGAGTTCCTAAATTTTTTGTTATATTGTTTTCCATGAACTATAGTCCTATAGTTTTTCTGAGTTTGTTTTGCAGTAGTAGATCAGAAAGAAAAACTACTGACTACAATAACAAAGAAGAAAATTGCTTATAATTTCTTGCTTCTACTTATAGTTGCTTCATTTTACTAAAGATCATTTAATTTTTTTTGTAAACGCCTGAGAGTGATTTTGAAATGCTTTAAATCATTCTTGTTTGGTTCAAAATCAATTTAATGTTTAATGATACACTTTTAAACACAACTTTTGCACTACTTAAATTAAATGACAAAAGTGATCAGAATTACTTCTAAACATGTCGTAAGTTGCTGACTACTATTCTCTCACCCCCACTGAGACAGACACTTGAGAGCTGTGGATGGGATGTGCTTGAGTGCCATGCCGGTGTCTCCGTAGTAGCCAAGCCCACACTTTATATGAGCAAGACAGTCCGAGTGAAAAACGCCATTGATTACGAAGTAAAACTCAATGACTCAAATATCAGAGAAGCAATTCTGAAGGCCACTGGTTTATGCATCAACAGCAGCTCATGGACAGGAATCCCTGGGTACTGCCGGTTCACAATTGCATTGGAGGAAAGTGAGTTTCAAAAGGCTCTGGATTGCATTGCCGACTTCAAAAGAATTGCGTGCTCCTCGTAGGTGCTTCCTCTTTTTTCTTTTCTTTTTTTTTTTTTTTTTTCAATTGCGTTTTCATATTTCTTCCATTCTCTAGTTGGTCCTTTCCTTCGAGTTGATTGACATTAAAAAAGGTATTTAATTATGATGCTGAAATCCTTGATATTCAATGAAAGGCCCTCTTCTTACTCTCCGCTACTAGAATTCTATAACTGTAGTTAGTATCTTTGTTGACGCCTTGAATTTTATCGCCTTTTCTTTTCCTCTCTCTAATGTAATACCATTCCTCAAAGTTCCTAAATATTTGAATTTCATCCTTTTAGTCAATCTACTTTCTTTGGTGGGTGGAAGTCATTTTGTTTGGATAAGTGATTTCTAAATTATACTCTGCCACTCTTTAATCACTACAAACTCCAAAATTACTTTCTAGTAAATAAATAGAGAAAAAAAGAAAAGAAAAAGAAAATAACCTTGTTGGTTTCTTTGTGTTGCATAATTTTGTCCTCACCCTAATGTTTGGCTGGCTAGTCATCTTTTAATCAACTTTGGCCTCAAACTTCTTAATCAAATGTGTTTTCACACAAGTAAATAATTAAATAAAGTTCACAACTACCCTTGTTTGAAGGGCGGTCAAGAAGAATAGCAAATTATGACTTTTACTTTAAAAAATAGCAAAACATAAAAATTAAAAAAATAAATAAATGAAGCAATATGTAAAATACAATTGTTCACCTAAACTTCAAATACATTGTAATTGAAATAACATACTACTTAAAAATTTTCACCTACCAACAAAATTTAAAAAATTTCAAGTGACCATTTTTTTTTTAGATTTCAGTCGCTTACTTCATGCTTTCATTCGAAACGCTAAAGAAAGTTTGAAAACCATTTGAAACCATCAATTCATCAAAAAAATTCAAAATGGGAGCATTGTTGATATTATAATAAAGATAAATCATGAAATTATACCATAGAATTCAAAACTTACATACATCTTAGCAAGATACGCATCGGTGAGTTCTTTTAAGTTCTTTATACATTCGAGATTCATTTGAGCTCTTTCTCCTCTATTGTTTGCAAGAAAAAAATTTATCTCTCTCATTGTGTTTGTCTCTAGCATGTCCCATCTCTCAATCTCCTTCTTTTTCTTTTTCTAATAAGCCCTAAAAGATGAAGATTCAAATAATTGCAAAAATGTCATTGATGCATAATTAAATTATAAAATTTAAATTCAAATTGTTATTAAAAATATATATTAAAATTCAAATTCAAATTGTTATTAAAAATATATATTATGTATTATTTAATAAATGATTTAAAATATAACAAATTTGAAAATATTGTATATAATAAATGGTTTAAAATATAACAAATTCAAATTCAAATTAGTGATTGCCATTATTTTAGGAATTAGATTGAGGAATGGTTGAAAATCCCTCAATTTTTTAGGGGAAATATTTATTAAACTTAAGTTTTATGAATTAAATAAATAAATATTAATTAATTTGATTTAAATACCAAAAATCCAAAAATTGGTTATGAATTATAGACATATATTTAGGAGATATTGGAAAAATCTTGCCAATCCCGAAAAAATCATAAATTAGTTAATATTTTTCGAAACTGATTGCAGTTTGCAAATACACTGTATTTGTGACAGTATAATATTTGGTCTCATTATTTGTATCATGCAAATACACCGTATATGTAAAACACATATTATCCAACATAAAAAGGTATAAACACGTATTAAACTTCTTGATTTAGACATGCATAGCAAGAATGACTGGAAATAAAACGTCACAAACAAAATAAAACGTCTAATTAAAATAAATATAAATACTAACATAATTAAAAAATACAATGTGAAAAAATAATTATTCGATACAAGAGACAAAATAAATTAATCTTTTTTAATAAAAATCAACCAAAATAAGTGTATAATCATAATTAGCAAGATTATAGGGATGAAATATAATGACTCGGAAATGGTAGAAATTTTCATAACCATTTTTTTATATTAACCATATGTACTATTTATTATCTAATAATTTTTTTAAAATAATCTAAAATATAAATCATACGAAAAATATTGAATTAGTGATTTGTCATTATTTTAGGAATTAGATTTCATAATATTTGAATTCAAAATATTATGAAATCTAATGAATAAAGAATGGTTGAAAATCTTTTAGCAATTTTTTAGGGGAAATCTTTATAAAACATCTTTTATGAATTAAATAAATAAATGTTAATTAATTTGCTTTAAATACTAAAAATCCAAAAATTTATTATAAATTATAGGCATATATTTAGGAGATATTGAGGAAATCTTGTCAATTCCGAAAATATCATAGTTAATATTTTCCAAAACTGATTGTAGTTTGCAAATACACTATATGTGATATTTGACCTCATTATTTGCATGCAAATAATCTGTATCTATAAAACACGTATTATCCTACATAAATGGTATAAATAGGTTAAAAAAATCTCTAATACATTGTGTGTAGGTTGCTGTGTATTTACTTCATTGTTCAAACACGATGTATTTCTGACCGGTTCAGCAGGTGCAGAATCAACAACCACAACAAAATCATTGTAGGGAATTTCGACATAATCAACATAAGCCAATAAACGTCTTTGTCTTCAACAATCCGAATAAGGTTTGAACTATTGCATCCATCCCAATAAAAAGTAATGCGACACACAGAAAGATTTAAAGATGGAAAAAGTATATCTTGAATGCACTATAAGAATACTTGAAATGAAGATGAGCATAAAACAAATACATCAACTACACGGTAGTCAATATATTTTAAACCACTTTTATCAAAAGATGTCTAAATAAAAATGAGTTTAAAAAAAAAAAACAATTTTTCTTAAGTCAATCCAAGTAAGTCTTAAGTTTTCTAGTTAAATTGACTAACGAAACAAATGAAAAATGTTATTAAACTAAAAATAAACCATTGTATATATGTGATATATAATTACAATTTTTTCTATATTACCAATATATTAATATTTGATTTATACTCGAGATCACAATAGATAGGTTATCAATTTTCACTTTGAAAAAAATATAACAAAATAAACAAAATCTCCTAAAAGAAAGATTAATTTTAAATAGAGAATATAAAAGAGATAATTAAAGAAAAATGATCTAATAATAATAGTTATAAAAAAACTTCAGAAGAAAAGAAAATAGAAGAATGAAAAAATACGTACATTAAAAAATATTACTGTAATTAAATCAAAGACATATATGGAATCACTCAGAAAAAAAAGTTTTTCAAAAATTCATTTTTATTAATCTTTCAAGGTTTGTAGCAGTTGCAAAAATAGTGGTTGAAAGTTCATCGACCAAGTTTGTTAGAAATGACATCTAGTGGTCGACTGACAATGGTCACCAGGGTGGTGTTTGGAGTTGGTTGATGAATTTTCTAGATTGAATTAGAAAAAGAAATGTAATCCATGAACTTGAATAGTGTTTACTATTCAATCCAATGGGAAAAAGTGTAGAAAGCCTTGGTGAAGACAGTAGTTGATCAATGGTGAAGACGATCAACGGTTACCAACTTTAAGACGATTGGATGGTTATTGATCATTGACCATCACTACAATCTCTTTTTAATAGACATGAGATCGATAATTAACGATAACGATTAGTTGTTGTTGATCAAGATGTTCACCCCACGATTGTAACATCCAAAGTTATAGGTCACAAACAATCAAAACGATTTGGAGCCAACGATCAAGATCCGGAGTCGATGGTTAAAACAATTAGTTGTTATGATCGCCAATCAATCATGATCAGTCATCGTAGTTGATCGTGAAGTTGGCTAACAATTGTTGCCAACGATCATTGATAAGATGTTGAAGGCAAAAATTTTAAAAGAACATATGACATTCAATAATAATAATTAGAAAGAAAAAAACATATTCCAAACCATTAATCTCAAGAATTTTATTTCAGGTGAATAAACATAGGTTTGGGTTCAAATGCTAAACCTCCCTAATTCCAAATTCAGGGATCAAACACCCATTTAAGTATTATTCATCCAAACACACCAAAGAAGTAATTTAATAAAATGTCAATTCCCAACCTTTTTGTAGAAGCCCCAGCTCCACACTACAGTCTACAACTAGTAGGGGTGACCCTGACCATCCAATATCCTGATCAATCTCGAACATTCCAACTAAATTATCCTTTTTCAAAATTACATTACATATAAGTTTAAAAAGAAAAAACAAAGCATCTCCAAATTACAAGAACAATCTACAAACTTCCAATCAAAATAATAACTCCAAATACCCATTCTTTTTTCCAATCCAACAAACCCTTCTCTTTATAATCGCATCAAACCAACACCCTTAGCCTACAACAAACAGTCTTAAAACATCAACTTAGCCTACAACAAATCAACCTTCATTTTTCTATATATCCGAACTCTCAAATGGGCAACCTAATTCCAGCCATCCTCTGCCTCCTCAAGGTGGCGTTCTTGGCAGCGCAGCACACTGAGAGCTTCATGCCGTACACTGGAGCGCCGTGGGGCACGGTGGTGCCGTCCGACGACCCATTTAGAATCCTTGAACAAATGCCTCTAACAGTCCCAAGGGGAATGGAAACAATGGCATTGGCACAAGTGGATTGGAAAGAGACACCATTTGAGCACAAGATCTTGATAGACATTCCAGGGATGAAGAAGGAAGATGTGAAAGTGGAGGTGGAGGAGAACAGAGTATTAAGGATCAGCGGCGAACGGAAGTCGGAGACGGAGGTGGCGATGGCGACAGAGGAAGGAGAGAAGTGGCACAGAGCAGAGAGGGTAAATGGGAAATTTTGGAGGCAATTTAGAATGCCTGGAAATGTAAATTTGGATGAAATTAAGGCAAGTCTTGAAGATGGGGTACTCATAATTAGAGTGCCTAAATTAGTGGAAGAGAGGAGGAGGCAGCCTAAGATTATAAGTGTGGTGGGGGAAAGGCCTTCTGTTGGAGAAACTGATATCAAAGTCTCTAAAGATGAGATGTGATGATGTAAGAGAGATCATACCAAAATGGTTGAAATTATGTATGGTATGTTGCAAAAGGGTGCTTTATTGAATCTAATGTATAAAATGTACTGAGTTTTGTGTTGTGATGATGTGAGATTTGTAATTAATCAAGTATTTGGGAGTGAAACTGTGGTTTTGTTGTTCAGTTGAATCTAAAATGCCATGAACTTCTTCCTTTTTTTTTCTATTGAAAATGGCTAAAATTAACCAATTGTTGTAATTCATCTACAATCTATTACATACACAGAGGTCTTTAAAAGTTAGAAGAGACTAAAAAAATCCATTAAATTTGGTCTTGTACAAACTTAGGAAATTCTTCCAACCAACGTAAGTTTTTATCAATACTTCTCGAGATCGAACAGCGAGATTATCTTAAAAACTTGAAAATTTTCGGACAGAATTAGCATCCAGTTTCTTTTAAGTTCTCTCAAATAGATATTATCTTTCTAAAATTTAGGTTTTTCTCAAATTTAATTATCTATGTCGGATCTTATATCTATTCTGTTACACAAATTTTTATATGAATTTACAGATTTGCAATTTTTCAAAAAGATTATGTTGTTCTCGTCCAACGTCAAATTGAATTTCTCAAAATAATCGAGATCCATTCTATGTTGTTTTTTTCAAATATTAGTTATCTATATGGATTATTTTTTAAAATATTTGATAGGTTAATTTTTAAATTTTGAAAAAAATAAAAAATAAAAAATAGTTTAAATTTGGAAAGATTACATGTTAACTTGATTCATAATATATAATAAAAAACAATCCAGTTTTAATAAAATTTAAAAGGTTGTGAGGAAAGGAAAGGAACTTTTTTTCGTTTAGGAAGAAATAGGAGAGAGGGAGGGAGAAATACGTTAATCTCCCCTTGTTCCTTCTTATTCCTTTTCTTTTCTTTCTTTTTTTTCAATTCCTCTCTCTTTCAAAATTACATCAAGCTTTTCTCTTTTTCTAAAATATTATCTTTTCCACTTATTCCTTCCTCCAAACAAAGATTATTATAATTCTCTTAAATATTCTCCTACTTATTCCTTCCTCCAAATAAAGATTATCATAATCCTTTTCTTTTCATAATCATCCTTTTTTCATAATCCTTTTTCCTTTATTTGTTTCTTTCTCTAAATGCTCCCTAAAATTTAATTTTTATACAAAATCTCAGTTTGGATCTCAAGCAAAGAAAAAAAAAACATTGAGAAAAACTAGTTCAACTTACACTAAAAAGTGGTGATATTTTGATAACATGAAAACTTTAATATGTAGGTTTGGACAATTTTGTTAGGGTCAAAAAATAAAAGAAATAAATCAATAATTTTGGTTAATGTTCCCAACTTCTCTAGCTAATCCAAAAATCCAGCTTCTAAAGAAAAATGTAGACAACTTTGGTCTTACTTGAAAACCATTTCCCACTCTTTTCTCTTTGGAGATTCCTCTTCTAAACAACATTGAACATCCAATATCACTTTCTAGTGATAGTTGAATGCTATTTTGTACTCCTATTATGTTATGTTTGTTTAGATAGAATATGGTTTGATCCAACATATTCTTATGTTGGTATTATTGAAGTTGATGTGTTAGTACAACTCATACATAGCATACTTCCAATTATGTAATATTGTTAACTTTATTTATTATTTTTTATACTAGGACATTTTAAAAATAGAAAAATAAATTAAAATATTTATAAGCTATATTAAATTTTTTTTATTCTATCAATGATAGCTAGTGATATCCTTCTATCACTGGCTATCAATGCCACCACTACAAGAGTTTAAGGATCTGTTGACGCAGTCGAATGCTACCACGAGTTTAAGGAGCTATGTCGCCAGAAAGCCATTGTGCATCAACGAATGCTACCACGATGCAGAAGGGCACGTCAGCAAGAGCATCGTAAGAGGTAATGCCAACGTAAGAACGTGAAGATGCCGCTGTAGACTTTTGGTTGATGTGTGTTTTGCCGACAAGGTCAACACGTCAGCAATATATAAATGTCCATGTTCCACCCCAACGTCGGCAATATACTAATGCCGACGTGGAGTCAAAGCGTCGTGAAAGTCAGAGTCGAAGCGGCTTGACATAGCTCTGCGTCAAGAAAACCCTTTTACCAATGTTTTTTTACTTTTTTATTATTAAACTTTTTGTTGTATTAAGATCGAAGTCGATTTAATCCCGATTGAAATTGTAAAACATGTAACGTAAAATTAAAATTAATTCAAACATACACGTTTGTAGGTTCAGAAATTACATGAATAATAAAAACTAAAAACATTGCTTCAACATAATTGCCTAGTATGATCATAGGGACATGAGCAGAATGTGTAAAGAAGAAAGTTGAACATTATTACGAGCTGCTTCGAAAGAAATATGAGGTTGCTTCAAACATAAACGATCATTGCTCTGGTGGTTCCAGAAAATTGATTGGGAAAAGATGAGCAGAAAATGACAAGACCAAGAACCAAACAGGTAAGCCATAGAAAGTTTCCCACTTGCATATGGGACCACCAGAGCAAGTGGGGAACTTTCTATGGTTTACCTGTTTGGTTCTCGGTCTCGTCATTTTTTGCTCCTCTTTTTCAATCAATTTTCTGGAACACTAGAGTAAGGATCGTTTCTCTTTGAAGCAACATCATATTTCTTCGACGCAGCTCGTAATAATGTTCAACTTTCCTCTTTGCCCATTCTGTTCATATCCCTACTCTTGGATTCGAGGTCCTCAAACGCTGCGTCGAAGGAAATTCTTGCACCTAAGCTCTTCTATAGTCTTCCCATACTCTTCCTTTTCTTTTTTCGTTGCTTCAATACCAGATTGTAATTCTAAAATATAGAACAAATTTAATATCAAACATATATACAATCTACAATCTATACATACAATAAAAATACAAAGTTCCAACATAGTTTTAAGTCATTTTAAATAACAGACAAAGAACAACCTCTCCAACATTATGCATTCTTCAATCTTAAATTCCAACTTCAATCTTAACTTCAATCTTAAATCCTAAATCCTAACAACACTAAAACCAACCACTAAATCAAAATATAAATACTAAAACTAATTTGAAATCTTAAATTTTCTTCATGCACAAAATGTTCCTCAACTTCCATATACAACAAGAATTTACACATACAAACTCATACAATTTTCACATAAATTACACATACATACATTATACATACAATCTAAAATTCAAATAACATATAATATCAATACACACATTAATTTAAACAATCTACCAATAAACATATATATAACAATTTCAATTTCAATATACATATACATAATACACATACAACCTTCCAATATACACATACAATTTACAATTATATACATATATACATATGCAATTTACAATTTACACATACATAATACACATATACATATACCACAAACATACAAACTTTAAACCCTAAGCCCTAAGCATACAATAGACATACATTAATATACAATCCATAAACCCTAAACATACATACAATTTACAATATACATATACATACAATAATACACAATTCCTAAACCTTAAACATACAATATACATATATCAATACACATACAATATCCAACATACAAAATGAAAATGACATTTTTTACCAATAGAAGGTCGGTGGGCGGCGAAAGACGTCAATGGCAGCACAATCTCTCTCTTTCTCTCTCTTTCATCTTTCGTCTTCCCTTCCTCCTTCATTTTTTCTCTCTGCCTTTCTGTGTTCAAATGAACACAATTAAAAGAACCAGGGTTCTCGTGACGCACAATGAAAACGTCGCTAGAACATGCTTCTAACGATCAGCCACTTATGGTATCATTAGAAGATACCTAATGCTACCGCCCCAAGTACGGCGCAGACATTTTACTTTCAAATCAATCAAAACGTCGTTCATCATAATGACTTAAAGGTCCAACCTTTGCCGACACGATCAACCAAGTCGCCATAGAAGTTGCCATAGATCTCCCATTTTAATAATATAGTAGGGCTTTGTCTACGCCTTCCTGAATAACGTGGCCGTTAGGGGGCAAACGCCAATGCGGGCTTGCATGGCATCGTTAGAAGTTAAAATATTTTTTTAAAATAATGACCTTCAACGACGTCGTCATGTTGTTGCGTCGTTGTTGGCCTTAATGCATGCCTACGTCATTACAAAGGTGTTAGCAAAATCATTTTCTTACGACGTCATTTATCCCAACGCATTTTCCTACCTCGGGATAACCCTAAATTCTTGTAGTGCACTGATAGAAAAACATCACTGTCTATCAAATGTTTGTTATTGATAGAATCTTAAATTTTGCTATAACTTCTAAATATTTTATCAAAATCGCTATTTACAATTTTTCTTTCATATTTGATCAATTACTATGTGTAATACTTTATGGATATGGAAAGGACACTTAAGTCACAGTTTGGACTTATTACTGTCTATAGAAAAAAGACAAAATGGCAGGAGGAAGATCTTCAATAAAGTAGACTAGAGCGAGGTCAAGGCTCAAGCCCAAATTTTAAAAGTCAAGTAGCACGAAAGAACCATCATACTACAAAGTTTGAAGGAACTTGCCGAAAAAGACACTAAAAAAGACATGATGGTATTCCAAAAAGTTGTGAAAAAAATTGTTTAAGCAACTCATTTTCATTGATGTTCTTTGCTCCATTTGCTATTTTTCCATTCGTCCGAAGTATACAACTTTCTCAAATTAATTTTCTTATGATGTAAACTTGATAATGTTATGCAAGTTGTAGCAAATCGAGTCTTAGTTGGTCTAACCAACTCCTTTTGATTAGTAAATTGCCTCATCATATTAAACGATCCTAGACGAACATAAATAAAATTGCTAACATCCATGTCTCTTTTTAATGTTTTGTGAATATGTGAGATCTTGTATATCTCCTCTAACATCAAATCTAAACAATAGGTGACACATGGAGATCAAATTAACTGTGGTCATTTTGCTTCTAACAATCTCCTTATTAACAAAGTAAAATAAGAACATATTTAGCCTTAAATGTTTAAGCATAAGACAAAAAATTTAATAAAGAGTTGGTACTTTGCATTCTTTCTTAATTACCTGCCATAACATTTGCTGAGGCACTTTCAGTAACAACTTGTACAACATTGACTTCTTCAATGCGCTCTACAAAATTGTCCAACAACTCAAACATTTTCTTTTTGTCCTTCACAAAAGAGGAAGTATCGATAGACTCAATGAACATGGTGTATTTAGGACTATTAATTAAAAATTTGATCAATGTCCTATTTCTTCTATCTATTCACTCATCAACCATAATGGTGCATCCAACATTCGCCCACTCTTCCTTATAGCTCTTCATTAACTCATTTATGGAGTCTAATTCCTTTTTCAAACACAACACTCAATTTATGATACGATGGTGGCTTCAACCCAAGATCAAATTTTCCTATTGTCTTAACCATAGAGTAAAACTATCATGAGTCCATGCCTTTAAAGGCACTCTAGGATCATAAAACCAATGAGCAATTATTTAGATGGTTTGATTTCTCATCTCTCTTTGGTATGCTTCATTCATCATGCTTTTTTTTCCTTACCTTTGTCATTCTTTCTATTTTAAACCACAACCTCCGAGTTAGGTGCAAAATAAATATTCATTGGACCCTTATCACCACACACACTTGCATTTCTGATATGTATGTTAAGGAGGAATTCAACGACAAGATTGTATCTCTACATTCTCTTCACAGTTTGTGTAATGATGTATGGTCATTACTCTTTCAAGTGACAACACCTCAACTCTTTATTCTTTCTCTCAAATAGAATAACGTGTTGAGTGCAACACCTAACTAAACAAAATAAATAATGCTACATCCAAATGCTCTACTAACTACTTACCCCTTGCACAATATCATGATTACAAAGAATTAATGTCATAAAAAGATAAAGAAATGGTTGAAAGGAAGTAATGATGTATTCCATTTATAATTAAAACTTTAGGTCTTTCAGCCATGGGGTTCATATTACAACTACAAAACGAAAAAAATTATAAGTGAAGGTATAAAGAAAGAAGTTGGCTCCATTTTCTACCTATTACAACTGAGGGAGAGAATCGGTAAGGATTCCTCTCAACTATATTCTAAGCTTTAACCTAAAACACAGAAGGGAGGTAAGGGATGAAGTTGAGCTTGATCTCTAGATTTTTTGCACACATGTTCTTGAAGAGATAGCATGTATTTATAAGCTGCGAGACCCGTGTCTAGAATAGAAGGGTTGAATCTTTTGACTAAGTGTAAATAGGCTTTTTGAGAAAAAGCTTATGTTTGAAGTCTGTGAAGGACGGGGTGAAAGAAGAAGACTCTAGGCGTTTAAGAATCTTTAGGTGTTTTGGAACAGAAGCAAAATGAAGCAAGCCGAGAAGATGTCAAATCTGATTTGACATGGGTTACAGTGTAAGATGAAGGATTAAGCATGGTTAAGAAAAATATTAAGTTTACACGTGTAAAGTTGAAAGCAAGAGCTGGCAAGTTAGTGTGAGATTAGTGATGACTAATCTATTTTGAAGGTAGTATAAATAAAGGAAGACAGCAGAATGCTAAAGAGTTTTTCTTGGGGAATTTTGTAAGAAAAGCTAAGTGTCGAGTTGTTACCATAGAGTCGTTACTACGCGAGAAGAGTTTAAACTAGGTGGTTTGCAAAGGAAATCAAGTCTTTGTGAGTGATTTTTTAAATATGTTTTATATTTTAAGGCTTTCTTTTAAATTTTATGTTGTTTTGTAACGATGATTTACACATAATAATTTCAAATGAAAACTATGGTTAAGAAGTTATGTTGAAGTATGTTTCATAAATTACAAATATAATGAATGAGAAAATGTGTTCGAACCATTAGTCGTATGCCTACTATTGAGCTAACTGTTATGTGCACATAATGGTATAGGCAACCATGTAGAAAAGGATTGTATAGTGGAATGAAGTTGACCAATGTAGAAAATGATTGCATTGTGTTTAGCGGTCATAGCAACAAGGACGAATCAAGATACCCTCAGATGTTGTTGTTTTCAGTAGTCTAAACACGAGATGATGAGTCTTTGCGAAGAGAGTGATCCAGGATCCTTGGCAAGAAGGATAAGAGACTAATGTGTGTTACGTGATGATAATGTGCATAAACACTCGTTATTATAGCCCTTTCTGTTAGAATAATGAGGTCAAAAAATATGATCAAAACGCGTAACTTATCTTGTAAATACATAAATATTTAGAAATACATCTTACATAGGTATCATGCCTATTTTATGTGATTGTCATGTTTAAGCGCAAGATAAGTGGACAAGAAGAAAGGAGTAAATCACAGAGCACACCTCGCGCACAAGCCACGCGATGGGAGTTTTGATGGCTAAAGGTCTTCATTCTTGAATACAATGCATATTTATACACTTCTCAATCCATCCATGCCTCTACTGTTCATCTGTCTTCATGTTATTTGTAGTTAGGTCTATGATGTACTTTCATTAAGTAGTATGTATTTCTACTGCTTAGTATGTTAGCTGGGCTGCATTCCACACTTGGCCAGTGTATGTCACAAGCTACCTGAGAGGGTGAGTCGCAAGGCCATGGCTAACACACATAAGGAAGATTTTGCTCAACCTTACGAGAGAACTTCCTTCATTTGTATTTCGAAAGGCAAACAAGTGTGGACCAAGACACCAAGAGGTTGTTGTCCTTAAATGAGAAGCACTCTAAGTAGAATAAATAGGTATTACTATATATAAATCATTTAGCTACTCTTAGTCATTTGGATTCTGAGAGAAAACCAAGTGCGGTGTTCAATGACTCCGAGAAGAGCACACATTAAATATAAGATAGCTTGATGAGTTATATTGCAGTGAAGTGGTCATACAGCTTGCTTGCATGATAACTTGAGATCTTCCTTCACCGCCTTCTTAACAGAAGTTAGTTCGCTCAATCCTCTATTTTATCATAATTTACCCCTGTGCATGAGTCTCTAGATGAGTGTAAATAGCTTTAGTTTTTTTTATACATTCTTTTTACCACAACCATCATAACGCCTAACCGATAAGTAGACACTAGAACTAATATCTTGAAACAATTCTCCGTATTTGATCCTGGATCACCCAGGTAAACCTACTGTTTCGCTTGCACTTGGACAAACAGTAGGAAAACTTGGATTCAAAGATGACTTAGGCTTCATGCGATAAAGAGGTACATAGTGAGCATTTTGCATGCCATCATCATGACCAGTGATGTATCACTTAAGATTAAACACACAATACAGAAAGACATGGTGAGCACATTACGTGCAATGAACCTACTTAGTGACGTATTACAATTGCATACACAGATGTTAGATTACTAAGACTAAGTCCCAAGCAACACATTCATGTTGTTCCAACACCAACCACGTGACTTTGTGTTTGTGAAATGAGGCTTTGAGCCTATTTTGAGCTTAAGTGATTTATGTTGTGAAATGTGTTTCCAAAAAGGATTTTCTTAAAAATTTCACCGAGTCTTTTCACTTATGTTTCAAGTTTTTCCTCCCCAAGTGACAAGGTGGTAAGGCCATGTAAGGAGAAGATGGAAAGTTGTTGAGCGAGATGAAGCTATTAGGCGTTTTGTTTAAGTTTTTGAGTAGTTTCTTTGTATTTTTTTTACAAGTTGTGAAACGCATGGTTGAAGACAATAAAGTTTAAGTTCATGTCTTCTGCTGTGTTTTTTTTTTCTTAATCTTTTAGTAATATTAAGAAATTAAGTTTGAGCGAGGCATTAAGACCAAACCTTAAGGTTTTAATCTAAATCATATTCTTTCCGCATTATCTCTGTTGTATTAGGTTGTTTGTGGATCAAGGCGTGACATAGGCGATGGTCGATGGGACTTAACATCGTCTAGGCTTCATTAATTTGACATGAACCACGTCCAAGAATCGTTATTCTCACTATTAACCATGGCATGTATCAATGGATACAAACTGTTATTGTCATCCATAGCAACACCGACCAACATGGTTTTTTTGGTACTTACCTTCAAATGAGTGACACCCACGCTAATAATGGGGCAACAACTTTTAAACCATGCTAGCTCAGGCCCAATGTCATGAAAATGTACTTGAAGTATTCATTGTCCTCAAGCTTAATATTAAATACAATCCTAGGACTTTCTATCTTCAGTGCTTCTCCGTAAGCATGCATATGATTCCTCTGGAGTCCCCCTTGCAAGGGCGAAAGCAGTTTCCTGTAACTGATGTTAACATACACCAAATTTTCGTTGCATATCGTCCACAGTATAGTGCAGACAATCATCGGAACCAACTCCAAATTTATATTTAATTAAATTTTCAATTACAAATTCACTGGTTCGTCTGCGATCGTGATTCAAAACCTCAATTGAACATGTATGCTCAATTATACACTTACTAATCATAAATATTCCACATCCTTTCATTCTAGTTGCACGAACAACCCATTTGCAAGAAGAATGGATACATAGCACACTATACAGGTCTTTGTTAGATTTTCGAACTCACAACTCAAAATTGTTCTTAATAGCCAACGACAGTTTCATCTTTACAACAATTTTACTAAATAAAATTTGTCCTTTCTGAACATTTGTGTCCAATGGTAATCCAGCGGACAGTTGGATTACCAAGTCCCCATATTTACAACCACTACTAAAAAATAGGTTTGCAGGATTGAATTGAGTCAAACAAGTAGCATTTTCAACAGTATGGTCTAAACCATCAGATTGTACTCCAATCATGTCGGATTGTTCTACGAATCCACTGGAAAAGTTATGTATGTTTCAAGCTGCGTGTTCCTCCCCAACTAAATAAGCACCACTGCTTGCACCATCTTGGTTCTGTATCGACCCGATGCCATTATCATCCTCTTCTACTGTAACATTATGGTATTCATTATCATAATATTGCCATGTGTTTCTCATGTTATTCTCTAGGAACTGTTGTTGAAAAAATCTCAGAATCATTATTATTTTCAGTATTTGCCACTATTCTTTCATGTTGGATCTTCTCAAGACTTACATATATCTAAGGTATATTGTGTGTATTTCGTCAAGCAAGAATTAAACACCATTGTCATCCTTTATTAAATAGGTGAATCAAAATCTAACTTATATTTGACCCACATAACTATATGGTACTTTGATGCACACTTTGTATATCATATCTCTATTAATGTAATATATTTCATTGTTTTTAGGACTTGGACACCCTTCAAGTAACCTTGATTATAACATTGTTTCTCCTCGTCCTATGTACCGCCTATTTGTATGAATATATGCTTCTTTTCCATTCTTCAATGCAAACAAAATAAATCAATAAAACTATTTCAACATGCAAACATTTAACAGTTCCATAAACTACTTGTTACTAGATACACGATGCACGTTGCTCGATACTCGATACTCAATACATGTTGCATGTTGCATGTTGCTCGATCCTATCTACAATCCACAATTTACATGACATGCAAAACTCACTAACTATGTGGTTACTATGTAACCCATATTGGTCACACACTTCCCCCCTGAATGCACTCATTGAATATATTCAACCGACCTATACATAAACTGATTATTGTATAACCTGGTAAGTAGTCCAAACTAGTGTTTCAGCAACTTACGTGATTTAGTTGAACAAGTATTCCTAATTGCCTTCCTACAAAAGGTTCCACTTGGGAGTTCTACTTGTGATATGATATGGTTTTCGTTTCCTTCTTTGATTTCATATTTTTGGAGAAAAATTCTGAGTTTTGAAATATATAATATCAAAGAGTGTCATGTATTATGCAAAATCACTTTTCATTAATATGATGAGACCAAACTGTACCCATTTTCAGTAATTTTTCCTAAATTGCAGTCATACGTCTACTCGCATTAATTGGATGGAATCAAAGATCAAGTAGCGAGCAATATGGTAACATGCATCGAGTACTTAAAAATGTATTTATTTTTTGCATTTAACTTGTCGAACGAGAAAGTGTTTATCAAGCATTGAGGATCGAGTAGACGAGAATCAAGTAGCAAGTGGGCCTTGGACGCACGGACTAAAGTTAGGGGCAAACAGATAACTTCACACAGTGCTGACATAATCAGAATGTCATATTTGATTGAGAAACAAAAAATGTTTATTTCTCAATTGGGCCTCTGAAAAGGGGCCATCTATTTCTCAATTGGGCCTCTGAAAAGGGGCTATCAGTACGAGGATTTTGACTTCTTCAACGAAGTCAAGCATGGCGTCTGACCTCATTGGCACTGGCGAAACCCAAGCTCTAAAATTCTTCCATTTCTCTCAATTGAAAGGGGAAAAAGCAGGGCCACCAGACCCCTTTGGATACTACAGTAAAAGAATTGGGTCAAACGACTATGTTGGTTGGATTAGACATTTTCTCCTCGATACCAATCCTCAAATCATTTTCGAAAAATCCCCGTCTGTTTTGTGGGGAAATTCTTCTTTTTTGCCCTGTTTTTTAAGATTTTAAGCAAAAACAAATTGCTCTGTTTTTTGCTCTTTGTTTCTGAAATAGAGAGGATATTGATCTATTGATATTTTTGTAGTTGTTGGGTACATAAATATATATTGGCAGTAAAAGAGATGGGTTGTGAAATGCTAGAAGTGATGGCAGAAGGGTGGGAATGGGAAAATTTAACTTTTTAGGCTAAACCATTATTTCCATGTACATAATAGGTACTATTTTGATGTTTGTACTTTTCAATTCTTCTTTATTAAATTAAAAAATGTCTAATTAGCTAAGTATATAAGAATTTTGAGGGTATTCCACTTTGATATATTAGTCTAGAATTCTCGTTACCAAATGAATCCAAATAATTGCGTCTAACAGATCAATTAATAGTAATTAAAGTTGTAAAATGATTCTGTTGTTTTAAAAGGAATGTTTGAAATGAAGCATCCAAAATGAATCATGGCTATTTATGAAATGAGTGGAGTAGCCGAAAATATAGCCAGAAAAGCTATTTCAATAGCGGCATCCAAAATGCCTATACGAACCCGAACCCGAACCCAATTCATTACTTCGGGATAGAAATGTAGAATCAAAGGAAAGCGATCTTTGTTTGAGATGAAAAAAAAACAATTGCAGATTATCAAATTCAATGAAAAAAAATGCAAAATAATTGGATACAAAAATTTCAAAACAAAAAAGAATAGACATCATATAAGAAACTATTTTAGAGCAAAAAGAAGATTAAATTGTTGAATAAAAATTTTCAAAACAAAAAAGGTCCTTTTATTAAAATTCTAGAGAAAAAAAGTAGAATTATTGAATAAAAAGTTTCAAAGCAAAAAATAATCATTATACAAAGTGTTATTTTAGAACAAAAGACATTATACTAGATACCTAACATATGAACTAAATTCTGCTCAAACACAAACATATTAACTCAAACATATGAACTCTCCAAATAGACTCCAGGTATCTATCATCTATCAACTCAATGCCTCAAATAGATTTTAAAAGCAAATGCATTATCTTTGAAGTCCACTAGTTACTCAAGCTCACCTAAAGAGCTCAAGGAAGAGAATCTGGATGCCAATGTTCTTCCATTGGACAAGTCAGATAAATAAATTTGGCATATTGGTTTGAGAAAGATGGAAAATTTTCACCTTTCATTTGAACCAAATCAAGGTCAGGTCGAATAGAATCAGACATCAGGATGATATTGGATCTAGTTTTGTTTTTCACCTTTATTGAGAACAGCTCATATATTATCATTCAACTTCAATCAGAGGCTGGATTCAAATTCGAAATTTGACATCTTCCAATGCATGATAGGTAAATGATCTTGTTTAGAGGCAGAAATTCTTGAAAGTTGTAATCAACGATTATGAAATAAATTTTCTAAATGTTCTGAAATTGAAATCAACATGGGAGCTGACAAGTACAGCTAATTACAGCAAAATCCCTACCCCATATCTATTGTACTAAAAAATTATTAAAAAAAAAAGTATAGCTGATTACCAAATCCTCCAACTACCATAAATTTTATGACAAGTGAGAAGGAGAGAGTTTAAGGGCCTAAAGGTATATGTACTACGCAAAAATACTCGGTGGGAAAAACATAGTTGCAACAAAATTCTATGAGAATAACCATAAATGCTAACAACAATCAACGAGATACCTGGAAATGGATAAAAAGATGAGGGTAAGGCGCATATACGTTAATTAAACTTACCTATCGTTACCCTTAGAACTGAAGTTGTTACCATTTCAATAGACACGAACCCTTGATCAGACCATTTTTTTCTTTTACCTGTCAACTGGAAAGCAACTGGCTGGTTTCTAACAAGGATCTTCAAGAATCAAAGAGACTTGATGTTCCCATCCTCCTATCAATGGCTATCCGGTGCAAGCCCTTTGTATCTTTGAGATACATATATTAACTGCTTGTATTTCACGATGATGAAACCATGCATGTTGCCCATTTTTTTCCTTTTTATCTGTGGCATAAACGAGCTTTACCAGGATTGAGAAGCGATTCTGCCATCACCCATCCCTGCCAAGACACAAATAATTATAATGACAGAAAATCACTTGATAGCTACGTTACACATGAAAGCAACGACGGTACTCAGTAAAGACCTGAGAAACTAACAGACAACATAGAATATAGTTTATTTACATTGTATTGACTGAAGCTAATAAGGATCTAAAGAACTGTAAAAGTTCTCAGAAATATGATTCAACTAGAGAAAAAATTGAACAAAGTAGTTTTGCTGTAACAAGAGTACATTAGCCATTCAAGTATTTCGTTTTGTATGAGTAAAAAGTACAACTGGGACTAATGAGTGTGTTTAGATTGACTTTATGCTAATTTGACATTTGTGGAACCATGTTGAGTAACCAAACAAAACTTTGATTCAGATCACTTTTAAGGTGTAACCAAACGCACAAGCATATAAATAGTGGTCATTTTAATGAAAAAGTGTTCCAAAATATATATATATATTATATTAATAAGTGTTTAAATTAGTAGGCATGTCAAACCAATCCGAGAACTGAATATTTATCTGTAAAACTGCTATACAATCACCAGATCATCAGGTAAAAAATCCTGCAAGAACATTCTAGATTCTATTACTCTAATAATAGGTGCAAGTAATGCAGGACAAGCCGAAATAAAAACATGTTCATTTTCCTACCTGCTCTGAAGCTTTACTCTTGAAAATCTCATACGAGTTCGAAACCATTCTACATGATGCAGCAATTTCTGCCTCAAGATTGGCTGTTGTGGGCACAGAACTTGAAAAGGCATCAACTTGTTTTTGCTTAGAGTTCTGAGCCCCAGTTGATGAGCGTATAAAATGTAACAGCACATGAGCCTGTAGAAAAGTAACTTACATCAAAAGAAGAAAATTTCGGGAGGCAAAAATACAAAAACAAATCATGATCTTACGTGGAAAGCAGCTTTTAGGATATCATCAGACTTCGCTTGATCTTTGAGTAATGCATATACCTTGCCCTTGGTTTGATTGTATGTCACAAGGTATTTTTCTCTCTATTGCGTATCAAGAGAAAAATGTCAGAAAATTAAAATGAAAGAATAACGCTGCTCCAGTAATGAGATGAGATATTATACATACATCAAACAAGGGCTCTATGGCAAGAAATGAACCAGCATCTTGGAATGCATCTTTAAATCTTGGTCCTGCCAATAATTGCAAATAGTTTTACGTGCTTCAACCCCGTGAAAAGAAGGCAAGTATAGCCAATGCACATACAACTTTGATCTACTAACTTGAACTTTCCTTGTTTGCGTTTAATGTGATTGAACATAAACATTCATGCCGCATTTTTCTTAATGAGAAAGTAACTTCAATTCAGAAGAATGAAATAAATGCACGAGGATGAAATATTTACCAAGAACTATAGGATTCTCCTTCAGCCAGGGGAAACTTAATATTCTTTCATTCATATTCCCCTTCTGCAATGAGGGTACTCGCCCTGCAAACAAAACAAAGAACACAGTTTTATATGCATGTCTAAATAAATAAATAAATAAACAATAATAATAATAATAAAAGTTGATTTATTCTTTTGGCTACAGTTTAGGCCAATAGAAAAGTAATTTAAGGATTGAGAACATCTCTCTTTCTCTCTCCTCTTTTTGAAATATCAGATAACACTTAAAGCACCTGTCTTGAGGAATGTCTCTACTGCGACGTTAAATCTCGCTCTGTTCAATGTATGTAACACAACGGATCTGACCTGAAAATATTGCATATGTAAAGTAGAATGACTAAAAGAAATTCCATAATCAAGAGAAATAAGAAGTGAAAAAAGACAAATCAACTTACCTCTTGATAAGAGCTGAAAATATAACCGCATGAAAGGAGACCAAAAGTTGTAACCAAAGATGGATTTCTTTTTGAAATCATTATGCTTAGGCCAGTTCCTAGCTTCACAAGACATAATTAAAACTTCCATCAGTTTCATATGAAACTTAATTAATCATCTCATATGACATAAACCAACGTAAAGCATGCAGCAACAATACATAAAGCTAAACATCCAGAAGAGATAACATAAACCTCTGCGCATTACAACATTATTAGAAGTGAAAAAATAATCATAGCAATATCTGGACTATTTCTCTTTTTATTCTTCAACGCTTGTTGAGAAAACCGTCTTTTTTATTTTATTTTATATTTTGTTGGGGGATGGGGCAAACAAATAAACCATCATTTTGGAAGAAAAAAAACTAGCATTTCAAAACAATATCATGCCACTTTAAGTTTTTTATATAAAAGTGCTAAAGAAAGGCAGGGAAGATATTGAAGTCTTTCTTCTGGTGACTAGGACACTTTCAGGAATCCATAGAAAGTTGGTGAAATGCTTTGGTTCTCCTCATGGGAAAGAGTCTCGTGTCCACATCTAAAAGGTTCATGTAATCAGTGATGGTCCAATCTATTCTATTTCCCTAGCTCTTATTATCTCTCGTCTGTAAAATATGCATGCTTCTGCTCTTGTTTTATCACGATGCATCCAAACTTAAAACTTGGTCTTAGTAGAGTATTGCTTAAAGAGAGAGAGAGACAGAGAGACAGAGAGACAGAGAGAGAATAATAATAAAAGCTCATTGATGTCTTCGATGGAACATTGTTATCCTTTTACGAAGTCTTCATCTTCACTGAAATCCTTATGTATATTGAGTCGTCAGAAGAGTTATCTGCATGTTATTATTTTCTCATATGTTTGTTCTCTTTTCAACTGTGCCCCTATCCCTTTCCTCTGTCAAGCTCTGGAAGGTTAAATCAGCAAAAGCAGTCAGACTTTTCCTTCGCTACTTGCATGTGGGAGCATTAACACCATTAACATTCATTAAGAGTTGCTCCAGGGTCTTGGGAAAGGTAAGTTTTGCTTCAATAAGCACATAAGGATTTTGATACATTCTTTGGGGATGTCATTCAGCTACGAAGATATGGGGCCAATGGTTTTGAGACTACTGAAGTAAGTTCGGTTTTGAGTAGGTTGTCATTTTATGATGAGTGGGAATTTTTTCCCAAGCAAATTCTTTTGCTATTCTTCAGACTAGATGGGATGAACTGGAATCAAACAAAGACAACAACTAATATCAAATCAAAGATTGGAGGAATTGAAGTTCAAAAGAATAAGAAAGAAGAAACTTTTTGTTTGAAAACTTGCATCTTTTATAATTTCAGCTTTAGGAGGAAAATGATCAATTTTCTTAAGGATTAGCAAAATTCTGTCAATCACAAACTATCTACTTTTCAGCGTATAAGGAGAGGGACCAACTATACCAGATCTGCTATATTTCCTACGCATTCTCCTTTAGCAGTGACATCTCCAATGTTTTCTCCTTTTGCAAAGGCTTTGTAGATTGGAGTGCGGGTTGATGTTGATGTTACAGCTGAAACGTTCTATAAAGCAACAAAGTGAGATTTCATAACAGCTAAGATAGTGTACCTTACAAGGAAATAGTCAAACCTTTGCAACATTAGCAGCACAAGCCAAAGGAAGAAAAAGGTGTGGTGCAGCTGCAGTTGCCAGCTCTACCCCAGCACCCAACTCCATAAGGAGATCACCTGCAAAACGTAGCTGCAACCCTCGCAGTGTTCAGAAGACAGATTGTTAACAAAAAATTAATTAGCTATAATGAGCAAGCTTTTCTATGGAAATTAGTAAATAAAGCTTACCTGCTTGAGATCATAATCAAACTTTTTCCCCTGCCGAGCAAATAGCATTTTACCAACACGACCAGCCCCATCCTGCAAAGAAATACTACAACTTTGTTAGTTCATCCATTTCTGCACAAAAAATTGTGAAAAAGATATAATGAATAGCAAGACAAGATTATGAAGGGCTGTGAGCAGGCACCCTTTACTTTTGAAAAAAAAAATAGAAACAATGGCTTTCAATGAGAAAAAATAAAGAATACAAGGGCATATAAAAAAATAACCCCACAAAAGACTCCACTAAAGAAAGGGAGTCCATGTCCAACAACTAAGTAAAATGTTGCATAAAATGTAATTACAAAATGTCTTCAAAATCTAAGCCCAAACGGGACATGAAACTTTACCAAAATCAGTAGGGTCATTCTTCACACCTCTAAAAACTTTGATATTTCTGTCTCCCCAAAGATCTAATAACAGAGCACACACCCTGACAACCCACAGGAAACAATCCTTCTCTCTGAAAAGTGGATGTCATTTGAGAGAAATTCTAACCACCCCAGAACGAATTTGAAAGAAAAACTCTCAATGGAAAGAGAAAAGAAGTAAAAGATCTTAACCAACCACATTCAGCGTTGCTTCTGACCTTCTTTGAAAACATTTAAAACTTTTTAGTATTTTGATTACAACCTAAAACGTCAATTGCTTCATTGAGAAAATTATCACATAAAAATTGGAACTACAGTTATATCTTTACTCATAGTCAGGCAGCAAGATGACACTGGCCACCATCAGCTACTCCATGTCACAGTTATTTTTTTCCAACTATGATCGCAAGCTGGTCCATGCATAATTAGAGTGCTACTTGTGCCACATGTATACACAATGAATGATAGCACAAACTATCAAAGGTCAATAAATGATAGCACAAATTTGATGCATGTATACACAATGAATGATAGCACAAACTATCCAAAGTCAATAAATGATAGCACAAACTTGATGCATGTATACACAATGAGTGATAGCACAAACTATCCAAGGTCAATACCATAGCATGGACAGACATTCACTATCTTTAGAGAAAGTGTGGTTTTCAAGGGGGAAAAAATACACTAAATGTCAAATGTCATTGGCCAATGAGCAGCACCACTGGAAGTCGGAAAATTTCTACCACAACAAATGGAATACATAGCAGTTCAGAAAGTTTTAACCATTTAAAAGGAGGGGAGATGTATAAAGTATAAGTATTTATCATTGAACCATCTGAAGAATGCTTAGTACTTATAAAAGCTATATGAAAAAAACAAAACCACTACTGCCAATAATTGTGCCCACTTAGATATATTGATCTACTTTAGACCACATATACGTTGGAGGAACAAAACTATGTTTCTAATCAGGAAATTGCAACAGCATTCACAGAGATTATTACCTTAAGAATCCAGTTAATAGCAATGGCACCAGGAGTGGCTTTATTTCTGGCGACCCCAACAGAGTTTAATAGTGTCTGTGTTGTGAAAACACCCATTGCTCCACCAAAGAAGTGCTGCAATAAATGAAGCCATCATTACCTTAGCATTCTGATTTATGAGTATGGAAAGAAGTTGAATATTTCTCTTCTGTTTTCTTCCAAGAAAAATTGGTGCTAGCTCCCCACCCACCCACCCACCCACCCACACACACACACACACAAGAAACAAAGCCTTCTTCAACCACATCTCCAAGGGAAAAGGACAGGTTTTGGGTAATTTCTTGGTAGAGCTTGTTGGAATTGATTGGAAAATTAGTTACAAAATACCAAAGGTAACTAACCTAATAGTTTTTCTAATTTTTTTTAGTACAACAATAGTTGGGGTGGGGGATCCAACCTTCAATCTTAAGGAAAGAAGATCATGTCATTTAGCTTAATTAATGAAATAATTAACCTTATCTAATAAGTAATAATTAATAAACTAACTTTTTTGAACTGACCGGCTGAATATAAGATAATTACAGACCTACATTATTTTTCTGAATTTGGTGTGTAGACTCATACCTTCAAAGCTCTCCACGTCATGTATGGTACATATGAAGGCGTAACACTATCGGGGAAGCCTTCTGGGACTACATACGATCTTATGAAGGACATCATCTCCTGTATCACAAAGTATCCGATCACAACAGCATCAAATTTGGAAGAAGTTTAACTACCTCTTGATTAAAAAAAGAGAAGCAAATACTGTAAACTGATTAACGATCACAAAAAGTTTTGCAGTTGCTTCGAAGAATAGTGTGAATGTGTAAAACAAAACAGAATTAGAATAGAAGTACTTAATGAAGTAAAACAATTATGCATGTTCTAGAAAGTAGAAAAGAAATAACAACAGCAACAACCAATTTCTTGTTTTCTCGATAGAAATTCCAGACAAACCCATCCCACCAAGACCCACAGAAACAAATATGGAGAGCAGGCACAATACATTTTAAGCACAATTCTCAGTCAATCATCACAGACAAACACAAGTAGGCACTTAATTGGTAATAGAAACACAATGCAAATACAAACATCAATAGGAGCTTGTGGTGTTTGCAAACAAAGAGCACGGATCGAGCCATTCTTCAACTTTCCGGAAGGCTGAATATCAGCAACATAATTCCACCTGCGACCATCAATTTCCTCGCAACAAATCAACCTGGAGGTGGAATCAAGAAAGTGATTGTCCAGAATACCAAGATTCGTGGCGTGTGGGGCAGCGGGGGATATAGTCGGGGGGAGAGGATCAAGAGGAGGAGAAGCCAAGTTAGCAGTAACGCGGAGAGTTTCCCGAACAAGAATGCGAGCTTCAGTGGAAGAAGCAACAGATTTGGCAGCGGAATTAGGGGATTGCTTGAGATTGATGGGAGCCATTGAGAGAAGAAATTCAGGAATGAAAAATGAGAAAAAGTAGATGGAAGGATGATGAGGAAGAAGGGAAAAAAAGAAGAAGGAAGGAATTCAAAGGGGAAGCATTGGAATTGACGGAGGAAAACATGGGAGAATTGGGAAGGACGGTGGCCTACAAAATTACAATTGGCAACGGAGCTAGAAAGAGAGAACTCTTTTTTTGTCCATCGTTGTCAAATGGCATAAATTGCTATCCTCTACCATGTGGTACTTGTTCTTCGCTGTTTACTAGTGGCAATTGTGGGGCCATCTTTTCTCTTTAATTTCTAATTAATAATGAGTGTGTTTTCAAAAATTTAACAAACCTCCCAATTCCAAAAAATATTTAATCCTTTAGATTTAGAACAAATTTTTTGGTATGGCTTACATTTGATACACCATCTATTAATTTAATGAGAATTCATTAATAGCAGATTTTGGCACACAATCGATTAAAATAGTCAAAAAAAAAAATTTGATATCTTGATTTTTTAGATTTTCCACATGATCGAACCTTCAACCATGTAGAAAAAAGAAAATAAAAAGAACGACAAATGGAAATATTGCAGAAAAAGAAAAAAAAAGGAGAGAAAAAAGAAATAAAAAGAAGGTCAAATGAAAATATCAAAAAAAAAAGAGGGTGAGAGAAAAAGAAAAAAAAAAGAAGACGATCATAAAAAGAAACAAACGTGAATTTATTTTATTTATAAAAATTAACCCTAATAATAATCCCTTCCTCTCTTTGAATTTTTTATTTATTTCTTTGCTTTAATATTAATTTTTGCGTTTATCTCATTAATTACAACTTTTGCGAAAGTTACAGTAATAACCCCATTTTCGACTAACGCAAAATTATCCTTTAATTTACACCGTTCAATCTGAGGGCTATATTAATTTAAGCGCATGCATCAATTTAATTTGTAATAGTAAGCATGAATTTATGCCTTATATTATATTATATTGTGCGCTTATTTGGAAACAAACTTATTGTATCATGGATATCAATTTCAACCGAGTAAGCATCTAGTTCTTCGTATTGGTGTTTGCAATTTATTCAGTAAGTTTAGACACTACTATAAATCTGATCTTCTTTGATGTGCAAAGCACGTCAAAAAATGTCTACTTTGTTGGAGGCCTATCAAGTAGGCAGACATCAAGAAAGTCCAAGTTTTTTTTTATGATCAAAACATGTCATCGAAAGTTCTTTCTTGATGATATTGGTCATCAAGAAAGAAAACATCGATGTTTTTTTCCCATCAAGAAAATCGTTTTTTAATGACCAAAACATGCCATCAAAAACCTATTGTACATAGGTACATACAGGTGTCAGTTGAGCTTGGCCAGCTTCTACAACTTCTACAAATTTTAAAAACCCTAAATTACAAACTTTCAATTCAACTCATTAAATTTGAACACAATAATTAATTTAATTTTGATAAAGTCATTTATTTCAATCTAATTATAATTACAAATAACTTTTAAAAAAGTAATATTGTATTATTGATGAATAGAAAGTAATAATTGAAAAAAAAAAATTTAAGAATATTATTGATGAATATCGTGTTTTCTAAGCTCGTTAACGAGGGTCTGAATTTCGTGCTTAGTGAAAAATAATTTTTTCTTAATGGGCAATGCCCATCAAGATATCATCTTTCATGATAGACCTTACATTTGGTCTTTGTCCATCAAGAAACCCTAGATCTATTAAGAAAATTTTAAACCCATCAAGAAATCCAAAACAAATATATTGATTTTTTTCGATGATGACCATTGCAAATCAAGAAAATTCATCACTTGATGGATCTCGTCCATCAAGAAAACTTAACTAACTTGGTGGGCATTGTCAATCAACCAATATATTAATCTTGATGTTCATTGTCCATCGAGAAATAGTTTTCTTTCTTGACGTTTGTGGATCATAAAAAAAACTAAGGGAACTTTGTTCATCAAGAAAATCAAGAATCCACATTTTTTTATGTTTTTTCGTATTTCTTCAATAAAATAAGGGGACTTTTCTTAACGTACATGACCGTCAAGGTAAACATTGCATCAAGAAATTTGTCATGACCATCAAGAAATCATAATTTGTGTGCGGCAAGAAAGACCAAATGTGTAGCAGTGAAAATTGCTTAAGATCCTTGATACAGTTAGATATGAGTGGTGTTGTTTAGTTTGGTATGGCTCTTGATTGGAAGGGGTAATATCCTCCCAAAGTTTAGTATTTGAGTTTATTTTGAATATGAATCATTACCTTCACGTGAATGTTGATGATTTCCTGAGGTTGGCCTTCTAACTTTAGAAATTGTTTGATCTCACGGTGTAGGTGCACTTAATAGTGACATAGGTAGAGTGAGAGGATCATGTACAACATGTGAATTTTGTTCAAGCACACAAGGTTACAATTTTCTAGAGAAATATTTACATTTGTAGGATCTTGAGTAACACATATTTCGTTCAAGATTAATTTTGAGTGTTTAAGAGATAAAAAGGGCATTTGAGGCTTTAAATAGGAGGGGAAATGACAAAACTAATCTAGGCAAAAGCATCGTGGTGCCTTAGGTGCTGAGGAATGATGCTTTTCATAGAACGTTGAAAAATGAAGCAGATCGCAGCATTGTCCTATAAAATCGTAGAGGCATCATACATATATAAATTCTATTCTTCGACTTTTAGGTCATACCTTTTGATCCAGGTGGCTGTTTTGTGCAAATAACCACTCGCTTTCTTCGTTTTTTCATCATCCATCTATAGCATTAATTTTAAGATTTTATTTCAATATTTCTCTATAATTATGCTGAAAAGTGTTAGGTTTTAGCTTTTTCATCTCAATGGGAAGATAGGAATCCTCAATTTTAGTATTTTAGGTTTTCATCAATTGTAACCTTCTTAGACTTGTGCAACTCTTAATTTTGATTATTTCCATTTTGTCTATGGATTTTTTTTACTGCCTTTGTATGTTGATGGTTTTATTTCTGCTTAATAATGTATGATCATTAGCTAGTCATTACATTACACTGTGACATATAATTGTAATTTAATCCAATGTAGTAAAAGGTTAGTTAAACTTGTAATTTATTGTCTAGATGAAATGCATTGTTGTATCAATCTAAGAAGAATCGTGTTAAATATTTAATTAGACGCTTGAAAATTGAACATTCTCTTAAACAATATAGAAGTTAATTTGTTGAATTTATGATCAAAGTGAACAATTGGGAATAGCTCTAATAATGAGGATATGTTACCTTTTTACCTTTCTCGGAAATTTACATTCTACATTTTATTTTTCTGCGCTTCGTCTCACCCACACACAAAACTCCATATTTAATGCTCTAACTAAATAATTAACTATGCATTAACTTAACTATTTAATATAAAATGTTATTATTGATGGTTAATATTCTAATTAATATATATTTGTTTAATCATGCGTAGTAATTAAATTTAATTGTTTAATTCAGTATAATTAAAGAGGTGTTTTTAAATATGGTAAAATATTGAAATTATTTATAAAATACAGCAAAAATCTATCAAACTCTTTTTAGTTTATTTAAGTTTTTTTTGTTATATTTTGTAAATAGTTTCATTTTTTTCGTTATCCCTAATAATTCTCCTATAATTTAAATGATGATTTCATATATAGCAAAATTATTGACAAATATAGCAAACGTTTACTATCTATCAACAATAAATATTAATAGACGATACTAATAGAAATCTAATAATATATATCACTCTTAGGTGTTTATCGGTGTTATCATTGATAGGCGGTTACGTTTCGTTACATTTATAAATATTTTCAACAGATTTGTCATTTAAAACAAATTACCTTTAATATTAGATTATTAATATAAATATAAATATTCATTTATTTTTATTTTAAGTCACTAAGTAATATAGCATAACAAATATAGTAAATAATGCTAAATTTTATTTATTTATTTATTTTTACCTTCACTTACACCTAATTAGGTAATTGTTCCATTTTAATTTCTATATAAATCAAATACCTATATTCAATTTCTAGACATTAATTATCGAGATAACATCTCCAAATACAAATATTAAATCTATCAAACGTTTAAATCTAAGATAACTGATGTCCTTGTCCATAAAACAACACCTAAATCCAATTGAGCTTAAAAAAGTTCTAATAATTTTTAATTCGTTATGAGGTATATGAAATCCAATTTTCTATTTTAAACTAATCTTTCAATACGTGCATAGTATTATGACTAAATAAAGAAAATTTGAAGTCAATAAAAAAATCACATAATAACAAAATTCAACAAATTTAATTTTAAAAAGTACAAAAAAAAAAAAAAGATAGCCTACTGTTATCAATAAAATTATTCAATAATGAATTTATTGAAGCAAAAATGTTTGCATACAAAAAGTGTTCTAAAATGAAAGTGGAAAATGAGAAAGGATTAAAAGTCATTTTTATGTTAATGTTTTAATGTATTCCATAAGATATAAATGAATTAAAAAATAATCTTGCTATCAATATTAAATTTTTGAATTATAATAAAACTTTACTTTTTAACAAAATATGCTACTTTCATTTTAAAAAATATATAATTTCTTTTCAAGGTTTACACTATTTCTTATCATTATAGGTTGAAGAAAAGATTCATTAAAGAAAACATGAAAACATCTATTCGAGAGAAGAGATTAGTACATATGTGATAACTTGTAGAAATTATTATGACATTTTAAATAGAATAATGGGACCAAAATGTATGATAAATGTGTCAAAACGTATGGCTTTTGTTGTAAATAAATAAATATTTAGAAATATATTTTACACAAGTATGCCTACTTTAATCTGTTTTTAGTGTCTAAACGCAGGATTAATAACAAAAGAAGTATCTGGTGAATCTTAGAGGAACTTGCGCGAAGACTAGACGAGAAGACCATATCAAAACGCGAGAAGAGATTCGCTAGAAGACAAAAGCGGTAGATGGAGATGATGTGACTTAACAACAGAGGCAACTTTCAGCTTCTCACATGTTCAAAAGATTAGATTTTTCGACTAAATCTGCCTATAAAAGAGCTCCATCACCATCAAGGAAAGCAAGCCTGTATGAGGCCATAAAGGTCTGCATGGACCCCTTTTAGAAGGCTTTAGTAAGCCATTTACGGCTAGTAAGGCCAAAACCGAGAGAGTTGGTGGCAAGAAATAGCATTCCACTGTCTGTAAAACACTTCTTGATCATCTTCTCATATCAAATTGTAAAGTGAAAGTTTGTAGTCTGAATAAAGAACATCTCATCTCCCATCTCCCCCTAACTTGTAATGTCATTTCTTTTCTTTCTGTTTATTTCGTTACATTGTATGTTGTTCATATTGTACAGTGGCTGAAAGCCTACATTCTTATTTCTACACTTTTCAATCCATCCACATCTCTACTGCTCACTTGTCCTTGTGTTATTTGTAGTTTAGGACTTATGATAGATTCTTGATAAGAAGCTTTGCTTATAATTCTTATAGCGTTAACTGGGCTATTTTAATCACTTGGCCAATGTATATTACCAACTACCAAAAAGACAAGTAGCAAGAATATGGTTAACGCGCGCAAGGGAGAGTTTGGAAACAAACTTCACCTTAACAAGATAACGTCTATCATTTGTATCTCTACAATAGAACAAGTGTGGGCGTTAGGCGTTAAGAGATTGTTGCCCTTAAACTCAAAGCTCTATAAGCTTTATAAGTGACACTTCTAGATATACCTTGTTTCGTTGGGCTTAGTCATTTGAATCCTGAAAGGAGACCAAGTGTGGTCATGTTTAATGACTTCGAGAGGAACACGTCTTAATCATAAACTAGTTAAGCAAGTTGTATCGCATCAAGACTTTCATATAGTTTAATCGCCTAGTAGTATTAGAAATTCATTCACCCCTCTTCTTTAGCACAAGTTAGTTCACGCTTTCGCCATCTCAACCACCTCATTAAATTATCTTTACAAATTCTTTAGGTGTACACAAGTAGGTACAACTTAACTCACATTCTTTCATACTGTATAGAATTCTTTTATACCACCTAATTGATAAGAATATCCTAGAACTAAGCTTTTTGATATCAATTCCTTGTGTTCGACCCTGGATCATCCAGAAAAACTTATCGTTTCACTTACACTTGGACAAGCAATAGGAAAGCTTGTACAATGAGGACTTAATAGTTATGTGATGAAGAGATACATAGTGAGCATTTTGCATGCAATGATCATGTCCACCCGCATGATGAATAGATTCGTGAGAAGCATTTTGCATGCAATGATCCTGAATCAATGACACCATTATAGGCAACAACACTATTTCACTAAGTCCATAATGTCAACCAGCTGAGTGTAGGCACTATTGAGTGAAATCGACTCTAGAGCACTTGATGGATTGACAGAAACCATTTTACCAAACAATGCGCTTTAGATAATTGTTTTTTTTAATCTATTATTTATGTTTAAAATCAAATTAAAAATTATTTTTTCAAATATAACAATAAATATATTATATTTATTAAAGCATTTACTTTATAATTTATTTTAAGAAGGAAAAAAGAAAAACTCAGTACACTTATCTAATACATCATATCACAACAAATGAATAATTTATTTGTGAAGAAGAAAAAGTAAACTTATATAGAAAAAATGTGATTATCTATTATGACATGTTATACATTAAACAACTAATTTTGGAGAAAAGAGTTGAGTGTGGAGAAAAACAAATACACATACAAGATTTTTATAGAAGAAAGGTACGCATAGGTGATGACTATTTCATTTCAACAGTTGAGTAGTAATGCTAAATTATTAAAAAAATTAAAATTTTCAAATTCTAAAATTTATTATAATTTATTGTAAAATCACAAATTTGTTATGATTTTTTCAATAATTATTGGTTAAAACTATTTAAATTTTAAAACTTTAAAATTCTAAAATTAATTAAATTTAAATTTATTATTTTTTTATTGAATTTCTTAGCACAAAAATGGAGAAATACTTTTTTCTACCTTTACACATTCTATTACTTTTAACTATAATTAATAATTAGATTCCAACAAAAGTTACATAATTCAAACAAAGTAAACATATTAACCACACTATACCATTTTATTCATAAAACAACTCTAATAAAAAAAATTCTGAAAAAAAATGAACAAAAAATGTATTCTTTTACAATGGGTACAAGATCTCCCATGGTTACATTCTAACAAAAAAAAAAAACCATGGTTACATGATTTAAACATCCCATAAAAAAATACACAAACATATTTAGATCTCATGTTTACATTCTAACAACAACAAAAATTAAAGTTATGTGATTGAAACATCTATGATTGCAAACATATTTATATATAGAAATAAATAAATATATACAAAAAGAATTAAAAATTAAAAAAGAACCTAAGAGAATGATTTTTTGATTTCTTCTTCACATTTTAGTTTTTTTGTATAAGAAGATCGATTTAAATTCACTATAACTTTTTAGGTTTTTCAACCAAATGAAATTATATTAATATATGTAAGGACGAAATATTTAATTTTCATATCATATAGAACGATATTTTATATATGTCGGACGATGTCACAACTTGCCAAAGTAAATTTAGTTTAACAGTATAAATGCTAAATAACGTTACTTCATAAGTATTGTAATAAACAAAAATGTTTTATGGTTGCATTGTTACTTATTCGTTTGTCCCTTTGAAAAAATCTTCAAAGATATTGTCATTGTTCATAGAACGAATGGTGCCAACATTATCATAAAATTCCACTATGTAAGTAAGAATGTCATTTTTCTTGTTTAATTTAATATCATATCTTATTAGAAATTTCCTCCTAGTTCATATGTACATTTCGTGTTCCATATTCTAACTTTTTCTTTTCTTTTTCTTTTCTTTTTCTTTTCTTTTTCTTTTTTCCTTCACAGCTTTGTTTGAAACTCTATTATAGTGATGGTTGGAAAAAAATTGAATGACAATCATATACTACCTAACATTTCATGTGACACCAACAATAAAGAGGAAGATCTATTAATGTAGTGTTTGTCACACAAACTTTGATACTTAAGTTAGAAATGAAGAGTTACAACAAACTAAAGATTTAAAAGTAAAGAAACAATCTACTTATCTTTAGTGATAACTATGTATTTACTTGGAGAATTTAGCCTAGAATTCATGAATTGTGACTCTAGAACCAATTTCATACTCATATATCTATATTAATAATTAATGTCTACAGTTATCATCAATAGCTATCAATGTCAATAATCTATATCGATGTTGGTATTTGTAATTAAAAAGTTCACATTTTTCTCTTTCTATACTAAATTTCTAGTGAAATCCGTACTCATATCCATATTAATAACTTTTTTTTTTATTCATTGTTTTTTGTTGGGCCATATTAACAAGAACAATCGAGAAAGCACTTTTTGTCTCTAGACATAATGTTGTCAATTTTTTTGACACGTATGCATGAAGAATATTTTTCTCCTAGGCATGATTTTTAGATTAAGTTGGATCAAGTAAATAAAAATAAGTTATTGAATAAATAAAATAACGATAATAGATATCTAATGTCTTATCATATTTATTTAGTGACTACCTTTTAATCATCTAATAATCATCTAATAATCATCTATGTCTTCTTCGTTACTAATCCCAAGAACCTTGGGAGAGAGGTAGGCTTCTCTGAGTTTTGAGAAAAGTGGTTTTTTGGGGTAAAGTGACATTCACGATCACCGTTGTTCGTTGACATTGGTTTATGTAATTATTTAGTAAATTACGGTTGAAATGATTTAACATTTTTAAATTATATTTGAATTGAAGATTTAAAATTAATTTTTAGAATTCTAAAGATTTAAATCTAGTAAAAGAAAATTTGGTTCCTATGTGCATGTTGGAGAGTTGAAAAGATTTTCTATCAAAATAGGAAACCTTGGAAACAGCTATATAGTCCAATTATCTAAACGTTATAAGCATGGACAACTATGAAAAATGAAAAAGAAAGAAAATAACTCAAACCTATTCATACCTTATAATTTCATTAAGATTGTGATATGAATGTACAAAGAGAAGATTATCCAACCTTCTCAAAAAAAAATGAACAAATTAGAAGCGGAAAAAAAAAAGATGAAATCAACCATAACAAAACAAAATTGCCAAAGCCCTCTTAGCTAAATCATAAAACAAAAATGTGTCAACCATAGAATCAAACGTACGGTTGAGCATTTAGCCATTTGCAGCCCTGGAAGCTTCATTTGTACAGAGCCTTCCATCAACCTTCTTCCGAGATTCAATGTGATGTTGCTGAGGTATCCCAAAAATGCAACAAAACTATGTAATCCTATCTTAATTTAACTCACCACCACTAGGCCGCTGATGCTTTTTTCTCTTCAATTTATTAAGAAACGAGGCAATGGTAGGCTCATTATCGTCATTATCAACTTTTACAGGAGTATTAGAACTGCAATCAACTGTCTCGTTATGTGTCATTGCCGTCCTCTTCAATCGTTTTTGCAAGAACCCCACGAGAGTGCAGTCATCAACCTCCTCAACTGCCTCCAATGTTTTTAACGTACTTGGACCTGTATTGTTATGTTTTCTCTTCTTTGATTGATTATGATGATGAGGCTTCTTCGTTCCCAACGTCTCTTGCTCAATTTGTTGACAAGGAATAAACAAATTATCATGGCTGTTATTTGATGTTTTGCTATTTTTCTTCCTTTTGCCTTGGGTGGGATTACAAAACCCATTGCTCTTAGCTATATATTCGTCCACAGAATAACTGTCTACACCTTCACTGTCAACTGTCCGGAGTTCTAAGCAACTGTGTGGTAACGAGAAACTGTTACTGTCATCCAAATCCCTGTCTGCAGCACTCTTCCCCTTCAATTCTTCAATATCATCCACAGTAGTACTAGCCAACAATGTTGTATCTGTGAGGATAGAGGGATTATAGTCAACCAAGTCGTTAGTCATTTCCGACAATACCGAGACTCCAGAAGATCCGGTTGAGTTTTGATTTTTTTCTGGTTCTGAGAAGCATGCATTTTTTTCAGTAAGCTTCTCTGCAACTTTGTTCTCAAGAACTTCCATAATATTCTCATCAACAGTCTTGGTGCAGTCACTGTTGCTCCTCTCAGATTCCTTACTATTCAGCTGCAACCCAAGGCTCTCAGTGTCCAAATTCTGTTTAGCACACCACTCGCTGTCAGAACGTAGCTCCGGTACTCCTATTCTCTTTGCAGTATAAGCTCCGCGTCTATTTCGTTTTCTTTGAGGCTTTGAAGATTGAACCTCTTCTGGGACAGAAGATGTATTATATGCAATACCCACCTGAGCAGTTCCATCAGTCTGAAACCTCTGAGAATTTGATTTCCTCTTTTTTGGAGCATCACTGTAGCAAAAATGAAGAAAGAATTAAAAAGAGCTTCAATCCCTGCTTAGATTTCTTTCAGGAAAAAACAAACCGAAAAGAATAAGACAGCAGGACGATAGATCAAGGAAAGTCATAACCTACCCAGTAGCACTCTTTTCATTCCTTGACACTGGCATCTTTCTGTAGACCAAGGTATTGCACGTCAAAACCAGCATCTTAAAATCAAAACAAACAAATATATATATATAGAGAGAGAGAGAAGATTTTGAGTAGAAGACATAAATTAAACGGTCACTTTCAAACTCACCTCGTTTTCACATTTCTTTTTGGGGCAGGTCTTGGACCATCAGTGTTACATAATGAATCTGTATTTGGCCTGGGTCGAAAGTCAGCAGGACCAAGAGCAGGACGCTCTGTTTCCCTATCAACAAAGTTGCTAATAAGAGCAGCCTTCTGAATCTTTCTAGCTTCCTGGAGCAAAGGAACTTCATCGGGAAATAACTTCTTCCATCTCCTATTACGAAGAACAATATGATTTAGAAACAAGATAACAGGCTTTCAAGTCACAGGACTTATCAAACTAATCAGTACACCAATACCTCCGACACTCATTATCTGTACGTGATGGCACACATGCAGCTACCTTAGCCCAGCTATATCCATGTTCCTGAATTGCTATCTCCAGCCTTAAATCCTCCTCTTCTGTCCACTCACATCTTCTCAAGGAAGGATCTAAACAATTAAACCATCTGCCATCACAATGAATAATAAGTCAAATAGGAGCAAATAACTTGTTACTAGTTTATGCATTAAGCATCTTTTATACTCTGGTTAGGGAGACGTTAAAATAATTAAAGATGGTGGAGTGGAAAAGATTGTTGGTGCTTTGGCTGAACCATACATATAAATCAAAGCCGATTCCAGGGTGTCTAGTTTCTGGAATCTCGCCCCAAAATAATAATAAAAGATAAGTAGGCACTAAGCTAATAAAAACAAGGCATAAAAAATAGGTCAACTTAACACACCTTTCTCTGCATTGAACTTGATTCCGACCAGGCAAAAATTCTGCTTTCTTGTTCCAATTTCTGGGCCCAAAGAGCAGTACAGCAATTTTCAAGCGAACGTCTTCATCTGGAGTGAAATAACCTTTTCTTGTCCTAGCTGGGTCAAGCGATTTTTTCCACCTGCATAACAGAAGAAATAATTCATTACAGCAATTGAATACTGCGATATAAAACCAACCATATGACACAGAGCAACACTCTGATTGAGACCATAGTATTCAAATAACTTGGTGTTTCCGTAAACGTTTATTTTTTCACCCAAAGATACAACTGAAAGTAAATAAAATATAATGGGGAAAGATTATTATAGGAACGCTATTACAGTATTTTTGAGATATTAATGGTATATCAATAATTAGTTAGAGTTCTTATAAAAAAAATTAACAATTAATTAGACGGGTGGTTATGGTATCAAAGCATTATTGGAATATTAGGTGTAGCACACCATGCAAAGTGAGCTTAGCTAAAGCGTAATGACGTGAAATGTCATCCTAAAGGCAAGAGGTCCGATCCCTCCTCCCCTCAATTGTTGTATTCAAACAAACAAACAAAAAAGCGTAACTCCCCACACTCAGAATTGGAACCATGATTCATAATCCATATTTGGAACCTAATGGCTGAGGATTTCCTTGCTAAGACCCAACAACACCATTACTTGACTTGAAGTGCTCCAGAGAGTGAAGTATATCCTCACATACCAACATGAGTCCTTTCAAGATTTTTGTCCTCACTCACAAACGTCCTAAAAAATTCTCAAGAGGTCACCTAACATAGGATTGCTCCAAGATAAACACACTTAAATTTGAAGCTTTTATGGTTGAGCCATCGAAAAGGAAGGTGTATCTTATTGGTATAGGCAGGCTACCAATTTTTCTTCTTTTGATAGAAACAACTACTTTCATTACGAGGGATTGACCAATGGAATGTGGCTCGAAATTAAGCCCACGAAGGAAACCAAGTAAGAACTCTCTCTTTTTTCTTTTGATAGAAACATTGACCAAACACTGGAAAAAATACTAACGAGAGAACCCTTTCAAAGGATTAGGGATCCAAACTCTCACATCTCCTCCCAAGGTGAAAGGGGATGTTCTCAAGAAAAGAAAGGAGAGCAACCACATCTCCGAGCAAGATGGAACCCGAAAGAAAACTAGCAAGAACTCCAAGTCCACGCAGGAAACTGTCACAAAATGATTTTTTAATGAAGACAAGTGATACATCTCTCTTCCTTCCCCACCACACAACAGACCCAAAGAACAAAAACAAGGAGCTCTTTCAAAATATCTTTCCAAAGATTTCGGTAGGCGCCTTCAATCCCTTTAGCCAACCACTTGAAAAGATGGAGCCCATGTTAACTAACAATAATCCAATGCCAAAGAGATTTGGGCTCAGAGGAAAAGCATCACAGCCAAAACTTCTAAAGGAATCCATTCCAAACCAATCTCACAAACGGGGGCACAAACGAACATTCCCAGAGAAGGTGATCGAGGTTTTCCTCCACCTTCCAACAAAGGATACAACAAAATTGACCTTAAACATCCATTGTGTTTGCACAACCAAGCAAAGCTTGCCAAGAAAAGAACTCGACTTTCTTTGGGATTTAGCCCTGCATAAAACATAGAAGACCAACTAAACAACAGAAGGCAAGGCCCCAATAAAATCCTAAAGAATTACTTACAAGAAAAGCCCTCCAATGGGTTAGGACTCCAAATACAAACATCCCTCCCAAACCTAAAGTCAAAACCCCAATCAGAGATAAAAGATAGACCACCTCTATCGTTTCTCTATTGGACAATGGCTGATGGAAACTAAAGGACATTGAAACAGAAAACCCCAAACAAACCAAAAAGTCTAACATGAAACAATATTCGTTTTAGATAAGAGATAGGAAACGCAAAATGGTGGTCGATCCCCTACCCAATGATCTTCTAAAAGATTTGTTTCCTTGTCATCCTCCCCAACACAAAAAACAAGATGGGAAAAGAAGGGAGCTCAATAGAAATATCTTTCCATATCCTCACAGCAGGGTACCTCATTCAGATGCGATCTCAATTCATTCATACATGCCTCCTAAACTAAAGCATGACATCTCCACCAACTTCTGCCTTGGTTCACCCCAGATCACAATTTACTAAGAAAGGTTCGCTCTAATACCATTTTCGTCGAATCTCCCTTTCCCGATCAGCATAAATTTTTTTCCATTCGTTTCGGCCTCTGTTTCACATGTTTTTTTCTGGCCTCTCAACATATTCATACGCCTCTTTTGGGTAATTCTTTCAAGCAGCAATTCGGGTAGAAAAAGAGAGTGAGTAGAATCGGACTTTTATGCTAGCAAGATTCTTTGTGGACTGACAGAGCAAGCTTTAAAGAATTTGTTGCATTCTTAAAATGATAGAAAGCCAAAAGAGGGTCTATGTTAATAGAGCTCTTTAGATAGTGAGAGGAAGGACGCAACTAGACAGCAGAAAGAAGAGAATCTATTACCGCTACATCAGCTGGAGAAGGAAACTCTGCAAAGGAGATTCCCTCTCGTTTCAAACTAATCCAGATATTCCCAAAGATGCTTGACTTCGAGTTCTTGGAGTGAGAGCTTTGCTTGCTCACTTGCCTATGTCGCTACATTCTCTTTCAAGTGTTGTTCTGGTACAAAGATCAATCATCTTTAATACATTGTAGCTACCCGCGTCAAACCCTAAGGTTGATCTTTTGTTCAGTACACAAGCGAGCAAATAGGAGTTGGGGGCCCAACCCATGTTTCAAAATCCAGAGTCAACACTTGAGGACACCAAACATTCCTCCGCATCCCTCGAGACCTAGCAACATCATATTTACGTGTCTTGAAGTGCTTCTAAGAGTAAAAACTATCTCCACGGACCAACATATTCTTTCAACATGTTTTGCCCTCTCACATGCATCCTAGGAAAATTCTCATAAGATGACCTAACATAGAATTGCTCTAATGCAGCACACTTAACTTTGGAGTTCTTATGATTGAGCCAACAAAATGGAAAGTGCATCTTGTGGGTATAGGTAGTAATTATCAACTCTATTAATAGCCTTTCTTAACTAAACCATCATATCCTCAAGGTGTCCTATTCAGATATGATTTAGGTCATTCATGAACCTATTAGGATACTTCCTAACAAGAACAAGATCTGAATTTATTATTATGTAACTATAAGAAAATAAAAGATAAACCCAAGTATAAGGCACTTGGAACCTCCCTCTTGAGTACTCTCACTCAAGCCCTAGATCACTCCACCCCTCTCACTTACACTCCCTGGTTTAAAACAAGTTGTAATCACCCTAGTAACCACACTTACACAATAATTACTAGTAACTACCTTTAGACAATAACTACTAATAACTTCCTATCGTATCCAATTACCCTTATACTCCTAACCCTATACTAATCTAGGTATCTAACAAAACCCCTTCTAAATAGTTAGAGAATCTGTTATTAGAGTATCATTGGGATATTAAGATACTTACATATTCGTGATTAGTTAGAGAGGTTCTTAGTATTTTAGTTATGAATAGAGGGAAGGAGAAAGAAGGATGTAGAATACTTCAGATTGTTTTAGGCTTGAGTTAGTATAATCCCAAGAGGGGAGATTCCAAATACCTCTTGCAACTCTTACCTTTTCTAAAATGGAAATGAGACCTTTTATTGATAGAGTGAAAAAAGGTTAATGATCAAAATACAAGAAACTCAAAATAAAAACTAAAAGTACAATAAAAAAAGAAGCTAAGCAAAAAAAAATAAAGGGATTAAGGAAAGTTTCACATCTTTTAGTTCGAATTGGAAAGTTCTTATTTTCTCATTATTTGTTTTTTGATCTTCAATATTTCAATGTAGTTGGGTTAAATTGAAAACTTAAGCCTATTGACATAGTCAAAACTCTCTAAACATCATCGCAAGCCCATTCTATGAACATTTTATTTCACTGAGAGAAAAGATTGAAGTACTACAGGCAAAAATGAACCAGTCAGATATTGTAAATAAGATCAACCTATTAGAGCATTGTGTGCCAGCTCGTCCTTCCAAAGTAGAAGCTACTGCCTGCCAATCTCTCACACCAAATATAGCAACAGCAGTTCGAAGTTTATCATCCTCATCTTTGGTCCACTCCCTCTTTAATATGGAAGCATTTAAACTTCTTTGATACCGAGACAAGCACTGAAAAGGAGTTCTGTTTGTGCCCAATGAAACTGCCATCTCAATCCAGTTATTCAACCCCTTCTGTTGGATAGTAAACAAAAGATTTTTATCCTCACTTGTAGTCCATGGATCTCGATTAATTAGGGGGTCTTCAAAATTCAACCACCTACAAGGATTAGCAAATACAATCATTAAGTCAGAAACTATATAGCAATAACATGTCATTCAAGGAAATACAAGACATCACAGTTGTCTGTGACGATTGTCATCACAGACATAATAATGACCACTGTCTGAATAAGGCATTTGTTACAAGTTGGTCCCACCTGTACTATAATATGAAGGCCTTCCACTATTATTCAAAACCAGTTATGGTCAATATATCTGTGATGATGATTGTCATAGACCTCTGCGATGCTGATTGTAGTTGACATGCTTCAAAGAAAATCAATATGGACTAGGTCAAGAACTAAACAGATTTATACCAATAGCAAAACCCTCTGTATTTAAAAAATAAATAATCTACCAAATTAAAGGTAAAATAATACCGTCACCAATACACAATTTCCTTAAAGTCTGGTTGAGAAAATCTGCGGCATACAAAGTAGTCTCAAATTCGTGTGGTTAACAGCTAGAATATTATTTAAGCGCCTAACTTCTTGAGATGAAAGGATTTTCTACAGAACTTTTTGTTCCATAAAATTTCTTTCTAAAAAGAACAAAAAGAAAGGGTTGAATACTAGTTTGGTCCCTCTATTTTTGGCTTTGGTTCATCTTGCTCCCTCGATGTTCAAAATGTTCGTGTTGGTCCCTATACTCTCAACTTTGGTTCATCTTGGTCCCTCTACTCTCAAAATGTTCAATTTGGTCCTTGTACTTCCAACTAACCGGTCCTTGAACTTTCAAAAATTAACCATTTTTATCTCTTAAAAATGAAAAAAAATTAAGTGAATGGAACAAAATAGTCATTTTTAAAAGTATCGGATCAAAATGAACATTTTTAACGTATAGAGACCAAATTGAACCAAAACCAAAAGTACAAGGACTCAAGTAGTATTTACACCAAAAAAAGGCTACATATATCTCATTGTCAATTTGAACCCTATCAACAAAACAAAAACAAACAAGAATACTACAACACAATTAAACTGGAAATATAAATATAGGTCTCAACTTCATCCTTTATTCTTTTATTAGGTTTTACAAGTGAGTGCGAGACCTAGCTATCCATAAATATTAAAAGTAATCATCTAGATATTTATTTTTAAATTGTATTGTTAAGATTTTAATAAGGTTTTCTAAATAAGAGGAAGGCCATTTCAAATAAGAAAGAAACGAATTAATTTTGACATAAAGGACTTAATTGAAGATCAGTCAAATGAACTTACACAGGATTAAATTGGAATTTATAGAAAACTAGAATAGATTTTTAAAATAATATGTTATGTATGTATACATAAATGACTAGAGATTAATTATAGAAAGATAGGTCAAAAAAAAAAGGTTTTTCAACCACATTTCTTCTAAGTAAAGCAAAGGCAAACTAAAATTGTAGAGTTTTAAAGAAAATCTTGTTGTACAAAAAAGAAAAATAGAAAAATAGAAAAATAGAAAAAAAAAAGAAAAAGAAGAAAGAAGAAGTCCGGAGGTATATACCTTGCTTCACATTCTGCACCCGAGCGACCCTGAAGATACATGGAAGCCAATTTGTCCCAATTAACTTTTGGCAGAAATTCCCTAATCCTTTCAGGAGGGGTGTCAAGGTCTTTTATTGATGAAAGAATGTTATCCAAATCATCTGAATCTCCATAAACTCCTTGTGGCCCACTGCCAAATACCATAAAATTTTAGTAAGGCTTCTGAAAACAGGAGAACAAAAAGGAAAAGACAAATCAGCAACCGTCCCTCTCTATCTCAGTAAACACAAATACATAGATTACATACAACGAGTAGAAACAAGCATCCCAAAACAGCAAAGAGCACAAATAGCCAACAAGCGTGCAGGAAAGATGATAACTAGTTACAAAAAGAATTAGATGCAACTTCTTATCCAGCAAATAATAATAAAATGGATACAACACTCCAAGAACAATTGCATCCCAAATCTGCAGCCACAACCCTTTCCCCCCCATGAAAATTTTTCCTACTCTAATCATATTTGCAATAGCATCAAGCAAAAGACAAATAACAATTACATCCCAATCTCCAGCCATAACCCTTCTACTACTTGAAAAAAAAAATTATTCTCTCCATCCACATTTAGCCTCAGGAAAAAACACAGTTTCCTAAACTTCTCTATAATATTATTGTCTTTGTGACCAGGAAAATGGATAAACATAACATAGAAACAATGCCTTCAAACACCATTATCTAGGATGTGAAGTTTTGAAATTTTAGAATGGAACGAGACCATTTTGAAAACAATTTCAGTTCAAATTTACTGTCGAGATTAAAAGTTGATATTTTTAAATCTAGCATGATTCGGCTTAATAACTGCAGTTCTGAGGTTTCAGCAGTGGAACACGAGTCGGGTCGTTTCGTTTACTATATCTAGCGTCCTGAGTATTTGGGCATGCCTCTCAGTGGTAACCCAAAGAAACCTTTTTTTTCTTTTGCAGCTTTCATTGATTTATTCAATAAAAACAACTTCCCTTTAGGAAAAAAAAAGAGGGCTTAGAAAAACCCACAAAAGAAGGGAGCTCTGCATACAAAAATATACTCCAACTATGAAAAATAATGCCTCTAAAATATTTACAAAATGTCTTTGAAATTGAACCCAACAAAGAAAATAAAATTAAACGAAGAAGCAAATCTCACTAAGGTCCCTATCCACCCTTCTAAATGGAGAATCACAGGATCTCTGAACATATAAAATTTTTAGAGTGGTTTGGGATTTAGTAAGTATCAAAATAAATAAAATTTAGAAGATAGTAAGAATGAAAGACTCACATAGCATCATGGTAATACACATTCATTACCCATCCATCCAACTGCTAAAAATTGGTGCATGAGCAAACACAATAGACAAAAAGTTACCTGATTTGATCCACTGAAATCTGAAGCACCATCTCCTGAAACTGCTGTCTTATTCCCTTCCCTAGATTCTCCCTTTCTACAATGGACCATTTCTTTCGATCAACAGGGGGGAACTTTGCCAATGCCATTCTGTAACACGCAACATGAGAATTCTCATCTGGGCCATAATACATTCCAGATAATCGTTTGTCCTTCTGCAGAAACAAAATAAGAACACATAAGAGTCAAAAGGAGAAGCACAAACAGGTGCAAAAGAAAAAAGAAAACTATGGGATTCCGGTGGCTTCACTGCACAGACTCTCAATTTATTAGCAAAAAACAACACTTTAAAGCTGCTTTGCGGCATATGGCAGGGAGCTGAACAAGAAAGCTAAAAAGAATTTTATTCAACTAGCTTCTGGGGTTTTGAATAGATAAAAGCTAAATCAATTTTATGAAAAGCAAGTTCCATGCAGAGAAATATTTGAAAGGATTAAACATCCTTCTAAAGAATTTAGGATTTGCATGGGGTAGCTTTCTTTCTTTTCTTTCTTTTTTTTTTCTTGTCAATATTTCAATTCCACAATACTTTGATTGTATACTTGTTTGAAAAGATTTCTTGCAATGTTATAGTTATAGGGCAAGTTTTCTATTAAAGAGACGTTTGGTTAGTGATAAAAACAAAGAGTTGAGTTGAGCTGGTAATAGTTATAGGAAAATTATCAGGTGAGTTGACACAAATAACGATGTGAGAAATGTGAGTATTTTGGTGAGAAATTTGAGTTGATGCGAATAACAAAATAGTAAACATCTTTAATTATTGGTGAACCAAACAAAGGGTTGGTTTTTCTTTTACCCACACAACCCAACTCTCCCAAATTACTGAAGTTGCCGAACACCCTAAATGAAAAACCAATGGCACAAAATCAATGGGTCTATCCCAGTGCTCATCTAGCTCTTTCCAATAGTCTTTTGGCTATGAAACTCAAACAGGGTGCCCTGAGATGATAAGATTGCCTACATGACTCCTAACAAATTAATGAAAACTTTATCTTTGTTCAAAATAAGACGACAAGCTGTTGATATACATATTTATCAAAGCTGTAAACAAATAATAAGCAAATCCATACTTGTAAATGTGGAAGTACAAATAATTCAAAAGTAATAGACTCATGAGCATAAAATATTAACTAACCTTTGATGAATCCTTTGCTTGTGGTTTTGCAGCTGAAATTAACTGGACTCGAGGATCTATCATTTGAGACAGTGCACAACTTGTTCTTCGCTTACATGAACCCTGGAAATCTTTGAGAATTTTGCAACGTTTTCTGAGCTTTTTGTTCTCCTCAATTCTAGCTTCAAGATGAATCATCTTACTACGAATAAACTTCTGCTGGGACCTATTCTTCTTGATGGCATCAACAAATGCCAACGCAGCCTTTGGCAAGCTTCCCTTTTCAAAGGCTAGCACGGATGGCCTACAAAATTGGTATTCACAAGACAGTAATTCCTTAGAGACATACAACACTATCATTAGGAAGAAGCTATTTTGCACCAAAATATTGCTAAAAAGTATTAGTATTGCATGTTATTCAATATGTTGGTACCTTTTTGAGGATGTCTGGCTCTCAACAGATATGTCGTCAGAATCCATCTTCAGAGACCCAACATAGTCACGAGACTGATTGGGTTTATTTCTCAAAGTATCTGCAAATAAGTTACATATCTTGAGAAATGGTAAGAGGGAAAAAGACCCTTAAAAGGAAACTTCCAATACATATTGAGAAATAGTTAAATGAAAATTTTCTAAATCCACGACTTTTCTTAAAGAACAAAAACTATTTAGAGCTTAAGTGAAAGAAGTTGCAGAATAGATATAACAATGCATATAAGGAGCCTCCTTCCTTCAAAAGAGGGTGCGGTCACCTTGCAACCTGATCAAAAGGAGGTGGGCAACTTTGGATATGTTGCTTCGGGGGCCTGGAAGTGGATTTTTTTTTTCAATCACCAAAGCTCTTCTATGCTCATCAAGTGGATTTGGAGGCTCACACAAGAACAGAAACCCCTTTTGAAGAATGTTATATCTAGTATTTATGGAGTGAACTCCGACAGACATGACCATGGAGATTTTTTTTCTTTTTTCTCTTTTTTTTAATTAACATAACCTTCATTGTCAAAGAGAAAAGACACACAAAAAGGGGGAAGTAAGGTATCCCACATAACAGCTTACAAATAAGAGCCCAACTAATATAAATTTGTGTTAGGCCATAATTACGAAAAAATTTAGAGGTATAGAACCAAGTAGAAACAAAAAGGGCAACCAATTAAAAAAATCACTGTTAGTTTCTTTATCATGAAAGATTCTAAAGTTTCTTTCACAAGACCTCCTAAGGAGAACGAAGATCCCATCATGCATATGGCTATGGAGTGATTAAGAAGAGAAAAAAAACAGACCATAGGTGGACATTGACAACAATCTTTCTTTCTTTCTTTGGTTGGCTAAAGTGCAAGTTGGCATGGGTACTAATCAAATACATTTTTGGGAAGACATGGATTGATTGAGCCTCCACAAAATCTTGCTTTCCAGATCTATATGTGATTTGTGATTCCTCCATGGATATGGAAATTATTCAACAAGGTTGATTTTCTCAAGTCTTTCCAACATCCCTAGCAAGGCTTAAATCCCCCTAATTAGGTTGATTTGGAGGAAATAATAGTAACCACTAGTAAACTAAAAAACAAAAAATACAAGATCTTTTGGTGTTTGGGGTTCTACCTTAATTTCATTTGTCAATGAAATTTTACTTTTACCAAAAGAAAAACTTGCAAGAAATAGAGATAAAACAAGAATTGTAAAAGAATATTAGAGAAAATATCTGTAATCAGATCACAAGAAAGTAATAAAAAACATCAACCAACAAGTCATCAGACTTGCAGTGAAGAAACATGAACTTAACCTAGATTGGGGAAGGAACATACAACTCTTCCCGAGTAACCCAAAGCCACTGGAAAATGCCATATACGGTGGGCAGCTCGGAATGAGTGATTATTATCACAACCAAGAGAACAAGTCATATAAGCCAATAAAACAAGACAGTTACAGAGCAATATTTACAATTACGAATAACTTACCACTTTCATACGCAGCAAAGCGCCGCTGTATCGAACGAAGCATCTCAAATTCATCTTCCTCCTCGTCTGCAGACACTGGTGGGAGAGTACTCTGTGGCTGCTCATCAGCCAAAATCGAGAACCGATTCTGAATATCTCGAAGAAGTTCAAAATCATCAACATCATCAGAATCAGAACCATGATCAGCATCTCCGGCAGCAGGTGATGACAACCTTTGATTAATATAATCCTCAGGATTAACACCAACAAGCCTATAGGCTCTCTGAAGAACTTCCATGTCCTCATCAACCACACCATCTTCCTTGTCGGCAGGATGCTCAATGTCAATTTCATCAACATGGTTGCGGAGAGACATGGCTGTGTGAGTAAAACATACCTGAAACAACCCAACATTAGACAAGAACTAGAATAGCTCAATTTCTACCAAAGAACGAACCAAAAACCATATAAGGCTATTAAATTTGAAAGAAATAAAATTTTTCTTTACAAAACCAAAGCAAAACCTGGAAATAAGACATAGACTATAGAATAAACAAATAACCCAACACAAAAATCAATGTTTTCAAAGCACAAGGCGCATCTCAAGGCGATGAGCACTGTAATCGCATCAATGCCTAAGGTGACGAAAAGGCAAGGTCCGAGTGAAGCAAAACGCAATGGATAAATAGAAAATAAGTTATATATAGAGAGAGCCTATATTTGGAATATCAAAATACCAAAGCCTTATCAATAAAAAATAGAAAAAACTTAAACATGTCAAAAACATTCAGTAATAGTCCAGTCCTAGACCCCTAGTATTTCCAAAACACCATTAAGTCACAAAGTATCAACAATGAGCCAAAAAATAAATAAACGTAAAACATAATGTTCAATTAAGATTAAATAATTATTGCCATCATCTATATCTCCACTTAAGGCCTCATCTAGTATTCCTTTGCTATTCTTCTCTTTTTCGTCCAATAAAGATTATATAATAATATAATTAAATACGAAGGAAAATAATACAAGTTTTAGATTTATAATACAATAGATTAAATAATAATATAATTATTATTTTATATTTTAATTATTTAAACTGAAGACTCGATTAAAGAAAGGAAAAATGATTTAAAAGTTAAAGATTTCATTAAACCCCACTTCTGAACCAACTACTCGGCAAGAAGTCGAAGAAGAAGGAAGCTGAAGAAGAAAGAGACAAATCAATCAAATAATGAATATGCAGTCAAACGAAGAAGACAAAAGCTACTGAAGAAAAAAATTCTAAAGCTCCAAATCATGTTAGAAGAAGCACATAGGAAGAACGTGAATTGAAGAAGTTAAGAACAAAAGTTTTTGAACGTGAAGTCAAACGAGGAAGATGAAGAGTTCGATTGAAAAGCATGCAAAATCACAGACTGTCTAAGAAGAGTTTGAAAATCAAATTGACGTTTGTTGCATGGCATTTCATTGACCCTTTAATGGGTTTTTAGGGATCAGATTTTGTGTACCACTGAGTATTTTTCTTTCTATTGTTATTATTATTAAATTTATAAAATAAAACAAATGTGCATTTATCGGGAGCCAGTAAGTGCACGAGATCCAGTCAGATGAGCACCTGATTGAAGGCACTCGCCTTGACTTACAGGAAGGCCGGAAGACCCCAGGCGCCTCGCCTAGGGCACACCTGGGGTTGCCTCAACATCAGTGACAAAAACCATTTACATAACCACAATCCAACCTTTTCAAACTTCGAAAATAGTTAAACTACTCTAATTCAGTCATGGCCTCACTTCAACAAAACCATGTTGATTGCTTAGGTTCACCTTGCCATGACCTGAGAACAGTAATTTTAGGAAAATAATGAATATTAAGAACACCCAGTAAGTAACCCCACTATTGGAAATGATTCAACTTTCTAAGAACAATTATTGGGTCATCACAACCATGCGAGAAATTTTAAACCAAAACTAGTTGACTATTTAACTAAAAGTAAAAAATTTTATAAATAAGTAAACCATCGCAAAAAAACATAATTTACGAATAAAAGTTTAGTTTGGGATCCGTAAAACGTTGATTAAAATAAATAATTAAGTTAAATTAAAACATTTAAATTTAAAACTTTTTCATGAAATGACACTGAGCGAAAGAAACTCTCTAGTCCCATATGGCACCTTCGACAAACCTCCTCGTCAAGCATCTAGTATGTTTTTTGTCTTTACAGGATAAACATTTTAAGAAAGGGTGAGTATTTTTTTAAAGAGAGAGAAAGGATCCCAACTAATAAAAATAAAGCCCAAAGAGTAGTTAGCAAAAAGCTTCCAAGTTGGAGCCCAAAGTGAGACATAATGACGAACGAGGAACCAAAGATCTCTAGAATCTCTCTCAGTACCCCTAAAAATTCTATTATTTTGTTCCCTCCACAAGCTCCATAATATCGCACAAGTACTGGCACTCCAAAGAAACCTGGCTTCCTCTTCCACAAATGGGTTGAGAAGGTAATACTCAATCATGTCTCTAACACCTCTAGGACGAGCACTCACTCTGCCAGTCCCATTTGAGAGAAAAGGTTGAGTACTTAAAATACTCAATAAGTAACTTCACTATTTCACTATCGGGGTCATGGTATGCGCACAAACATGAACTGTATTTTCTGAATGGTGGGACCTAATCTGAGGTATTAAAGTTGAGCTGGACCGTTATCTAAGTGAACAATTTAAATTGACCTATTGTAGGTGAGATGTACTCATGGTAATCAATGAACCTGTAGAAACACAAACTAGTGAATCCAACGGAACATAATCTAAATCTAGTGGACCCAAAGGCACACATAACTGGTCGACCCAAAGGCGCACAAAAACTGCAGGACCCAAAGGCGCACAAAAACTGCAGGACCCAAAGGCGCACACATAGCTACGGGTAGGAGGGCAATTGTCAATAAACTGAACTAGCATGCAACATACAATAAATGTGTCCTATATCGTAAGATCATGTCATAATAGCTCATATAAATCTATAACATGCTTATGGAATTTTCTAAAAAATGTTTGCTAAAGCCAAAATTAACATTTTAAACTTAACTTGTCTAGCGCAAGGTGTTTCCAGTACTACTTATCTTGAGGGTAAGCCCGAATATTTAATTCAAGCAAAACAAACTCTGTTTTAGGCTAGAGCGTGGGCTAGATTTAAAATTTAACCATTTAGGGTCTAAGTCAACTTCATTCCAAAGAGTCTCCAAATGACATACCTAAAATCGGAGCTTAATCCAAATCCAATTTATTACTTGACAAAAAGACTCCAACCTATGCATAAGTCTTAATTAAGGATTATAGAACAAATTTCCAGCAATAATAATCAACCAAAAAGGGTTTCAAAACCTTAACACTTACCAAAATTCCTCTGAAACAACTTCTGAGTCTGCTGGAAAACAGACTAAGACACTCCAAATCTTCAATATAACATCAAAACATTGTGGGTGGTATAAATTTCATGTCAAAACTTAATAGGTATTCCAAAAACCTCAAGAAAACTCAAAAACTCTATTTCAAAAGGAACTAACCTACCAAAACCAAAGAATCCGGCGATAGAGGCAACGAACTGGCGACGGCAGGCGAACGCGGAATCCGGCGAATGGCAGCGGTGGCAATGGCTGGATGGAGATTGGCCACGCGCGGCTGTGATGGAACGGATTGTAGAGAGAGATGGAGAGTGAAATTTCCGGCAACTTTCCGGATACGCTTGGATGGCCCACGATCGAACGGAGGCAGAGCCAGTCGGTGGCGCGATGCGTTGCTGGCGGCAACAGGTGCTTGGAGCGTAGGCAAGGGGCTAAAGACGCAAAACTAACGGGAAGGAGTTTTTGTGCGTAGGGTTTGAGGAAGAAAGAATTAATGAATTAACTATTAGTTTTGAATAATTATGTTTTCCTATAGAAATAATTAAATATTTATGTATTTATCATTTTTACCTTTTCTTAATTAGGTTCATTTAGGGGGAATTTTTATATATAGCAAAGAAAAAAGATTAAACTATTTAAAAAAAAATATAGCGAAAAGCTTAAAATTCCTCTAAAAAAAATTGGATCAATTTTACTATATTAAATAGTTTTAATATTTTGTTATTTTAAAAAATGTTAGTTCATTTGTCTATCAACTTTTATTTTACTTTTATATTTTATTTAAGATTAAAAGTTACCTTTTGGTCATTGTACTTTCATTCAATATCGATTTGGTTTCTATAATTTCAAAAATAATTTGGTTCATGTATTTTGAAATTTGATTATGATTTACAAGTTGCTATTAAGATTAATATGAATTTGAAGTAGTTGGGTTCCAAACTTCCATGTACATAAATTATTAAGTAGTTTTCTATAGAGCGATTTTAGATTGGGCGATACACATAAAATGCGTATTAAAAATCCTACAAAAAAAAAATTCTCACATTGATATTTTCCAAAGTAGATTTTATAGGAGATTTAACTTGGTTCCTATTCATATTCATATTCATATATCTCTACACCAATGACATCGGTTCTTACTATTCTTTTGATTCATTTGGATTTCAATTCTAACCTAACTTTTATTGGGGTTAGTAGGATTGAAATTAGAAGAAACTTAATGTGATAAAAAATGGTACGTTATTCTGTAATTTTCACTTTTCATCTCCAAACTTAGAATAATGGATTTAGCTACTTTGGCTAGCTACTACCCATACAAATGGGCGAGTTTATTCTGTACTAAACAAAAACCACAAAAAATATTCATAGATCCACTTCTTTTCAAAAGCATATATTAAATTTTCTTATAGTCATTAAACAAGCTAAAAAACTTAAACTTATCTCTTCCAATTCGAACTTAAACCTATATGATCAAAAAGTTGAAAACCATCTCGCGATAAACCATGCATTTATATTATGATGAGTGTTTGGCACGCAGGTTTTGAATAAAATGCCTGGAAATTGAATGTCCATTGGCTTATTTGATGGAGTTCTGATGCATGGGGATTACAGATGTCAGTGTTAGGCGCTAGTTTTGAATTTGTGAGTTTAGCTAATTTGTTTTTTTAATTGTACATCATAAATTTATCATGTATTTAATTTTTTTTATAGTTTTTTTCTTCATATTTTGTACCTCTAATTCAATTTAGTGACTCTAATGATTTTTATGACAATAATGTAAAAAGGAGAAATTTTAATATTCAATAACAATAATTTTTATTACAATAGCATTAACATCAATGGTCTAATCAAGAATGTTACAAATCATTCACAAAATATAATTAGCAATGTATTCGAATGAGTTTTGCGAAAGTTTCAGTTAAGCAACATTAAAAAGGGTTCAAAAAGTTTTAAAATAAGCATAAACAAAAGGGTAATGCAAAACCAAAAGTTAAATAGAGTTACAATTAGCCATGGTTATGGTTGTCTTCTTAGGGTACACCGACAATGTATTTTAAACCACTTTTATTAAAATAGTTTAAATAAAAATGAGTTTTAAAACATTATTTTTTTCTTGAGTCAATCCAAATAAGTCTTAATAGATTGACTAACGAAAAAAATGAAAAATGTTATTAAACTAAAACCATGGTATATGTGATTTATTTATAATTTGTACTATATTACCAATATATTAACATTTGATTTATAATTGAGAGCACAATAGATAGGTCACCATTTTTCACCTAAGAAAAATATAATAAAATAAAGAAAATCTCATAAAATGAAGAACAAATAAATTTTAAACAAATAATATAAAAGATATAATTCAAAAGATGATCTAATAATAATTATTATTAAAAAAACTCTAGAAGAAAAGAAAATAGAAGAATGAAAAAATGTGTATTTTAAAAAATATTACTGTGAATAAATCAAATGCGTATTTGGAATGACTTCAAGTTCACATTGATTTGTATGATGACCTAAATGAGACAGTAATAATTTCTTTTTCCAGGTTCTTAATCCCTCCTCTTAATGTTGAAAAATTTGTCTAATTAAAATGATAATCAACAAATCGTGCAATAAACATATCACTCGTCAGAGGTTCAAAATATTTCATAATTGATGGGGAATCAAAACCAACATATATTTCTAGCCTCCTTTGAGGATCTATCTTAGTATGTTGTGGTTGAGCAATTGAAACATATATTGCACATCCAAAACTTCTCAAATGAGAAATATTTGGCTTATGGTCGTATGCTAATTGTAATGGTGAGTATTTGTGATAAGTTGTTGGCCTAATACGCACAAGTGACGCAACATGCAAAATAACATGTCCCCAACAAATGTAGGAAGTTTAGCTCTCATAAGCAAGAGACTAGCAATTAATTGCAAATGTTTTATAAATGATTATGTTAAACCATTTTGTGTATGAACATGAGCTATAGGATATTCAACACCAATCCCAATGGACATACAATAATTATCAAATATTTGGGATGTAAATTCACCAGTATTATTAAGTTGAATATTCTTAATTGTACACTGAGGAAACTGTTTATTAAATTAATTATTTGAGCAAGTGATAGAAAGAGCCAAAAAAGAGTGAAGAACGAAGCTCGTGCTAATAACATGTTGTGAAAACGGGATACAACTGGAATACGAAAATCGAGAAAATATTAAAATATTAAAATATTAATATAATAATATATAAATACATAAAAAAATAAAGAAATAAATTAAGAAAATTAGAAAATTGAATTTTCTCCATTCTCTCCAATGTGGGTACAACTGACAACTCTACCAAATGCCACTATTTATAGACAATTTAGAAAATAGGATGACAATTTGGCAAGTAAGACGTGACATTAGATGGCCACTAAGATGCCATGTTTGTTTAACACATGGTGTACAGTGTACACTAAAAGTGTGTTTCGGGTGGGGATTAGGAAAAGGGTTATGGCCCAAACCTTGTTTGGGCCATGGGTTTCCATTTTTTAGGATTAGCGTTAAATAACCCTACAAACTATCCTACTTCATCTTTTCATAACCCTACAAATTTCCCTACTTCATCTTATCATAATATTACACTCATAACTCTTCTCCCAAAGAGATGTTATAATAACACCACAATTATAACGCTTCCTCCAAACGCATATTGTCATAATATTATAACAATAATCTTTCTCCCAAACACATGTTACCATAACATTACCAGTAATAACCATAACCACAAACACATATTATCATAACAATATGATTATTATAATCCTAGGATTATCATAATCACTTTCCCCCATTACTCATGTCCTCCCCAAACGCACCCTAAAGTATCTACAATCATGGAGCCTGAGCTGATTTTGTATGATTTTGTTGTTTGTTTGTATTGCTTTAATATTTATATAGAAAAATCAATATACAATAGTATTCTACTTGGAATGACATCTTGTTGAAACAGATTGTGTTCTGAATATTTGCTTGGCATTGAGGAGAAGCGAAGGTAAATGAATTCCCATTTTTGTATTTGATTTAAGTGATAGAAAGAGCCAAAGAAGAGTGAGTTTGAAGGGTTGTCTCTAAGAAATTGATGTAAAAATGAAGCTTCAAAGCTTGAATGAGAATTTGTTGATATTTGAAGTGGACTTATAATGCTAATGAAGAGGGGATTAGCATCAAAGATTAGGAAATAGGTGACAAAGAGGACCCCCTCTATCAAATGCCACATGGGATTGCTGTATTGGTTGAAGCTTTCTTATTTTTAAATAGTTTTATATGTTCATTTTGTCAAGTTTTGGCAAATATTACAAGTGTAGTTTTCAAATTATCCCAATTTGAAGTATTTTAAGCTTGGTATATACTAGCTCAATTAATTTTGTGCATGTTTATTAAATTTATTAGGCTCTTCAATTTTATCTCGCACGCATCTCGCAACCATCTCGTAGCATCTCACACCAATCTAGTAAGTTTCAAACTTTCACTATGAGTTTCACAATTAAATTTCTACCCCTCTTAAGTAATTTAGAGTCATGTTTAGTAAGTTTATTAGACCAGATGTTTTATCTCACACGCATCTCGCACGTTTCAAACGTTAACTATGAGTTTCACAATCAAATTGCTACCCCTCATAAGTCATTTAGAGTGATTTTGTGCATGTTTAGTAAGTTTATTAGACTGGATGTTTTATTTCGCACGCATCTCACAACCATCTCGCACCTATCTCGCACGTTTCAAACTTTCACTATGAGTTTCACAATCAAATTGCTACCCCTCCTAAGTCATTTAGAGTGACTTTGTGCATGTTTAGTAAGTTTATTAGGCTGGATGTTTTATTTCACTCGCATCTCGCACATTTCAAACTTTCACTATTAGTTTTAAAATCAACTTTATAAGGGAAGGAAAAAGAGATAGAGACATAATAGAGAATGATGAAAAGGAAACAATTATCTTTACGTTTGTGAGAAGAAGAATGTGTTGATGGATAGAGAAAATAAAGGTGGCATGGAAGGAAAGGAAAAGATAAAAGAAGAAAATGAGAGAGAAAATGGAAGGGAAGATAAGGGAAAAATCAAAGAATGATAGTTTAGACAATTCATCATCAATTTGTCCTAAAAATCAACTTTTTTAAAATCAATCCAAAAAATCTTTTATCCCTCTATTTTTAGCCTATTTTTGGCAATTTCCCAATAATATATTTGTAACCATGCAATTCCCTATATTTGTAACCATGCAATTGGAAATTACGATTTTTTAAGTCAAAATTGGAATTTAATTTTTTTTTTTAATAATAATTAATTAAAACACCACTATTAATTACAATTCACATTGTATTTAATTCTACAAAAATAAATAGGAAATTTTGGGTAAAATCAATGACATTATTTTATTATTTTGAGAATATTACCAATTATATCACAAATTACTTTTATATTTGTTGACTATAACTACACTTAACCCAACTTCTATCAAGCTACGATTTTTGTATATTTATTTTTTGAAAAACACAAATTAAAACAAAACTAAATTAAATTCGTCACCAACTTGTTTTTTTTAACAAGATTTTGGTAATTTTCACATTTTGAATAGCAAGTCAAATTTCTAAAAACAAATAAAATTCTTAAAAGCTTTGTTTTTGTTGATTAAAATTATTACAAGCCAATTTCATTTTCAGTTATTGCTTGGTTTTTTTAAACCAGACATCTTCTTAATTTTGAAAATAATTACAAAACTAAATTTGATACATTTTTGTACTTCCTCTATGAAAATGTTTTAAATACAACTCCACAAGTTTTCCTAAACGCACAAACAAACAAATAAAACTAACAGATACTCTTTCAACCATCCAAACCTATCGAACAAACACATTGTATCGAGAGAGAAAAAGGACAAATTGATTTCAATAAACACAAAAGTTGCTAATTAGTTTAGTTTGGAAACATCCTCGCAATTCTCTATGTAAATTATGAAGTTCAAAACTTTTTGGATTGAAGTAACTTCCACTACATTCCCCAACGACGAACAGAATGCTCATAGTAAAAATACCAAAACAAAGAAAACTAATACCAAAATCAACGATATCGACGCAGGGAGAGAGTGTTGTTCCTCTTCCAGGTTGCTCGGCGGGAAGGCCTGGCTTTGTGGTGCAAGTGCCCTTTTCCCCGAAGACCCCTGTACTTCTTACCAGCTGATGTGAGTCCTCTGAGCTCCCTGTGTTTGTGGACTGGATTGCAGATCCAGTTGATTCTCGGGTCATTGCGAACCGCATTATGGGCAACATCAACCAAAATCACCTCATAGTATTTGTAGGTAGAATCCTGTTATAATTTCAGACAGTTAAAAAATGATATGCAAGGATTTAATATCTTCTACACTCAATAGAGAATTACCTCGTTAATCCAGTATGAATTAACAACTCTCAAACCACCTAACTTTCGCCCCGCCCGTTCTTCTGCAACTGATCGCTTGCTGCGCTGGAACTTCAACTGGGTTACACCCTGGTTGGTTGGTTTTCCATACACAATACCCTTCGGAACAGGCCTCTTCCTACCACCACGTCGCACTCGGACCCTGTAAACCACATAACCCTGCAACAAAAACGTTGAACTCATTATTGTGGCTGAAGCGAATGATATCCACACTACACCGAGGAAAAAATGAGCATATGCAAACCGAATCACCCAAGGGAAAAGACTCGTGAAACCTTAGATGTAAAAGACTTTCTAAGGAAATCTTTGCATATTTTCTTACCTGCTTGGCCTTGTAACCCAAACGTCGAGCTTTATCTGGGCGAGTGGGATGATTGACACGAACAATTGATGGATGTTGGCGATATTCCCAGCATCTCACCCTCTGTAGAAACCTCATCACATCGGACTGTTTCTTCCTCCATAGCTCTGACACGTACTTGTACGCCCCTATTTTTTCAAATACAAATGGTGGGAATTCAGGAAAAGAAACGTTAAAATAAGAAACTATTACAATTTCATCAATCATAAACATGCAACAATCTCATCTAGGCTCCCGCACAAACAATCTAAACTGAAAGGTTTTGAAAATAAAAAGTAACAGAAAGCAAAAATTGTGATTCTAAAACTAAAAAATCTCCTTATAATTCACTGCAAAATGAAATGAAAAGGCAAGAATAGTCCAATGTTCTAGAGGATCCATGAGACCAAGATAAAGATAGTACACTTAAATGTTTTTATAACAATGGTTAAGGAAATTGTGTGAACTGGCAGAATGACTAAATTGAAAGTTCTAGCACAATAAGAACCAAACTGAAACAAAACTTGTAACATTGAAACTAAATGAAGCAAATAACAAAAATGAAGCAAAATACTTAATTTCTTTTATAGAAAAGCTTACTTCACAAGTTCTATCGATTTCATCAAAAAAGAACAGAGAACAATGAGAAAAATTGACGACCTTCCTTGAACAGGATCTGTTCTATAGGTTGTAGAGGATGCTTTTTCGAATTCATCAACTGAAAACAAATAATAATCTAATCCAATCTATTCTATAAGCAATCTAAACTTAGGAAGTACCAAAATTCAAAAAAAAAAAAAAAAAATTAAAAACAGTTTAAAAAAATAACACCCAAAACCGTTCAAAGTGTATAAAGAAAAGACCCCATTATTCCAAATACCACATAGAAGCTAAAAATATGACAATGAGAAAAGAAAGTATTTTGATTACATCAAACAAAAATATGTACCTAACCTCCTCCCTAAACAATCTAAAGCTCAGTAACATACCCATCGGAACGGAGACGCTTTGGCTCGACTGCGCTGAATGTGGACGGAACGGCTGCGACTGGAGATCGATGGACGGTGAGCGGCGGACTCGACTGATGGCGGCGACGAGGTTTCTGTGCGGCTAGGTTAAACGTGAGGAAGAAGATGAGGTTGGTTATTAATGCAGAGGGTCCTTTATAATTTCGAATTACCGATTTAACACCACGTAGTGCATCCTATACATTTTAATATTTTTCATATACTATTATTTTATTTAGTTTATTTGAATATTTTTATATCACATAATTTATTTTCTATAAACTTATTTTTATTATTTAATTTTAATTAAATTTGGTATATAGTGTAGTATAATAGTTGTACGATGATGATTCATAATTTTTACCAATTAATATGAGTTTTTTATATGTTTTTGTACAAGCTTTTTAGTTCTTATAAAATTTTGATCAATAAAATAAAATTCCGTGGAGTTTGTAAATTTGTTAATCTTAATATGTTAAAATATATATTGCACAATAAAATGTTGACTTATATTTCAATTTTTTAGTTACAATTGAATTAAAATACTCATTTTATAAGTTCTAATAATTGTTTGAGATTTATATGTTTTCCCCCCTTTAGTTTTACTTTATAAGAAAGTAATTTATCTATGTAAGATATATGTTGTTTTGTTTCTTTGTTTTCAGTGAATGTATTACACCAAAATTCTAATAAAATGACTCTAAACATTTCAATTTTTAGTTGTGTTTTCAAACATTATGCTTATTTATTAACATAGTTGTCCATTTTTTAAAATTCAATTCTAACCATTTTTTTAAGGATTAAAATGTGCATATATACAATATAGAGAATATTCAAATAATATAATTAGATATTGCCACAGGTACTTTAAATTTTAATTTCAAATGATTTGTCAAAAAGTTTGAATTTGTTTTCGGTCTATGATTTTAAAATCTATATATTTCAGTATTTTCTAAAATAGAAAAATGAGTCAAAATATTTTTAAAATATAAAATTTTGTTTTTTTAAAAATATTTTTAACATTTTTATCATTTAGAGTAATATTCCCTTTTTTTCATTGTTTAGCATTTATTTTTAAATAAAAATATATTTTTGAGATGTTTTTAAGAGATACAAAAAATTTAAATATTTATAATGAGCTCAAATTACATTGTCTTTTATATTTTTTAGGTTTAATTCATCTCTTTGTTATTTATTAAAAAAAATTGAAAACATGTTCGAAAAAGATTTCTTTGGGTTGATATTCTTTTTCTTTTTTCCATAGAAATTATAAAAACTATTTTAGTATTTTAGAACATATAAAAGGTTGCGGTTTCCATTTTTCTAATTTTAATTCATGTAATTTTTATAAATCTTAAATTTTGTTTTTGTGGAAAGTTAGTACTGCTTTTTAAAAAGAAAATTGTTATCAATTGTCCTTTCTACAATTAATTTAGATATATATATATATATATATATAATGTAAATGTTGTAAATTTACACTATATACTCACATATGGTAAATGGTGGATGAAACTAATATGTTTTAAAAAGTTTTGATCATGTGATATTCTCAAAATTCTTTTCACTTTTACCTCTCTTCTTCGTCATACCATACATTAACATATTCATAGCATTATCTCTTCTTCATCTTCGATATTTCTCAAAATTATAGAAAGAAACAAAATTATGATTCACAATTAATCAATACATAGTTCACAAGCCACAAAAAGATAATATTAATTCAGCTCCAAAATAAAGATAAATGTTATTCACATGCCAGACTTTTAAGACTTAAATAACTGGTTTTGCCTAGTTGGTTGTCAAAGTCCATCATTTGGTAAGAAATGAGGGCTTTACCAAAGTTCACCTTGCTGCGAAAAATCAACCTTCAAGTTATATATATAATAAATATAAAATATAAAAACCCAAATGACGAAAACCTACTTGTATTTCAACGTTCTCAATTAGAGTAAGAGCTTGTACACTTCGAAAGCATGTTAAACGTTCCAATATATATACATATATATTTCGATAGAATTTCAAAAGAGGAATATGTGAGTTTCATTTTAATAGTAATGAGTAATAAGTAAATTTATAACCAGAGTATTTAATTTAGGAAAATTTTCAAAAATAGCAAATTTTACAAAATATTTAGAACCTATAGAAAATTCTATCACCGATAGTCATTGATATGTTATAATGATAGAATTCCAAATTTTGCTATAGTTATTAAATATTTAAATTTATTTTGCTATTTTTAAAAATCTCTTTAATTTATTGCATTGAATTTTGGATAGTAAATAAATTTGTAACAACTATTATTTAATTTAATTTAGTGTAGTGAATTTAGAATAACGAAATTTCATAATAACAAATCTTACAATAATTGCATTCCGTGTATGAGGGTATAGTTGAACTTTTTTAAAAAAAATTAAAGGGTAAAATTGTTCTAATTTTTTTCCCAACTTCTTGCTTTTTTATATATTAAAGATAATAATAATAATAATAATAATAATAATAATAATAATAATAATAATATTATTATTATTATTATTATTATTATTATTATTATTAGGTTAATTTTCATAAATATAACCTAACACCAAAATATTTACGGTTGTGTAACAAAATAAAAAAGTCCATGATATTTTTATAAATTTAAGGTTTGCCTTTGAATAATGTGGATGATTTTTCACTTCTTGTTCTTCGGTTCTTCGTTTTTGCGATTTATTCATCTCCTCTTCATATTATTAATTTCTCCATATTATTACTTCTTATTTAGTTTACGATATTGTGATTATTTATGTAAGTATTTACCAATTTATTTGTTTTCTCTTACAAAATTTCTTCCTTATTCATTTCTCGTATTCTTTTTTCTTCTTGGTAGAAGATTTATATGATATTGGTACAGGATCTAAACGATCGTGTACCAATATCTAAATTATTAGTTGTTTATCTCAAATAGACAGAAATAGACCACTATTACCAATAGATTGTTTAGATTTGGTACAAGATCTTTTAGACTGAGTGCAAGATTGTTTAGACTAAGTACAAGATCGTTTAGGTTGGAACAAGATCGTTTACACTTGGTACAAGGATACAAGAACATTTAGACTTGCCACGAGATCGTTTAGATTTACTATGAAATGGTTTAGACTCAGTACAAGATCATTTATACTATGTACAAGGGTACAAGATCAATTATACTATGTACAAAGTGTACAAGATCGTTTAGACTTGGTACAAAGGGTACAAAATCATTTAGACTTGATACTTGATCATTTAGACTAGGTACGATATCATTTAGATTGAGTATAAAACCATTTTTTCACGAGTGTGTGACCGATTAATTGCAGAGATATTGTTGTTATTTCACGTCCTGGTCCTGTGGGCCTTTTCCTTTTTTTTAAAAAAAATTATTCTATATAGTGTAAATATTTTTACGTTTTGTTCTATTTTAAAAAAAAACCCCTTATTTTTATTTTCTTTTCCTTTTTAAATTATTAAATATAATTCTTCTATTTCCTCAATTAATAACAAATCACATCAAGATTTTCTATTTTTTTTAAAAAAAATATAAAGATCTTTTCACAATAATTATATTTTTACCAATAATATAATTATTTTTACCCTTCCATAAATTATTTACATATATATACATACATATATACATATAATTAACCATAACTCCATAAAAACCCAAAATTTTAATTAAGACCAATAACATACAACTTAATTTAATTCTCACTAACACCAAAAATCAAAATCCTTTAATTAATTAGATATTCATCCAACAAATATTTAATTAATTTTAATTTCCACAAAACCAAATAATTATCATTCAATTAACTAAAATTAACTCCCAATAATTCAACATAATTAAATAAAAATCAAGATAATTAAATCCAAAATTACCTTAATTTTGGGTGTTACATTCTTCCCTCCTTAAGAAACTTTCGTCCTTGAAATTTTAGAAGATCTAATTCTCAAATAGCTTGGGATAATGGTCTCTCATGTCATCCTCTCGCTCCCATGTGACGTCTAATTCTGCCATAGGACTTTTATGAGAGCAATTCCTCTATTACGGAGTAGCTTGACCTCTCTTGCCAAAATCTCAATCGGTTGCTTCTCATAACTCAAATTCTCATTAATTTGCAATGGCTTATAGTCAACTATATGTGCTGGATCGTGAACATATTTTCTCAGCATAGAGACATGTAATACATCATTAATCACATAAAATGACAAAGGCAATGCTAAACGGTAAGCTACAGGGCCAATCCACTCAAGTATCTCACATGGCCATACAATAAGAGGACTTAGTTTTCCTCTCTTCTCAAATCTCATAACACCTTTTATAGGTGCGACCTTAAAAAAAAAAAACCATGTCTCCTACGTCAAACTCAAGATCCTCACGTCGTGCATTAGCGTAACTTTTCTGTTTGCTCTGTGTTGTTGACATACGAGTCCTAATCTTCTGTTTGGCTTCGTTGGTGGACTGAACTAGTGACTGGGTGTTGCATGGACTTAATGTTTTCGTTCATGTGAGTTAATATAGCAATACTTCACTAAGTCGGGTCATTGTGCTTAATGCACTCATCATAACTTTCGGTATTGTTTGCTTTTGATTTTGGGTGATGAGTCATGAGTCATGATCATTGTATTTGAGATGCTCCCATGTACGTTTTCGCCACATAGCTCTTAAGCCCTCGTTGAGTACAAGTCTTCCTATTGTTCGCCCAAGTGCAAGTGAACCATAGGTTTACCTTGGTGATCCAGGGTCAAACACATGGAATTGTTATAGATGTTATTTTTAGATTTCACTTATCATATAGGCTTTATGGAAATTAAATTGAAAGAATGTAATGCTAACTACGACTACTTATTTACAGCTCGAGACTCGTGCATGGAGAGTAAATTAAAGCTAGGTGGGAGATAAGTTGAACTAACTTGTATGTGGGTAATGAGTGAAGGAAGATCTACGTATTATTAGATGCTTAAGTGTTGCGATAACCTTAACACGCTATAATTGCATATTGAGCACATGATTAAGGCGACCTTCTCTCGTAGTGTTTAAACGTCACACTTGTTCGACTTTCGGGATACAAATGACTATGCTTGATTAAATGAATTATACTTAGAGATCGTGACTCGTAATACTCATAGAACTTCTTATTTAAGGACGGCAACCTCTCGGTGCCTATTATTCGCACTTATTCACCTTTCGGAATACAAATGTTGGAAGTTACCTCGCTAAGGTGAAAGTTGTCACCAAACTCCTCCCTACACGCATTAGTTCTATCCTTGCTACTTACCCTTCCGGGTAGTTGGCGATTTACACTGGCCAAGTGATGTATATAGCTCAACTAATGCGATAAGGTTTCTAAGTTGAACTATTTATCAAGAACTTATCACAACTCTTCTCATTTAATAACACGAAGATAGATGAGAGGTTAAGAAATGATGGATTGAAAATGTATAAATATGCAATCTATGTATAAAGAATATAGGCCTTCGGCCACTGTACAATATGAATAATACATACACTACAATGAAATAAAGAATGGAAAGATAGAAGAATGGAAAATGGTACTACAAGTCCGGAGATCAACAACAAATAATCTTTTCTTTTATCATGACTGTATAATCTCTACGTAGCTTGTTCAAACTCTCTCTCTCTCTATAACTTTCTCCAACTTTTTTGAGTCTCCTCGGCCTATTCGTGACCCCTCCCTCTCGATAGGGATGAAGTGCTTGTATTGTTGGAATTTATGTCATAAAACTCGTAGTTTGTAATCATATTCTATTCAATAAGTCGTTATTAATACTATAATTTTAAAGCCAATAAACTAAGGTCCCAAGGCTATTGTTATGTAAACTTGAACTTCATGTAGAGACATAAACGTGAATCAAGTTCGAGTAAACAGCCTAAATAGTCTATTGTATACGAATACGGTTGGGAGCCTTATTCGGAAGATACTATTGATGCAACCCACTTTGTAGTTAGTACAAACGATGTGATCCTAAATCGTTCATGTAGAGACATGGAAGTGGGGGCATCCTATGTAAATAGTTTACATAAGACTGGAACCATGAGATAGTCGCCTTTAAGTTATAACACCGTTAACTTTGTAAAACTAACTATTTCGTTTATAGATATCCAATGTAACTTAATCTTAATCCTGAACTAACTATGAACTTCTGTTCACACGAAATTATCCTTAGATCTGTATAGGTGAGGGCAGCTCAATGGCGCTGGCCCAATAAGCCTTCCATTTCAGGGGTAAGATCTAATGGATAGCTAGGGACATAGGGTGCAAGACGGAATTCACTCCTACCCACTCTAGGGTTAGTAGATAGATTGTTCCCTTGAGGACTGAATCCAAGTCTAGCACAAAGGGCCCCACCCTCTCATTGGCCCGAGAGGGATTCGGTTGAAAGGTTGAACCTTAAACCAATTGTTCAATAATGGATCAGTGGGACTTAAGGAAAAAAAAAAGATATAATCTCGGGGGTAAAATGGTACTTTGATCCAGCCGAGATTATGAACAACCTGTGAAGGATTAACTTACTTATCATGGTCATATCACATGGACACACATATATCTATAGTGAGGGGAGTGCAACTACAGAACTCTAGTGGAATGACCCGTTAGTTAACGAAGGTTGATTAACTCGGTCTAAAGAGTTTAGCCAGTTAATCTCGGATCGTTGGAGCCCATGATCTATAGGTCCATTAGGTTCCCCCGCTAGCTCATAAGGAATCAACTTAGAACATTATGATGAAATAATTTGAATTGTTCAAAATAGGTAAAGAGAGAGAAACCGATAAATATATTTGATATAGTCATCGGTTATAACTTAAGTAGAGCTTCATGTTTAAATATGATTTAAATATCAATATGGAATCATATTTGAAAGCTCGGAATTGATGAAAAAGGTCAAAGATGTAAAAAGTCAAAATGTTGACTTTTGACTTTGAAAAATCAAACTTTGACCGACTTTATATTCAAATATGATTTGAATTTTGAAAAAATGAATGCGGATTCATACTCGGGAGATTGAAATTAGTCAAGACGGATAAAATGGTAAAAAGTTAAAATGTTGACTTTTTAAATTACAATTTTACCCTTGGAAGAATATTACATGTAAATAACAAATGGCTTCATGCATGTGAGACACCTACTTGGTAATATGCCAAGTGTGGAGAGTGGAAGCTCACTACATACAAATTTTGCATGTGATATAAAGTATGCCATATAGATTTAAAATTCCACCATAGGTTAAAATGTTCATGCATTGAAATTATGTTATAATTGTTATAATGTATATTATGCATGTTGATTAATTAATATGGAAAAATTAATTAATTTTGATTAATTAATTATATTAATTTTAATTAAATGTGATTTAATGAAATTAATTATTTAATTAATTATTTAACTTAATTAAATATGATTTAATTAAAAGTTAAATAAATTTAAATCTATATTAATTAATTTCTTTATATAATTGTTATATATTGTTTGTTGGTTAGTTGTTTGTTATAGTTTATCCTAGTTCTTTTATAAGTGTTATAAAATTAGATTTTTAAAATCTATAACAAAGATAACTTGCATGCTCACCTAGGTTAAAAATATCTACCTTATTTGTAGAATTAGGTTGATATCTAATAAAACTTGTTATAAGAGGCTCACCTGATTAGATCTTGTCAACAAGTTAGATAAGATGACTAAGGTTTGAAGGTTTTGAAGTTGACGGTTTACGGAACACCTTCTACCTAGAGATCGTAATCAGTTCTTGAGTCTAGTTAACCTAGTTTTATGAGCATGTGTGAAAGATGTGAGGTAATAAAACTAGTTTATCACCTAGACATCGTAGGTTAAAATCCGATATAATGGTTATGCTCGGATATTTCACATAGACTTAGGATTTCTTCAAGTTAGCCTGAATAAAATCATAAAGTAGTTAAATACCCTTAAAATCTTTATAGGACACTTTAGCTAGAGAGAAGTAGTGTACATTTAACCTCTAGCGTCCCTAAGAGTTCGCACAGTGAGGTCCATGCAGGGCTTTGCGCCGTGCATAGGAGCGGACTCCCTTCGGAGAGTGTTTGCATGGGTTAATATTAAGGTGAATAGGGGAAGTAGTTCATAGTAAGTGGGTAAGGGATATGTGACAACAAATCCCACGGTCTCTTCCATTGGGTCACATCGTGAGATTCTTATAATACGCCTGCTTGTCTGCCCTGGAGCGACGTTCCCCTCGAAAGGCTGTGTTATAAGCTTCGGAACACCGTGAACTCTAAATGTGGATAGGGTCTCCTTGATTAGTTTTCATGTTGACTTTCCCCTTCGGGAGCATAATGATTCTGATCTCCGAGATTCGAAAATGAAGGGTTACACTTACAAAATTACTAAGTTGTTAGTATATTTTCGACCGAAATAGCGATAACTAAATGTTATGGGAATATGAGATATTCAGGAGTTAGCATTTGGTCAAGATTGTCTTGGTTCAAAGGAGGAATAATCGACTGCCCTTCGGTGGGGGTTATTCTAAACCTTTGGAATATCGTTGCAAAACTATAATGATGGGTACATTATCAGCATTTGCTAAACGATTGGCTTCTTCAGTGATTATAGTTTCTAAAATGAATATGTTTATTTTTCAGCATGAATAGCTTCATAGTTCAACTTCTAGCTTCCGAAAAACTTAATGGCGATAATTATGCGGCATGGAAATCAAATCTTAACACAATACTAGTGGTTGACGATTTAAGATTTGTCTTAACAGAGGAATGTCCTCAAAATCCTGCCTCTAATGCTAACCGAATTGGTCGGGAAGCGTATGATCGATGGGTAAAAGCAAATGAAAAGGCCCGTGTATATATTCTTGCCAGCATGTCTGATGTTCTGGCAAAGAAACATGAATCCCTGGCTACGGCTAAAGAGATTATGGATTCATTAAGGGAAATGTTTGGGCAACCAAAATGGTCCTTAAGACACGAGGCAGTCAAATACATTTACACTAAGAGTATGAAGGAAGGGAGCTCTGTTAGAGAACATGTCCTGAACATGATGATGCACTTCAACATCGCCGAAGTAAATGGTGGGCCCATCGAAGAGGTTAATCAAGTTAGCTTTATCTTAGAGTCTCTTCCGAAGAGCTTCATTCCATTTCAGACAAATGCGTCTTTAAACAAAATAGAGTTTAACATGACAACCCTTCTGAATGAGCTTCAAAGGTTCCAAACTCTTACTTTGGGTAAGGGAAAACAAGTGGAAGCAGATGTTGCTACCACAAAAAGGAACTTTTCAAAAGAATCGTCCTCTAAAAGCACAAGTGGACCTTCTAATCCAAAATCTCAAACGAAGAAGAAGGGAAAGGGGAAGACTCCCAAGAGGAACAAGGGAAAGAAAGCTGCAGAAAAAGGTAAGTGTTACCATTGTGGCCAAAATGGGCACTGGTTAAGGAACTGCTCGAAATACCTTGCTGAGAAGAAAGCAGAGAAAGCAACACAAGGTAAATGTGATTTACTAGTTGTTGAAACATGCTTAGTTGAATATGATACTTCAACCTGGATACTAGATTCAGGATCCACTAATCATATTTGCTTCTCATTTAAGGAAACTAGTTCTTGGAAGAGGCTTGCAGAACACGAGATCACTCTCAAGGTTGGAACTGGAGAGGTAGTCTCAGATGAAGCAATGGGAGACTTGAAATTGTTTTTTGAAGATAGATATTTACTACTTAAAAATGTTATGTATGTACCTCAAATGAAGAGGAACTTGATATCTATCTCTTGCATTTTGGAACATATGTATGAAATATCTTTTCAAATAAATGAAGCGTTCATTTTCAATAAAGATATTCAAATATGCTCTGCTATACTTGAAAACAACTTATATATGTTAAGACCAACTAGAGCAAACTTTGTCTTAAATACTGAAATGTTTAGAACAGTCAAAACTCAGAATAAAAGACAAAAGGTTTCTTCTAACGCCTATTTATGGCACTTAAGACTTGGTCACATAAATCTCAATAGAATTGGGACATTAATTAAGAGTGGACTTCTAAATCAGTTAGAAGATAACTCTCTACCTCCATGTGAATCTTGTCTTGAAGGAAAAATGACCAAAAGATCTTTTACTGGAAAAGGTCTTAGAGCCAAAGTACCATTAGAGCTTCTGCATTCGGACCTTTGTGGACCAATGAATGTCAAGGCTCGAGCAGAGTACGAATATTTCATCAGTTTCATTGATGATTAGTCAAGGTATGATCATGTTTACCTAATGCATCATAAGTCTGATTCTCTTGAAAAGTTCATAGAATATAAGGTTAAAGTTGAGAATGAATTAGGAAAAACAATAAAAATACTTCGATCAGATAGAGGTGGAGAATATATGGACTTGCGATTCCAAGATTATTTGATAGAAAATGGAATTCAGTCACAACTCCCTGCACCTAGTACGCCTCAACAGAACGGTGTATCAGAAAGAAGAAATAGAACCTTGTTGGACATGGTTCGCTCTATGATGAGTTTTGCTCAATTGCCAAATTCTTTTTGGGGATATGCTTTAGAGACAGTTGTCTATATTTTGAATAACGTTCCCTTTAAAAGTGTTTCAGAAACATCTTATGAGCTTTGGAAAGGGCGTAAAGGAAGTTTACGTCACTTTAGAATTTGGGGATGCCCGACACATGTGTTGGTACAAAATCCTAAGAAAGTAGAACATCGTTCAAAATTATGCCTATTCGTAGGTTACCCAAAGGAATCAAGGGGTGGTCTCTTCTACGATCCTCAAGATAATAAAGTATTTGTTTCGACAAATGCTACATTCTTGGAGGAAGACCACATCAAGAATCTTAAACCGCGCAGTAAACTAGTATTAAGTGAGATTTCTACAAATGCTACAGATATACCTAGTTCATCAACTAAAGTAGTTGATAAAACTTGGAAGTCTGGTCAATCACATACTTCTCAAGAGTTAAGAGAGCCTCGACGTAGTGGGAGGGTTGTTCATCTGCCTGATCGCTACTCTGGTTTAATGGAAACTCAACTCGTCATACCTGATGATGCATAGAGGATCCATTAACCTATAAACAGGCAATGGATGATGTAGATAGTGACCAATGGATCAAAGTCATGAACCTCGAAATGGAGTCTATGTACTTCAATTCTTTCTGGACTCTTGTAGATCAACCAAATGATATAAAACCTATTGGTTGTAAATGGATCTACAAAAGAAAACAAGATCAAGCTGGTAAAGTACAGACTTTTAAGGCTCGACTTGTGGCAAAAGGTTATAGCCAAAGAGAGGGAGTAGACTATGAAGAAACTTTCTCTCCAGTTGTTATGCTCAAGTCGATTAGAATACTCTTGTCCATCGCCACCTTTTATGATTATGAAATTTGGCAGATGGATGTCAAGACAGCATTTCTGAATGGTAATCTTGAGGAGAGTATCTATATGACTCAACCAGAAGGGTTTATAGAACAAGGTCAAGAACAAAAAGTTTGTAAACTTCAAAAATCCATTTATGGTTTGAAGCAAGCATCTAGATCTTGGAATATGAAATTTGATAGTGCGATTAAATCTTATGGCTTTGAGCAGAATGTTGATGAACCTTGTGTTTACAAAAGGGTATTCAATTCCATTGTAGCATTCCTAGTTCTATATGTCGATGATATTCTACTCATTGGGAATGATGTGAATTATCTTAACGACGTCAAGAAATGGCTATCCACGCAATTTCAAATGAAAGATTTGGGAGATGCACAACATGTTCTCGGGATCCAAGTTGTTCGAAAACGTAAAAACAGAACACTAGCCATGTCTCAAGCGTCTTATATAAACAAAATGTTGTCTAGATATAAGATGCAGAATTCCAAAAGGGGTTTGTTGCCGTACAGATATGGAATTCAATTGTCAAAGGAACAATGTTCTAAGACACCTCAAGAAGTTGAGAATATGAGAATTATTCCCTATGCTTCCGCTGTTGAGAGTTTGATGTATGCAATGTTATGTAGTAGACCTGACATTTGCTACTCAGTGGGGATAGTCAGTAGGTATCAGTCCAATCCTGGACGTGATCACTGGACAACCGTTAAGAATATTCTAAAATATCTTAGAAGAACAAAAGACTACATGCTCGTGCATGGAACTAAGGATTTGATCCTTACTGGATAAACTGATTCTGATTTCCAAACTGATAAAGATGTTAGAAAGTCTACATCAGGATCAGTATTCACTCTAAATGGAGGAGCAGTAGTATGAAGAAGCGTAAAGCAAACTTGTATAGATTTGGAAGTTGTTCCAAATATGCATCTGCCAATTACTTTATATTGTGATAATAGTGGTGCAGTTGCAAACTCAAGAGAACTTAGAAGCCATAAACGAGGAAAACATATCGAACGCAAGTACCATCTTATCAGGAAAATTGTACATCGTGGTGACGTTGTAGTAACCCAGATACCTTCTGCGGAAAATATTGTTGATCCTTTTACAAAAGCTCTCACTACTAAAGTATTTGAGGGTCACCTACAGAGTTTAGGTCTACGATATGTGTAAACTAGGACAAGTGGGAGACTTATTGGGTATATGCCCTCGTTTATTGTATTCATATGTTTGTATGAGTAATTCTCTCATGAATAAATTCAGCTTGTTTTATCCCACTATGAGTTTAGTCCAAGTGGAAGTTTGTTGGAATTTATGTCATAAAACTCGTAGTTTGTAATCATATTCTATTCAATAAGTCGTTATTAATACTATAATTTTAAAGCCAATAAACTAAGGTCCCAAGTCTATTGTTATGTAAACTTGAACTTCATGTAGAGACATAAACGTGGATCAAGTTTGAGTAAATAGCCTAAATAGTCTATTGTATACGAATACCGTTGGGCGCCTTATTCGGGAGATACTATTAATGCAGCCCACTTTGTAGTTAGTACAAACGATGTGATCCTAAATCGTTCATGTAGAGACATGGAAGTGGGGGCATCCTATGTAAATAATTTACATAAGACTGGAACCATGAGATAGTCGCCTTTAAATTATAACACCGTTAACTTTGTAAAACTAACTATTTCGTTTATAAATATCTAATGTAACTTAATCTTAATCCTGAGCTAACTATGAACTTCTGTTCACACGAAATTATCCTTAGATCTGTATAGGTGAGGACAGCTCAATGGCACTGGCCCAATAAGCCTTCCATTTCAGGGGTAAGATATGGTGGATAGCTAGGGACATAGGGTGCAAGACGGAATTCACTCCTACCCACTCTAGGGTTAGTAGATAGGTTGTTCCCTTGAGGACTGAATCCAGGTCTTGAACAAGGGGCCCCACCCTCTCATTGGCCCGAGAAGGATTCGGTTTAAAGGTTGGACCTTAAACCAATTGTTCAATAGTGGATCAGTGGGACTTAAAGACCCGTTAGTTAACGAAGGTTGATTAACTCGGTCTAAAGAGTTTAGCCAGTTAATCTCGGATCGTTGGAGCCCATGATCTATAGGTCCATTAGGTTCCCCCGCTAGCTCATAAGGAGCCAATTTAGAACATTATGTTTAAATAATTTAAATTGTTCAAAATAGGTAAAGAGAGAGAAACCGATAAATATATTTGATATAGTCATCGGTTATAACTTAAGTAGAGCTTCATGTTTAAATATGATTTAAATATCAATATGGAATCATATTTGAAAGCTCGGAATTGATGAAAAAGGTCAAAGATGTAAAAAGTCAAAATGTTGACTTTTGACTTTGAAAAATCAAACTTTGACCGACTTTATATTCAAATATGATTTGAATTTTGAAAAAATGAATGCGGATTCATACTCGGGAGATTGAAATTAGTCAAGACGGATAAAATGGTAAAAAATCAAAATGTTGACTTTTGACTTTTTAAATGTCAAATTACCAATTTACCCTTGGAAGAATATTACATGTAAATAACAAATGACTTCATGCATGTGAGACACATACTTGGTAATATGCCAAGTGTGGAGAGTGGAAGCTCACTATATGGAAATTTTGCATGTAGTTTGCTTATAAAAGGAATGGATTGGAAATAAAAAGTGTTGGTTGTTTTTTTGTTGAAAAATTGATTTTGTAATTTGGAATTGCAAAATCAAACCAATTTTATTTTTACTCTCCAAAGGTTCTCTCCACAAATTCTTCCTCCTAAATCCATCTCTCTCTCTCTATTTTTTCTCTACCGTTCGAGTCCCACAACTCGGTTTTAAGTCCGAAGATTAGCGAGTCAACACTAGTGGTAGTCCTGGTTTTGATTTCGTGAGGAGATCGTGAAGAGCAACTGAGAAGATTGCCATAATAGAAAAGCATCAAGGGTAAGTTTTTCTATTAACCATATTTTGTTTCTTTTTATGGTTGTGATGCATGTTTACCACTAAAGTGTTTAGTTGTTGTTAGAGTAAATTTTGATCTTAATTCCGCTGCTCATGTCTACCGTTTCAATCATGTATATGCTGCTTTTCGATCGAAAAACTCTATTTCACCGATTGTATCGGCGCTATCATCTGACCTTGTGAAATCACATCATTCCAACTACCATTCTTGTCTTCTTGTGAGCTTTCCTTGTGTGATGTTTAGGTTCACCGTGGAGTTGTTAATCGTCAGGCACAATTCATCGCATTGTCTTTACGCGAGATATCATGTGTGAACTGCTCATTTCTTCTTTTTTCCACTTGTCATGCATTTAAACATGATAATCGCATAAAACAGGAACTACATTTATGTAAGCCATATTTCTAAGTATTTATGCTTTTACAACATAAGTTATGCATCATCCCTTATACGTTTTAACTCCATTATTCTACTAAATAAATACTATAATAACGGTCATTTTCGCACGTTATCAATTAGCTTGGGGCCTTCCTCTGCTTACCAACCTCATCCCAACAAATAGGGGACCTACAACGTTTAACATACAGAGCTTCAAATGGGGCCATGTATATGGTACCATGATAGCTGTTATTATAAGTGAACTCTACTAGATGCAAATGAGAGTCCCAACTCCCTGACAACTCTAGCACACAATCTTGCAACATGTCCTCCAAAATTTAATTCAAACACTTAATTTGACCATCAGTCTAAGGGTGAAAGGATACATTGAATTTTTTTTGTTGTCTTTTTTATTTATTTTATTTTGCTTTGTTTTGTTTTGTTTTGTTTTATTTTATTTTTATAAAAGAAAATGAGATTTTTTTAAAAAATATAATAAAGCGCGAAAATAATTACACCGTATAGAATAATTTTAAAAAAGGAAAAGAGCACAAACCCACAATGTGAAATAACAAAAATATAAGCACAATTAGTGGGTCACACACGTGTGAAAAAATGATTTCATACCTAGTCTAAATGATATCGTATCCGGTCTAGACGATCTTGTGGCAAGTCTAGATGATCTTGTAGCAAGTCTAAACGATCTCGTACCAAGTCTAAACGAACTTGTACCATTGTACCAAGTCTTAACTGAAGGGATAAAAGTGTTATGGCAGCGGAAGAATTTAAAGAATCGTTACTCAAATTAATTTGAAAATCTTAAAATACCAGTACATTGACAAAATTTTAGAATCAAAATTCTAAATAAACACTAAGCATGCTTTTAAATTAAAGAATACATAGAACTTACTTTCGATGACGTTTTTGAATCTACAAATCCTCGAATTGGGGACACCACCCGTCAGAGACCTTCCTATCCTCTGGGATGAGATTGGTCTGTGGGAAGCAATTGGGATGAGAAACTATTTAGAGATATTTGAGAGAAAACATTTTCTTTTCGAGAGAAAAAGCCTTGACTTTTTGTCTTTATCAATTTCGTTAAAGAAAACTGTTTTCTTCTAGATATTTATAACTGTATTTCCTTCTTAGAATAGGAAAAGGAGTAGGAGATAATCATGAGATTTTATTATCAAATATACTAATTAATTAACAATTAATCAATTAAATCATATTTAATTAATATTCTATTTAAATCTTATTTGAATAAATATCTCTCCAATATCTTATAGATTTATATTAATATAATTAATTAAATCATATTTAATTAATATTTCATTCAAATCTTATTTGAATGAATACCTCTGCAATATTATTTTATAAATTTAATTAAATCAATTTTAATTAAATAAAACTAAATTATTAATTAATTCTCCAATTAAATAATAGCTAAGTTAAATATCTTATATTTAACCTAAATTAAATTTGAATCATATTCAAACATAAGTTTATCTGATAATCAATAATTTTAACATGAATCCAATTCACATTAAATTAATATTTGAATTCATTCAAATATTTTCTCTCATAAATTAATTTTGAATCATATCCAAGATTAAATTCATATAATAATGTTTCAAAAACTTTATATTATAATGTATCACTATACATTAAACTAATTTCCAAGGTAATTTTAAACATTTCAAATTACAACCAGTATAAATAAATCTCATTGTCCTTTACGAGCTAGGAAGGGGAACTAATGGACCTTCAGATCTGAAGCTACAACGATCTGAGATTAATTGGCTAAACTCATTAACCACATTAATCAATATTCGTTAACTGTGTGTACACTCCACTAACGACTCACAGCTGAACTCTTTTCACTGTAGATATATTTCTGTGCCCACATATATAGACCAATAACAGTAAGTTAGTCCTTCACGAGTGTTCGTAACACCAGCTGGGTCAATTTACTGTTTTACCCCCAGGTTACCTCTAATCCTTAAATACCAGTGCTCCTCCAATGAACAACCTGTTTATGGTCTACCAATAAACAGAAATCTCTCTCATGCCATTGAGAGAGGGTATGGCTTTTTGTTCAAGACCTGGAGACACAATTTAAGGGAACACAATTTAAGGGAACACTCATATACTTACCTTAAAGTAGGGAATGAGTGAATTCCATCTTGTGTAATTATGTTCTCAGCTCCCCACTCTATCTTGTCCCCAAAATGATAAGCTTATTGAGTCGGCGATCTGGCCACTCTCACCTGTACAAATCAAAGGACAATCTCTCGCGAACGGGAGTTCATAATACACTCAAGATCAAGACTAAGTTACCTAGGTCATCCTAGTGAAATAGAAACCTAACTAGTTAACAGAGTTACATCTAGTGGTTACTATTTCGCAGTCCGGTCTTATGCAAACTCATTGCATAGGATACCCCCACTCGCATGTCAACTACACAAACGCGTTGGATCATTGCGTTTGTATTGAATACAAAGTGAGCCGTATCAATAGTGTTACCAGTATAAGGTACTCAACCTTCTCCCTATACTATAGACCCTTTAAGCTGATCTTGAACATTTATCCCTGTATGTCTCTACATACTGTTCAAAACTCATTAAACAGCTTATGATGTTAGTTTATTGGATTTGGGTTATTAAGACAAAACTAATAATTTAATCAATAACAATTATTACAATAATAACATTTTATTAATAACGGTTAATGGATTACAATTACAATCTATGAGTTTTAGAACATAAATCCTAACATTAACAAGTCTAAACGATCTTGTATCCTTGTACCTAGTCTAAATGATCTTGTACCTAGTCTAAACGATCTTATACCCAGTCTAAACGATCTTGTACCATTGTACCAAGTCTAAATGATCTCGTATCTTTGTACCCAACCTAAATGATCTTGTACCATTATACCTAGTCTAACCAATCTTGTACTCAGTCTAAACCATCTTGTACCATTGTACCAAGAATAAACGATCTCGTACTTGTACCCATCCTAAATGATATTGTATCATTGTACCTAGTCTAAGCGATCTTGTACTAAGTCTAAACAATCTTGTACCTAGTCTAAATGATCTATTGGTGATAGTGATCCATCTCTGTCTATTCGAGATAGACAACTCATTGTTTAGATATTGGTATACGATCATTTAGATCCTATACCAATATCATATATATTTTGTACCAAGAAGAAAAAAAGAAGATGAGAGATGAAGAAGAATGGAGAAATTTTGAAAGAGGAAATGAAGAAATTGCAAACAATAAGTGGAAATATGAAGAAGGAGAAGTAATGTTATGAAGAACTTAATAATATAAAGAAGAAAAGAATAAATTGCAAAGAAGAAGAATAAAAAGAATTGAAAAATCGTTCCGCAATAATCAAAATCTAATTAAGGTAAATATGGAATTTATGAAAAAGTAACTGGCTTCATGAGCTTTTCTTAAATTGTTATACGAGTCGTAAATATTTAGCACTTTTGTTATATTTATGTAAATTTACCAAAGAAAATTGGATTTCAATTTAACTTTTTTTAAAAAAATAAGAAAACAAAACAAAATAGGAAAAAACACAAACTTATCCTAATCTCACGATTCCCCCTCTCTAGCATCCCTCAACTACTTCCTCCATATCTCCCTCCATTTTCTCTTGCACGATTTTTTTTCTCTCTTCACCATCCTCCCACTTTCTCCACTATGAGAATGATCCCTCTATCATGCCTCGTCCCAAATTGCCACTACATGCGACCATATTGGGTGTTGCACCTAGACTTTCTTTGCATATCTCACCGCGAAATTGCACGTTGAATGCCTAGTAAGCGAAACATCTCAACTTGTCTCGTTGCAAAACTTCAACTTTGGTTTTTAAGAGTCCTTCACAAATCATCGTAGCGAAAAAGACTTAACTTTCTAGACTTGGCTCTGTCGCCTATGCGGAAAAGACTTAACTTTCTAGACTTCACAAATCAAGTCTTTATTTATTACGCGATATGCCAAAATAAAATAAAGACAATAATGGTATAACATAGCTTCTCTTTATTAACTTAACACTTTATATCGCATATAAATGGAGTTCAAACTTTACAACTACAATAAAACTTAAATTGTAAATTCTAAGCACCTCGGGCTTGACTCAGTTCTTCATTTTTACCACCTAGCTTGGCTTCACAAAATTGTGAGGCGGTCCCCACAAATATAGATGCAACCCCTGCTTGGTTTATACTCTTTATGCAAAAGTTATATCATGGATTTATCATGTTAGGCTTTAAGTGAGCGACTATTAGGCGACTAAATAGGGTTATGCGTTAAAAGATGCATTCTTATTCATGTATTGCTAACCTTCTAAACATATACATGTTGTGCAAGTTTTCCTCTCTATCATCTAAGTGTAAGCGACAAAAGGTTTTCTGGTAAGTTCAGAGTTGAACACAAGGAATTTAAACTTCTAATTATCTTATTGCTCAACTAAATGTGGTATAACTATACAGTAAAGATTATGCACAATATATTTTTACCCTAACTATTTACACTAAGGTGCATAGTGGTACAAGATGAGCATGGCGAGATAATGAAAATAAAGATTGAACTCATTTCTAGACATGGAGATGAAGGAATAGTTTGATTATCTAAATGTAAGGAATTGTGCTTGAATAATTCAAGGCGATATAAAACGTTTCTTAACTTTGAATTAAGGCGAGCGACCTCTTGGTGTTTTCGCCATACTTGCTCGCCTCTCGGAGTCCAAGTACACATATTTAATCTATGATTTATACCTAATCATTTTATAAGCACTATAAGTAATTTCTCCTTGATTAAGGCGACCGATCTCTCGATGCTTTCACCACACACATTGGCATCTTTGCAATGTATGTGAGATCAAACTTGGTGATAAGATTGCATCTCTACAACCTTCTTGCCACATGCTTAGCTAAATGTGTGTTCTCACTTGTCATGTAATTACAATCAATCTCATTGCTCTTCTCTTAAAGATACAATGCTTTGACATCGTGTTTAACTCAACGAAGCTTATAACGCAAACACTACGATTCTCTAGGCATTAAAAACACATTTCATTGCTAGCAAATTAGTCAAACAGATTGAAAAGGGAAAGTAACAGAAAAATGGGAGAATGGAAGAAAAATGTATTGTATTCATAAAAATAACTTTAGGCCAATCGACCATGTTAATCTTACAAAACAATACAATAAAAAACACAAAATGGAATGCATAAGAAAGTGTTACGCCTCAGGATATGATTTCTCATACTCTTTGGCTCTAATTTTCGCCTACCAGTGAGGGGGAAGATGGAGGCGATCAACTCTCTCTCTCTCTCTCTTGTTTTAAGCTCTCACCTAAAACTCAAGGGAAGGGAGAAGACATACGATATAAGAAACTTGCTCTCCAGCCAATTTGTGCACACATTGTTATGAAGTGAGAAACTCTATTTATAGGCAAGAACTGATGTTCACATAATGCCACTCGTCATTAATGCCTCTGAAAAGCTGCATCAGTGTTGCACATATGTCATTTCGTCCTTTCTTTGACTTTTGCGCCAATCAATTTTTCTGCTAGTGCTTCATGTCGCCTAGCTTGCTTGCTTGTCACTGCTTAGATGAAAGCGTCTCCTCGAGTAAACATTATATCATCGAACTTCACTTTTTTTGCTAAAATTCCTGCGATTAGAGACTAAAAAACAATAAAACAAGGATGAGGTTCTTTTGTATCAATTCACAGGTAAATCAAATCGCCTATTTTTTCCCTTGTTTTATTTTATTCTCATGCAATTAGACTTCATTATTTTACATAAAAGGCTACAATAACTTGTATTTCAACAAGTTATCATACCCTCAAACTTAAAATAATGTTTGTCCTCGAGCATCATCTCAAGATTCTAAACATGATTTTTTTTGTGCACATCGCTAAACCTTTCATCATGTTTTTCTAATCTACCTCGCCTTCTAGCATTTCTTCTTTTCTTCGCATACTCTAAACTTGAAAATATTTCTATATTCTAAACGTAGCCAGCTTAAGTCTCAAAATACCCTTGTTCATTTCCAAAAAAATCTTATTTCCTCTTTTTGTGAAATGTTCGTTGTTTAAAAAATTCTTAGTTCCTTTCTTTTCTTGCAACAACTTTTAATAGTCAAATTATAAATTTGTGTTAGGCTTTGAGTGGAAAATCATAGACATACTCTATGAGTTCGTTCCTCTCTTCAACTATAACTATTATCGCCACTTATTTATTTACTTTCAGATTCTCATGAAGATTTGCTTCTTATTTACATTTGGTGAGAGGTGGCAACATAGAAGTTCTTATTTCAATTAACTTTTGAACAAAAGAATAAGTTAATTTTTTCCAAAAGTTAAGGCTTGAAAAGGAAGGGTTCCTTGATTTTTCGAAAGTTTTAGCTCGAACCTCGCACACCCCCAAATTTAGAGTCTAACAAGGTTCTCTTTGCGAAAAAGTGAATGATAAGATGATCTTAGAAAATTTTACAAAAGAGGTTTGAGGTAAAGCTTGCTCGCCTAAAGACTATCAGAAATATTTACTCAGTTCATTTCGCTTAGAAAAAAGTCATCGCTAGGTACAAGTTAAATTAAAGTTAGCATAAGTTTCATCATGAAAGTTATCATTGCGAGGAACAAGAGAAAGCAAGCTAAGAATTCATAAATGATGCAAATGCCAAGAAAAGTAACTTGCATTGAAGTCCAAGAAATATGGGCTTAAAAGAAATTTGATTACTAAATTGAATATACACAAAACAAAAAAACAAAAATCATCAAAGGCAAAACAAAAATTCAAAAAATAACACCCCCAAATTTAGTTCTTCGGATGAGGGTCAGGTTCGCCAGAAGTAGGATTTGTTGGTTGAATTGAGGAAAAGGCGCAATCAAATTTTTGCGATGACAGGCTGAGGTTCACGTTGTACAAATATTTTGTGAGTGTATTCCATTTGTGTAGCAAATTATCTGTCATGTCGCCCGCAATTTGGCACGATTGATTGGAGTGAGCAATAACCAAATTTGTCACCTTGGTGATGTCTGAGAAAACTTGGGTAACCGTTGAAGTCAGTTGGGAGATCGTGGTTTCTAGAAAATCTACTTTTGCTTTCAGCCTCGTGACAACGGTATTGAGGCTGGCAATGTGTTCCTTCATCTCTTTGTTCTTCGTGAAGAGCATGAGGACCTTAAAGTATATGTCATGTTAGTCCATACACATGAAGCTTTACCACTTAAGTACTCCTTGAAAGTGTCCATTACGGGCTCCGCGATTAGGTTGATGAGCAAATCATGAAGATCCCCTTGGGCTTCGACAAGGGCTTCATCGGTAGGTTCAACTCTTCTCGTTGAGCTTGTCTTGCCTGCATCATTAGAGATAGGTTATTTTTCTTTGATGAGAAGGTCATAAACGATCAGTTGCATATCAACGTTACGCGACATATTATCCTCTGCGGCAAGCTCTATTGTCTCATCCCCTTCGAATACTTCAATAACAAGGACCTTTAAATCTAGCTGCTCATGGTCTAAATTTATTATGGGTTGGTAGGATGATGGTTGGTGTAACGACCCAATTTTTCTATCTAAATTGAAGTCATTACTTTTATATGAGTCTAACCTTAAAGCATAAGAGTTTATAAATTTTATAATAAAAAAAATCAACAACACAAAAGCCCTATTTCAAACTAATTTAAAGATTTAAAACTATCATTTAAAAAAATCAAGAAATAATAGTTATCAAAGTCACGAAACCAAGTCCAGTCTCAAATACTAGGGAAAACAAAAACATTTAGCGAAAGCAGTTTGAAGGACATTTCCCCTATGGCAATCACGTCTCCTTCTTGCCCCTCGTCGGTCTGCTTCTCATGTTACCTTTGCCTGAAAAGTTAAACATAAAATAGTGAGTATAAACATATCCAGTAAGAGACCCACTACTGGCACTGTTAGGAAAAAAATAAAACTGTTAACTTCATATTGGGGGTACCATGCATTTTAAGAGTCTTGTAAGTAAGAATATCCATAATCATCATAATGCCTCGAAGGATGCATATATCATTTTAGTGCACAGCAGGAAGCACATGTCAGTCTAGTAGTGCTCCCGAATGATGCACAACAGGTGGTGATCCCGTGAGACACCTACAAGGCACACTACCCACTAGACAAGGTAACAATTTTTCCTCAGTTCGTTATAAACATTTAATCAGTCCATTCATAATATAGTCCAACTACCCCATCATATAATCATTCCAGTTACTCAATTCTATCACAATATCAGTCAGTAGTAACAACACATCAGACAATCAACCTATTTATACATAACACCCTTCTCAGTTCACAAGTACTCTATCCATACTTTAGTATACCAATCACCCATTCTAGGCGTTAATCATCATGTTCACATCCACATATTAAACAACCATACTCTACATTTGTCATCATATCTACATCTATACATATATTAGTCAACCATGTTGTACATTTATCATCATGTCCACATCTATATATATCAGGCAACCATACTCAGTTCAGAGATATCCATTCAGTCAACACATTTCAAATCTAATAAAGAGTCCAATAGCAGAAACCCTTATCTTATGTATAATTAAGCTCCTTTAACCCACAAAAGTTCAACAAAGTAACCTAGACATAAGAAAACAAAGTGCCAGTTAATTTTCCAATTAACTTCATCTATCCAATTCACCCAAAATGTGAATTTGACAACTTACCCAAGCCGATGAAAAATCGAATTCCACCTCAACCTTTTGGAAAATCCAAGATTCATTCACTGATTCAATGTGTCCCTTCAAGAGTTAAGCATTTCGCCAATAATTAAATACAACGGTAGCATTCAACAATATCCAAGAAACCAACAAAACCCACCATTTGTTCTTACCCAAGCATGAACCCAATGGTTCACGGCAAGGCAGAAGTGACAGCGGTGTACGAGAGAAAACGAAGGACAGCGTGTAATCGATTTGAACGTGGTCGAATTAAAATTCGCGGCTGGAAAGGGAAATGCGGGCGGCTGCCACGCACGAAGACAAACGCAGACGACGACGCTCCGGCTTTAGCTATGATGAAGTGACGAACGGCTCAACTGTAAAGAGACGTGCACAGTGACGACTTTGCAAACGGGAAGAGGGACGCGGTTCGTCGGCTGCACTTCACGATCGAATACCAAACGCGGAAGAAGAACGAATAGTCGACGACTTCAAATGGGCTTTGACCGAACACGAACTGCGCGTGACGCTGCAGCTCGAGACGCGGCTGTTGAAGACAGACAAAACGCGACCGACGGTGAGCTCAGGGTGAGAGTACGACTAGGGCGTGAGAGGAAGAAGAAAGAAGAAGAAATGGGGTTTGGCACGCGTTTTTCCTTTTTTTTATATATATAAAAATAACAATAACAATAACATAACATAATATATTATAATTATTATATATCAAAATTATCAATTAACTTTCCATTTTCTTTTCCACACAAAACTAAATAATATAACACCTAAGATTCTTAAAACTAAAAAAAATATTTGAAAGTTAAGTTGTGAGAAATACATAAGATTTTGGGTGTTACAGTTGGCTAGGAGACACAGATGTTCGTCATATTCGAGAGCTTTAAGGAGTCTAGTATTTAGAAGAGAATAATCCAAGGTCAAACATCGAAAATTGATATCAAAGCTTAGTTATAGAGCTCACTCTTCATTCGGGCGCTATATGAAAGCCTTGCTGCGACATAACTCGGTTAACTAGCTTATGATTAAGGCAAACATCTCTTGGTGTCTTGAAACGCCACACTTGGTCACCTCTCAGGATGCAAATGACTAAGCTTGGTTAAGCAAGGTATACCCAGAAGGTTTCACTTCTTTTTTTTTTTGTAAATGTATTATAATAAATGTAGGGGTGAGGAGCTGAACCTATGACCTCTTGTCCACATATACAAACAGGTGCCAGTTGAGCTAAACTCATGTTGGCAATGTTTCACTTATTAAACTTATAGAGTTTCTCTTTTGAGGGTGAGAACCTTTCGACACCAATACATTGACCAAGTGATGAATATAACTCAACTAATGAGATAAGAGTTATAAGCTAAGCTTCTTATCAGGAACTTATCACATATCCTAAACATCAACTCCATCTACTACCTTTGTCTTCTTTAGAGAACCTTTTCTCGCATGCTTATGTAGATCTCACCGAGAAATTGAACTTGCTAGGTAAGATATTCTCGCATAATCTTCACGTGAGTTCCTCTACGATTCACTAGCTTCTTCTTTTGTTCATATCTTACGTTAAGACACTAAAAACAAGGTAAAACAGACATAGAGACTTATTAGAGTGTATTTCTGAATATTGAATTTACAACATGAGTTATGTGTTTTGACACATTTACTACGCGTTTTGATCTCATTATTCTATCTAAAAGGCTATAATTTCTACAAATTATCACTCCCAAATTTAGAATAAGCTTGTCCTCAAGCATCACTTCGTATTATGCTTGTCTCCAAGCACAATTCCTCTTCTAAGATTTACCTTCCTCCATGCATTTCTAAACTTCTCAAAATGCTAGTTAGTTTTATTCGTTATTTAGAGTGGACTCTCATGGTTCCATCAAACTCTTACTAAGCTCGCTTAGGCTCTCCCATTAGTTATCTTGAGTAGACTAAAATTTACCTACAACAACTTTATATGTGTTTGACAATGTATACTTTTTAGTTATAGCATTTGTTGTAGTTACTCACTGTATTTAGTTGACAACAAATTATCAACAATTTATTTAGAAATATGATTTATGTTAAAAATTCATACAATAATAATTACTTTTTTAGACTTAACGGTTACAAATACACTCGGATGCCAATTGAGCTTAGCTCTTGTTGGCCATATATTTATTATTTGTAATATCATACAATTTAGAATATATTACATAATACATGCTATATTTTACAAACATGTTATATTGCATTTTTAAGTGATATTTTCAAATATGGTAAAATAAACTAAAATATTTTAAAAATATACAAAATTTTAGATTTTATCAATGATGAACACTCATAAACTTCTATTATTGTCTATCAATGCCATTGATAGAAACATATAAATGTTTGTTAATGTCTATCATTAATATAATTTGAAATTTGCTATATTTTGCAAATATTTTGTTAAATTTGCAATTTTTGATAATTTCATGTTTTTTTTTTCTTTATTATATATGATTCAACATTTTAAAATTCAAAATACGAATGTAACGATAAAAACAAAAATATTGTTGTCAAAGTTTGCATTATTTAAATAACAAAATTTAAAAATAATTTTATAAAAAAGATGTCATTTTCACCAAAACGTTTGCAAACTATAATAAAATAGGATGAGGTTCAAACGGTAAAATCTTAGTATATTTATAAATATTTTAAATTAGGAACATTTTAAAACGCAGCAAAATATTGAAACTATTTACAAAATATAATAAATTTCATAAAATACTCTATAAGTTATTAAATTTTATTTTGCTATATTTTATAAATAATTTGGATGGTTAGTTATTCCAAACAATTCCCTAAAATTACGAAGCTAAAACTAAGGTTATATTTGTTGAATTAATCTGAAAATAAGGAAAAGAAAAGAAACGTATTTTTAAGAATATTTGCCGCTAACTCAATCTTAACCATAAGCATTTAAGTTATTTTAAAATTAAAAGAAAAGAAAAAGATTAAAATAGAAGAAGCAAAGAACACAAACGAGTCCCCTACTCAGATGCTTTCATCTGATCTACACTCTGACTCCTGAACTTCCGACAACGAGCTACATCAACTGCTCCCTTCCGGCCAACGCCGTCCTTTCTTGGTAGGTCACTTCTTTCCTCTTGGATTATTTTCTCCTCCATTCCCTATTCCTATGTCTGGATTTTTTGTTTTCCAACTTTGAATCTCCTCCATTTCGATCCCCGTTGATGTTTGAACCACCATTGTTGTACTTTCTATTGCTTTGTTGTTGCTTTCGCTGTTACGATTTTCCCTCTTCAACCCAATCCTATTTTCTTAAGCGTACGTGCGACGATGTTGCGGTCTGGTTTTGTTTTTTAGGGTTTCTTTCTTTACCTGCACTTTCATTTTGGATATTACTCTTTTCGAGGTTGTTAATTTCATTCTGGAGAATCTATAACTTGTTAACAAATACATTTTCTTTTTCTTTGTTTTCTGTTTTCTGTGTTGTGACTTTTCAGATCATTCACATTCTAAATTTAAGGCTAGCGGCATTCTTTCAGGCCCAAACAAAGAGTTCACTAATGGCGAATTTAGCGATGACGGGTATCCTAGAGAAGGTACTCTTTTACCGGATTGCTTGAGGAGTTAGAATATATATCTATTACATTTTTTCTTCTCTGACATTTTTGCTGCTTATGGTTGGTTTGACTTGTACGAGTGTTTCATTAGATGACAGGCAAAGATAAAGATTACAGATACATGGCAACCTCTGATCTATTAAACGAATTAAACAAAGAGACTTTTAAGGCTGATACTGACCTGGAGATTAAACTATCCAACATCATCATACAACAGCTTGATGATGCAGCTGGTGACGTTTCTGGGCTGGCTGTGAAATGGTATGTTCGGATTTTACCTTTTCTCCCTGTAGACCATTGGCGTCAATGCGCATTGCTTTCGATGCAATGGCTATTCCAATAGATGACTATTTTCTTGTGATCTTGTAGACTGTCTTTTTCTACAAAGGAACCTGTTCTTATGAGTTATGACATTATGCATGTATGTGAAAAGAAAGGATTGGTCAAGTTAATAAGAGTATTGACGTGGTATTGTAATTCTTAACCGTTTCTTTTAAACTCTTTCGTCAATTGGAATTTCAGTCTTGCTCCATTAGTGAAGAAGGTTAGCGAAACACGGGTTGTGGAGATGACAAATAAACTTTGTGACAAATTGCTTAATGGAAAGGACCAGCACCGTGATGTTGCCAGCATAGCCTTGAAGACAGTTGTAGCTGAAGTTTCTGTCTCATCTCTTGCTCAATCTATTCTCAGCTCTCTTTCACCCCAATTGATAAAGGGGATCACAACCGCGGTGAGTGTTTGAAACAGTCATTTTATTCGGTTCATAGTGTCCAAGCTAAGAGAATTTTAAATAGTTGAGCATTCTCTTGGCATCAATTTTTTTCGATTTAGTTTCAGTAGTTACAGTAGGCTGATGGGAATGGATGCTATTGGCTTTCGTGCCAACAATTTTTAGCTTCTTAGTTTTCAGTCTATTTTTTTTATATTCATTTTTAATAAGAAACAATCTCATTGACTAAATGAGATATCCAAGGATATCCATAGATACAAAGATTCATAATAAGAAACATAACAAAAATGCAACATTTTTGATAAGAAACATAACAAAAATGCCATTCAGCATCATGCCCAAAATTAGGCTGAGAAAATAAAAGCTCGCCAATTCAAATTGAACTCCAAAATACTGCAACTGTCAAACTCCTTAGAAAGGATGCACCATGATGAAGCGTTTCTATGAGCGACTTCATAATGATCCATCCAGCTCAGAATTTGTAGTGAAAAACCCTTTGATTCCTTTCAAATTCAAATCATAATTTCGCCAATATTGCTTCTACTGCGTTAGACCCAAGTAAACGGGAGGTTTTGTTGAAACATGGTCCTTCTAAAAGCTGTTGTACTGTTTCTCTACAATCATTACTGAACACCCAAGATAGATTTAAGACGGAAAACAAATTTTCCCAACACTTTGTTGAATACAAGCACAAGAAAAAAAGATGAATCAGATCTTCTCCGTGTTGAAGGCAAAGCGGGCAAATGGACGGATATAGGCAACTTGAAGGCAATTTATGCTACAAAACTGATAAGACAGTACTGTTCTTGTATTTTGGATATGATGAGGGTGCTAAGGGGGTGTCAACCTAGTTGAGTTGTCTGGGTGCACCTACTGATCCTCTCTCTCTTCCCCATTGCTAGGCTTCTCTATTATTCTCATTGTATAATTCTCTTGTACTTTGAGTTTATTAATAATAAAGAAGCTTGTCTCCTTTAAACAAAAAAACTGATAAGATATTTAAATGGCGAACCAACAAAACCCAAACCATAATGTTTACTCTTCTAGGACTGGTAGTCTTCCATAAAGCCATATGCAACACCTTATCTAATGGGGAAGATGGAGAAAGATCAGTTGTTAGAGACTTTACCGAAAAGCTTCCATTACTCACTACTCCTTACTGTAATTTTACGAATCATATCTGAAAATTCTGAAATTTCTGAAATTTCCAATTTCTTTAGCAAATGATGAAAATTAATTGCCCAAGAGTTCAACTCAAAAGATTATTTAAACGGTAATAATTACAATGGAGTAAATATTTACATGACCACGAGCATTAACAAAAGCTCCCATAAAATATCTCATGAGAAGAAATTTTATCGAAAGTCCTCTTGTTCATCTCCATCTAAAGGCTCCAAGGGAATACACAGATCATCTGAACTCACAATAGGACTAGGCTTGTTAGAAAGTTGCCTTTTCTGGTCCGGCCTTTTTACTATATTCTTTGTTAGAAGGTGGAGGAAGACTTGGACCATATTCTTTGGTGTTGTAACTTTGCGAGTGGTATTTGGGGTTCTTTTTTCCAAACGTTTGGTTTGATGTGTGCTCGTCATAGACTTAGGGCTATGATCCAGGATCTCCTCCTTAACTCGCCGTTTGGGGAGAGAGGCCGGTTTCTTTGGCAAGGTAGGGTGAGTGCGATTTTATTGTTTTCTGTGGGGAGAGAGGAACGACCAAGTTTTTAGGGTTATTGAGGGATCCTAGGTAGTTATGGTCCCTTGTCTGCTTTCATGTTTCCTTGTGGGCTTCTTTTTCCCTTCTTTTTGAAAAGGAAACAAATTTTTTCATTGATAAAATGAAAAGAGCCTTTTGCTCAATGATAAAATAACCTTCAAGAGGATAGGTTGGTTACAAAAAAAAAAGGGAAGAAAAACTATTGACATCAAAGAGGATGAGACACCACAAGTAAACACTTAAAACCTAACAAACTAGCTCCAGAAATGAAACCAAAACTAGATTGCACTTAAGCTAAAATCCAAAACCAACAAAAGTCCAATAAGCAGATGAGGTAAGAAGTTCAATAAGGTTGAAAGAGTGAGGATCAAACCACAAATCAAACCAACTACTAATGTTGCTTTCAAGGTACACTACTAGGAGAAAAACACAACTTCATAAGGGCAAAGCAGTAAGACCGAGGTGCTTAAACCCTAGAAAACTTCTAAATTAGTTCAATTGCAAGACAAAACCACTAAGTTATGCTTTAGCTGATTTCCCATTGGGTTTCGATTTGAATTCGATTTTGTATAGTTGGAAAAGGGGGTTCTCCCCTTTTCTTGTGGCTTAATTTTTTGTTTGCCTGTATATTCTTTCATTTTTTCTCAATAAAATTGGTTTTCATTAAAAAAAAAAAAACAGAATCTGTGGCAAATAAAGCATGATAATTCTTTTTCTATAAATGAATAGACCTAAAAAGCATCTTCTATCTATTACCTACAAGTTCATTAGCTTCTGATTTCGTCTCCTGAAGAATATTTCTAAACTTAATATTTCCTTATTGTTTTACTGTTCTAAGGTTCCAAGCAGTAAAAGCTTAAGTTTAGGCCGATAGATTTGCATGTTTTATTATGCAGGGAATGAGCACAGAGATAAAATGTGAGTCTCTTGATATTTTATGTGATGTTCTCCACAAATTTGGAAACCTCATGGCAAATGATCATGAACTTCTGTTAAGTGCGTTATTATCCCAGTTGGGTTCCAATCAAGCCAGTGTTAGAAAGAAGACCGTGTCGTGTATTGGTAAGATTTAATTGATAAATGCATTCATTATGTCCCATTTTCTTTTTAATTTTTGTTGACTGGGTTTTCTAATTTTAATGTAGAGTAGCTAGTAATTAATTATCTTGTAATTTTCATATGAATTTAATTGTTTTAGCTAGTACTTAGTTGTTTACATAGTTAGTAGGTTGTAGGTTACCTCATTAGTCTTTTATATGTAGACGATTAATTATTTGTTGGTCATTTACCTCTTCATTGGTAATAAACGCTCCTTTGAGGATCTTGGAGATGTTTTTCTTTGATGCTTGTTTCCATCAAATTGGAATCAGAACAACCTTGTGACAGGCCAGGGCTTGATGGCGAGGAAGATGACAACCACCTTCAAATATGATGTAGTTTAGTCTGGTTGAGAGTTCAAGGACTACAAAGAGAGGAAAGAGGAGGGGTTATCTTTAAGACTGACATTGACTATACGATCGTGTTGATTGAAACTGTTTCGATATAATTTTAGGGAAGAAGTGGGGTTAAGTGGAGAACTTGGATGTGGAATTATCTCAAATTGATAAACTTTCCTATTTTGTCAACTGGAGGACTAGAGGTATTGGCTATGACAGGTCTTACATAAGGATATTCATTGATGCATGTCCACTTTCTGTTAGTGGTGGATGTCTTAAGTAGGTTAGTGCTGGCTTGACAAAACTGAATCTTGATCTCCACCATGGTTTTCTTGGATTTTCGGGGGGTAAGGGTAGGGACTGGGCCTTGATTTGTAGAATATCTGGGGATTACCCTGTTCTTTATTCAAGACATGTGGAACTAAGTTTCGTAGCTTTTGGTTGGGGTTATTTCACTCATGCTTTTGCGTGTGGGGAGTGAGTTTTGTAACTCTGTCTTTCTAATTTATTATTTTAATGGGTTTTTCTAATCTTTCAAAAGAAGACCCATTTATCGTTTGCAAATGGAAATCCCAATCACCTATATTTATTAATGGCCTTTTATCAAAGAGTTCTGGAATGGCACGATGCTGTTTTTAGTTGGCAAGTGATCTTACTAAGCAGTCCCTACAATCTTCTCAACCTACCCTTGGGCTATCCTTTCAAGGAGAAGCAATCTTTTGGATGAATCTTGTTCGTGCATTTTTATGGCGAGTTTGGTTAGTAAGAAATCTATGGACTTTTAATTCAAAGGAAAGAACCTACCCTGTTTTCATAGATAGTGCTATTTTCTATTCTTTATCTTTTAGTGTAAATTGAATTCCAATTTTTCTTCGCATGGTTTAACTTCTCTGTTGTCCGATTGGAGTTATTTATTGTAATGCTATTGAAGTGGAGTGTTTCTCATCCTCCTCCTTTTAAAATAAATTTTATAGATCAACAAAATTGTTTCTTATAAAAAAACTTATTTTTTTTGAAATGGAAACAAGCCTCTTTATTAATGATAGTAAATGAGATTTAAGCTCAAAGTACAAGAGTATTATACTAAGAGTAAAAGAACTAGGGAGGAATATAGTCTAAGTTAAAACTTAGGCAACAAAAAGATGGCAACCTAAAAAACGAATTCAAACAGAAAAGTAACGAGCAAAACAAAGCCTTTCCAAGACGAAACATCTGTAAAAAGCTAAATACAAAGCAAAACTTAAAAACTCTCTCAAGAGGAGCTCATTCGAATATAAAAACTTGCACGCCCAAATCCTCAAGATGAGAGGAGAAAGAGAAGCGCCAAGGAGAAGCAATCGGCTGCCTCAACACTGTCTTGCAAATTGCAATGCCATCCAAAACCCAGAGTAACTTGAAAAAATCTTCCAAAACAAGTAGAATCTGATTCCAAAAGAGCTCCCCAGAAGATTTCAACTAGGGATAAAAAACTTATTCTTTTAATAGAAATAAATATAATAAAAAAAACTACACCATTTCCTATAAATAGGTTATTATTATCTTTAATTTCGTTTTTTTTGGAGTTCGTATTAAGTTATTTGATTTTTTATAATGTAAAATGAATATTGGTTGTGTGAAGGAATTTGTGGTTTGGATTGAAAAACATTTATTGCTTAATGTTTATATGACTACTCACAATCTTAGATCTCGGTCTTGATACCGTAGTACCTATGATGGGGTATGTTAAAGTACCTACGATGGGATATGTTAAAGTACCTACGACGGGATATGTTAATGATTTCATATGTGAATGATATGGTGATGTTGCAATTGAATGAGGGGTCATTTGTTTCATGGGAATTCAAGGTTTCTATGGAGTGGGGATTTGGATTACTGTGTTTGTTTTGTAGTCATGTAAATTTGGAGATACCTGGGCATCCTAAGATGCTCGTACGAAAGGCATCTCAAGAGTTTTCAATGAAAAATTGGTTTTCTAGATTCCCATGTTAAGGGACATCTTTGTTCTACTATTTTGCCCTTCTCTCTTATTTTTTTTTCTTTTATACACACACACACACACACATGTGTATATATATGTCACTCTTCTTTATTTCCATTTTATAATTAAAATAAATATTGTCAACTATCTATTTCACTCTCTATGGCTATATTGTAGTTGTTTTTATTTTTTAGAAATATATTTAAATTTATATTTATTTCATACAAATCTTAAATTAATATATATTATATTGTTGAAAAAATAACAAATAAAATAATACAACTATATAATAAAAATGAGATTTAAATTAATAAAAACAAATATTAGAGCTTAGTAGTGTGAGCTTGTAACCCAAACAAGGGCAATAAAGTGGTTGGAGGTTGGTCCAATCCTCAAAGTAGGGTTTTTCCGAGATCATTTCTGGCTTGTCCGTTCCAAGTAGAGAATCGAGCCTTGGTTTTGAAGAAAAAAATTAAAAGAATACAACATATTCGTTTGGGGTTTTTCAATATGCTTTTGTATTCTTTCATTTTTTCTAAATGGAAGCCAAGTTTTTTTTGTAAAAAATATAAAGGTGGGATTGTTGAGTATCGTAGGTTTTGTTTTGTTATTTTAGTTATGTGGAACTTGATAGTTTGGTGATAGCAATGATGGTAATCAATCAACTTTGAAAACTTGAGCATAGTTGGAGGTTTCAACATATTTCCTAGACCAAGAAGTCTGAGGTTTGAATCTCCATCGTATATATTGTTAAAATTAAAACATTTATATCATTTAAATCACAACATTTATTGTAAAGAATATATTGAAATGTGATCTATTGTACTTGTTTAACTTTTGAGCTGCTAATAGACGTTTCGTGAATTTATGATTTTATTGCCTTCAGCTTCTCTTGCTTCAAGCTTGTCAGATGATTTATTGGCGAAAGCAACAACTGAGGTTGTTCGATGCTTAAGAATTAAGAGTGCAAAAGCTGAAATGGCACGCACAAACATCCAAATGATTGGTGCTTTGAGGTAAGCTTTATGACAAAAACTTTCTATGTAAGATGTGTATTGCATTCTTCATGCCATGTCCTGTACGAAATGAAAGATGAGCATATTTTAATGCCTCTTAATATTTTAGATTGTTCAGTCAAATGGACAATATGACTGTGCTGTGACATTTATAGCTTATGTCATAACCCACATACAACACTTCAGGGAGAGACAGAGTGAGAGTGAAGATCTCTCTACCCTTTTACATTCCTACCATTTCCCTCGAGCTGCTTGCAAAAGCAGGAGGATGCTTCAAAACCTTGTCCATTGTTGAATAATAGTCTTAATGCCACATCAAGCAAATGCCGGCCGACTTCAGAAATGATTTGAGTTCAAATGAGGATTATGATGAGAAGATATAGCCAAAATTCTTAGACACTCCTCTACATGCAATACACCATTGTGACCAAATTTGGAAAATGGACATATTGCTTTATAAAAAAGGAGTGATTTTGTTTTCTTTGTAGTGGAAGACCTATTTCGATTGATAGCCATAGGAGTTTTCTGAAGCTGTTTATCTCCTATGTTTCTTTACTTTCTGTTTCGTATTTGCCTTTTTTGGTTGTTTTGTTCTGGTTTATTTGGAATTTATATGTTTTTTGGATGTTCTATGAGATATGATGATGGCGCTAAGGAGTAGTCAACCTAGTTGAGATATTCGGGTGTGCCTCCTGATCCCCCTCTCTCCCTTATTGGGCTTCTCTATTACACTCATTGTATAATTCTCTTGTTTTATAATAAAGAAGCTTGTCTTCGTTTAAAAAAAAGTGATTTTTGCTTTTGGTACAAATTTGTGCTGTTTGATGCTAATGCTATCCTTCTTTTATTTCCTATTTTAATAAGAACTAAGTTTATTATTAGGGGCTTGCTAATGCTCAAAATACAAAGATAATAAAAAGAAGACAAAAAGTAACCATTCTACCAAAATTCAAAAGACTATGTAGGAAAAACAAAAACAGTCCAATTTAAACAAATATCTTCAATAGAGAATCCTACAAAAGACTTGAGAGAGAGCACCAAAAGAGAAATGGATTGAAGCGAACTCTAACTGATCACAAAGCAAAGAAGTGATTTGGCATGAAAAGCATGTTGGTTTTTTTCAAATCAAATCTTTGTGAGGATAACTTCAACTACATTTGCCTATAGCCACTGAGATTGAGACTTCAAGAAATGTCCTACCAATAAATGAATTACATTTTCATTAAACGAGATGCCAGATACTCAGTCTATGCTAATGATAGAGAACAAATGCCCCCGACAAGACTTTGAGAATATGCATTCAAAGAAAAGGTGTTGAAGGTCTTGAATAATAGCCAAACAAAACGGGCAAATTAATCATCCTGCCTTAAGGTAAGTTCTCTTCCTTCTCTCTCCCTTCTCTCTCCCTTCTCCTCTCCTTTTCCGGTAGCTGGTTTCTTCACAGTATGGAGGTTGTCAGTTGCAAAATCGATCAGTCTCACTACTACATTTGGAAAAAGGAAGATAGTTGTTTCATTGAAGATGTGGAAGCCTGCAGAAGCATTTCTAATTCCATTAGCCAACTCAGATGGACTTAGTCAGTAATCTCTGATTTACTCAGAACTTCGGTGGACAAATTATTTCAAAAAATTCAGGGACATTGATAGAGGAAGATTGAGAATTTTGAAGTTTTAAGCAAAGTCCGGATGGGTCCTAAGCTGCGATCACAGGCCATATTCAGGAGGTCTTTTCAGTATTAGAGTTTGCTCAAGAAAAGATCAGCAAGGATGGAAGTCGTTTTGCAAGATGCTGGAAAAATTTGTAGAAAAAATGGACTATGTTAGATGGTACTCTTGTAATATCTCCAGTTTTCCTTCTCCGCAAATGGTAGAAAAGTTAAGTTATCTTGATAAGGCTAAGCACAGTAGCCCTAAACTCCCAGCTCCAAGGTCTGAAAAAATGGAAGTTAGTCGGGATTTTAGTAAAAAAAGGAAGCTAGAAGCGGACAGTCATCCTTCCCCTCCAAAATATAAGCAGTGATTGATCAAGAATCATGAAGTTGCTAAGGTTAACTTTGAAAACCTTTGGATTATATCAAAATTATTTGCTTCAGATGACTGGAGATTGATTCGTAAGAGGCTGGAAGAAATTTTTCAAACGAAAATTGTAATAAATCCTCTATTTGATGAGAACACCCTCATTAGTATTGATCAAGGATCAATCATTGACTTTATTTGTGAGGAAGGAAAATGGCAGGCTTGGGGGAATTTCCACCTCAAATTCGAAAGATGGGACGACATCAAACACAGTCGGCCACTTGTTTTAAAAGGCTATGGTAGTTGGTTCAAAATTAAAAACTTTCCTCTGGATTATTGGTGTAGAAGCACCTTTGAGGTTATTGGAGTTCACTTTGGAGGTCTTATTGACATAGTTGTTGAAACTCTGAGTTTAACAAATTGTAGTGAAGCCCAAATTCAGGTAAAGAAGAACTTATGTGGTTTTGATCAAAATTACAGATCTAAAGAGGGGAAATATTTATCTACATTTTGGTGACTTTGAATTTCTAAATCCTCTTAGACCTTCCAAAGTTCCTTTTTTGTTGGATGATTTTAAAAATACAATTGATCATTTGAGAATTAGAGATTTCTTGTTAGATGAAAATTTTGATGTTTCCTCCTTTCCATCAGTAGTGAATGTTCCAAAATCAGTTTTTGCAGCACTCCCTAAGAGTAGAAATCCTTTTGAAATTCTGAAGCCTTTTCCGGCCATCCCACCGGTGTCGGAGAAGAAGACAGAGGCCGACAATCAGGTTGATAGTGAATTAGTGGCACGGGTATTTGAATAGTCCCCCTCTTTGAATGTTGCCGAACCCAAGATAAACAGCTGTTGCAAATTGGCTCGGGGTCCACATCTATTGATTCTGTTTTTAAAACTCCAGTAGACAAAGAGCCATCAAGTGAGAGGAATAAAGAAAAAAAGGCCCACTTAATTACTATTCAGAGTAATTTTAATTCGGTTGCTGAAGATTTATTGAGAGAGAAAAAAGGATAAAGCTTCTTTAATTACTTTCATGAATAATTATGATATATCCTCCAAAGTAATTAAAGAAAACTTTTCCCCTCCCACCCAACGACTCTCTCCATTTCCGGCCAACACTTCTCCTCCACTCCCTTTAGTTTCAGGATTCTGCAAAAGGCCTAAATCAGCAAAAGGTAGCAAATTTTTTCAAGCTCCGAAAATCCTCAAGCATTATATTCAGTAGCAAACATCCTTCAACAACTTATGGACAGCTTTATTAAAATCTGAGTTTAATGATGGTTGTGCTCTCAAAGTTCCAATTTCAGCCCCTTCTCAGATTCACCGTTCTGAGCCATCTATTTCAGAATGTAATCCAGACCTTTTGGAGGTATGCAGCTCCAAAATTCAGACCTCTAATTGCCTAATCAGGTCAGTAAACTCAGTTTCTCCTACCAAGCAATTCAATTATTCGAAATTTCCCAACTCTAACTCTAAAGTAAATTTGATGCGAGACTCTCCTTTTCTTGCTGCCAATTCCTCTGAAAAGCTTCCGATCAAGGGCTTGGATTCACCTTTTAGTGTCAGCAATGAGGAGTCTTTGGGTTTCCTTAACGATTTTGACCACAAGTGTAATGCAGAAATTGAAGGGGCAGACCTCACTGCCTTATTTGGATGAAGCCATCACCCATCCTCTCAAAGTACCCTCGGAATTGCCTAAAGATCTGCTGTCCTTGGTCAATGATTGTGGCATCATCTTGGTTTAAATAGACAGCTGACCGAAGGCTTCTTGACTGATAAACAGGCTGCATATGGGTAGATGTTTAAATTAATCGAATGGGCGCATTTTTCATCTTATGATGTTGGTCTAAACTCTGGTTCGAGTGCATCTCATACTGTTGTGTATGATCGGCAGAAAAAAGGCTAGTGAAAGAGATAATCGATGGAAAGATTGTTTTGTTGACGAGGGACATCTTATGGATAAGGGGGTGAAGGAACCTGTAAGACCCCAATCATTCACACATATAAAAGGAGGGGCAGAAAGGTAAATGAACAAACAATTAATGATGACTAAATGATGGAAAGGGATAGTGCGAGTGGGGCCCAGGGCAAGAATGAAAGAATGATGAGAGGAGGAATATAAATAGGTCTTTTCGGGATTGGGTAGGTAGGTTTTATTTTATCTTTTGTCAAGTCGGCTGCCATAGCCTAGGGAGGGTATTCAGCTATCACAAAAGGAAGCTGGGTCTGTCTTTACTGTTTTTGTTGTTATTTTGGATATTGTGATTAGTGTAACTTTTTTGGCCTATATATAAATAAAGTTTACAGAGTGCTGCCTCTATTTTTGCCATTGTGAGGGTGTGATATTTGTGTGAGTTAGGCAGAACCCTTACATTTGGTATCAGAGCCACCACATTGGGGTGGTCACGCGCCTCATGGTTCAGCGACAAATCGAGGAACGGGTAGATGGGACTGAAAAAGAAATTATGGGTTTAAAGGAGATGATGCTGGAGATGAAGAAGTCGATGGACTGAATGGCTGATGAACTGCGAGAAAGCCACAGTTACAAAAGAAGAGATGAGGCAGGGACTGCTGAAGATCTGATGTTGAAACTTAAAGGAAAGCTCGAGGATACAGAGACGACCACAAAAAATAGCGGAGGGAACGCAGACAGGAATAAATACAAGAAACTTGAAATGCCAATGTTTACAGGAGTAAATCCCGAATCCTGGGCCTACAGGGCAGAACACTTCTTTGAGATCAATAATGTACTTGAAGCGGAGAAGGTCAAGGTAGTTGTTGTGAGTTTTGGACAGGAAGAAGTAGATTGGTATAGGTGGAGCCACCACCGAAAGAAGGTTGAGTCATGGGAGGACTTGAAGGGAAGGATGTTTGATTTTTTCAATGACACAGGACAACAGAGCTTAGGGGCAAGACTGATCCGTATCAAGCAAGAAGGATCCTATAGCGATTATGTTAAGAAGTTTGTTACATATTAAGCTCCACTTCCTGATATGGCCGAAAGTGTACTTCAGGACGCATTTTTGACGAGGCTCGAGCCAGCATTACAGGCGGAAGTGATTAGTAGACACCCTCAAACTTTAGAGGAGTGTATGAAGGAAGCTCAATTGGTGAATGATAGAAATGTAGCCTTACAATTGGCTATGGATGAAGTGAACAGAATTGAGCCCAAAAGAATTTAGAACACAAGCAAGATTCAAAGTAAGATCGAGAAGGTTGAACCAAAGAAGATAGAGTTTGCCATGAAACAGATAACCCTTCCGATAAAAGGGGGTTACCAAAAAAATGATCCACCAGTCAAGAGGCTATCCAACACAGAGTTTAGAGCAAGGCTTGATAAAGGGCTGTGTTTCAGGTGTAACCAAAAATATTCACCCGATCATAAATGCAAGGCCAAAGAAAAAAAAGAGTTGATGCTCCTTATACTGAATGAGGAAGAGAGTAACGAAAAGGAAGCGACCACAGAGGATGAGGCAGAGGAAGTGATAGAATGGAATCAATTAGATTTGATTGAGACTGCTGAGATTGAATTAGGGCCGATCACAAGAGTTACATCCAAGGGAACTATGAAATTGAAACGACAAGTGAATGGGAGGGAGGTAATACTCCTTATTGACAGTGGTGCTACCAATAATTTTATCAGTCAAGCGTTGGTGGAAGAACTGCAGTTAGGCATTGATCCAAGAACCCAATTTGGAGTAACCATTAGAGACGGCACCAGTTGCGAAGGAAAAGGAATATGTAAAAGGGTAAGAAGGAAATTGAAGGAGTTAACAATCATAGCTGACTTCTTGGCGGTGGAACTGGGGAATGTAGACTTAGTTTTAGGGATGCAATGGTTGGATTCTACTGGAACCATGAAGGTGCACTGGCCATCCCTAACCATGACATTTTGGAAAAAAGGAAGAAGAATAATACTTAAAGGGGACCCTTCACTCATCAAGTCAGAATGCTCGTTGAGGACCATAGAAAAGACGTGGCAGTCAGGGGACCAAGGGTTTCTTTTAGAGTTACAAAATTATGAAGTTGAATGGGAGGAGGAATATGAAGCAGAAAGTGAGCTAAAAGGAGATGAGGAAGAATTACCTATGGTTCAACAATTACTCAATCAATACATGGACATATTTAAACTACCAACGGGTTTACCCCCTAAGAGAACCGTAGACCACCGCATATTAACTATGCCGATCACATGCCAATCAATGTTCGACCATACAAGTATGGGCATGTATAAAAAGAAGAAATTGAAAAATAGTGATAGAAATGCTACAAGCAGGAGTGATTCAGCCAAGTCACAACCCTTACTCCAATCCGGTACTATTGGTGAAGAAGAAGGATGGGGGATGGAGTTTCTGTGTAGACTACCGCAAATTGAATCAAGTAACAGTGGCCGACAAATTTCCCATTCCGGTGATTGAAGAACTCCTAGATGAACTACATGGGGCGACAGTGTTCTCTAAATTAAATCTTAAATCTGGGTATCATCAGATAAGAATGAAGGAGGAAGATGTGGAGAAGACAACTTTCTGCACACACGAAGGACACTACGAATTGTTGGTGATGCCTTTCGGTCTCACTAATGCCCCGACCACCTTCCAATCTCTGATGAACCAGGTATTCAAACCCTTCCTCAGGAGATGTGTTCTTGTCTTTTGTGATGATATTTTAGTCTATAGTGCTAATATAGATGAGCATGTGAAACCTTTGGGGATGGTATTTGCCATATTAAGGGATCATCAGCTATTTGCAAATAGAAAAAAATGTGTAATAGCCCACTCCCAAGTTCAGTATGTGAGGCACATGATTTCCAGTAGAGGAATCGAAGCTGATGAGGAAAAAATTTGAAGCATGATTAATTGGCCACAACCGAAGGTCATAACTGGACTGAGGGGATTTCTATGATTGACTGGATCCTATAGAAGGCTCGTGAAGAGTTATGGGGAGATTGCCGCGCCATTTTTCGTGCCATTAACTAAGTTACTTCAGAAGAACGCATTCAAGTGGAATGAGGAAGCCACAACAGCTTTTGAACAACTGAAATTAGCAACGACGACCATACCAGTGTTAGCACTGCCGGATTGGTCACTGCCATTTACAATTGAGACTGATGCTTCAGGAGTAGGCTTAGGAGCGGTGCTGTCACAAGGAGGACATCCTATAGCATTCTTCAGTCAGAAACTTTCCTCAAGAGCTCAATCTAAATCCATATATGAACGGGATCTGATGGCTGTGGTTCTATCAGTGCAGAAATGGATACACTATCTACTGGGGAGGAAATTTACTATTATTTCAGATCAGAAAGCTCTGAAATTCTTGTTGGAACAAAGAGAAGTTTAGCCTCAATTCCAAAAATGGTTAACTAAACTCTTGGGGTATGATTTCGAGATATTGTACCAACCGGGTCTGCAGAATAAAGCCGCTGATGCACTCTCAAGGAAAGATCAAACCGTGGAGTTGAACACAATGACTGCAACGGGTATTGTTGATGGTGAGCTTATAGAGAAGTTGGTTGAAAATGATCAAGAACTCCAGAAAATCATAGCATAGGTAAAAAAAGGGGTGGACCAAGAGGAAAGTACCAATGGAGTAATGAGAAGCTGCTATATAAAGGAAGGGTAGTGCTATCACGACATTCCTCACTCATTCCTAGGCTATTACACACGTTCCATGATTTCATACTAGGTGGACATTTTGGGTTCTTGAGAATTTACAAAAGGATTAGTGGAGAGCTATTTTGGAAGGGAATGAAAGCAGATGTGAAGAAATACGTGGAAGATTGGACCATGGATTTCATAGAGGGACTACCTTTAGCGGGGGGATGTAATGTAATTATGGTAGTAGTCGACCGTTTAAGTAAGTACTCCTACTTCCTAACTCTTAAGCACTCGTACACAACGAAGCAAGTGGCCTCTATTTTTCTGGAAAGAGTGGTCAGCAGACATGGTATTCCTAAGTCCATTATTACCAATCGGGATAAGATTTTTCTTAGCAATTTCTGGAAAGAGTTATTCACGACGTTTCACCCGCAGACTGATGGACAAACCGAGAGAGTAAATAGATGCCTGGAGACCTATCTAAGGTGCTTCTGTAATGAGCAGCCAAGGAAATGGGATATAATTCCACCTTCCATGCGTCCACCAAAACAACTCCTTACCAAACTTTTTATGGCAGACCTCCCCCTCCATTGTTATCTTATGGGATGAAGAAATTTCCAAATAATGAGGTAGAAGCCATTTTAAAGGAAAGAGATTTAGCAATCAATGTCCTGAAAGAAAACCTCTGTACAGCCCAAAACAGAATGAAAAAAATGGCAGACCGGATTCGCAGAGAACTAAAGTTCAAGTTTGGTGATGAAGTTTATTTGAAACTACGGCCCTATAGACAAAGATCATTAGCTAGAAAGAAATGCGAGAAATTAGCTCCGAAATTTTATGGACCGTATGAGATTATTGAGGAGATAAGGGAGGTCGCTTATCGTTTGAAATTACTACCCGAAGCTGTCATTCACAATGTTTTCCACATTTCCCAATTGAAACTGAAGTTGGGAAAACAGCATGTCGTTCAACAACAACCTATATTAACTGAGGACTTCGGATTACAACTATGGCCGAAGACTGTGTTGGGAGTATGCTGGAACAAGGAGTTGAGTGGAAATGAATGGCTGATCAAATGGAAGAATCTACCGGATAGTGAGGCCACATGGGAATCAGTATACTTGCTGAATCAACCGTTCCCTAACTTTCACCTTGAGGACAAGGTGAGCTTAGAACCCAGGGGTATTGTAAGACCCCCAATCATTCACACATATAAAAGGAGGGGCAGAAAGGTAAATGAACAATCAATTAATGATGATTGAATGATGGAAAGCGATCGTGCGAGTGGGGCCCAGGGCAGGAATGAAAGAATGATGAGAGAAGGAATATAAATAGGTCTTTTCGGGATTGGGTAGGTAGGTTTTATTTTATCTTTTGTCAAGTCGGCTGCCATAGCCTGGGAAGGGTATTCAGCTATCACAAAAGGAAGCTGGGTATGTCTTTACTGTTTTTGTTGTTATTTTGGATATTGTGATTAGTGTAACTTTTTTGGCCTATATATAAATAAAGTTTACAGAGTGCTGCCTCTGTTTTTGCCATTGTGAGGGTGTGATATTTGTGTGAGTTAAGCAGAACCCTTACAGAACCTTACATAGCATTTCTGAAAAGCAAAGAAGGCAAATGGATTTTGTGGAATCTGCAAAAGATATTCCGTTTCATTTTATCTTTCAAGGATCAAATCATTATGATTGAGGTGAAACACCCTTCGGATTATTTCAAGATATTTAATAATTTCTTTATAAGAGAGTTGAAGCCTGGTGTTAGACCAATTGCACATGTGGAATGTGGTGATGTTGCAGTTTGTGCTGCTGTTTGCTGACTAATGGCATTTAAGTTATTTGATGACAGCCTAAGGGGTGGAATTTTTCAGTCTAAGGTCCTTTAGGGCAAAATATAAGTGCAAGTTCTTTTAAGGATGGGTCGTTGGTGATATTTCTACTGGCACCACAAAATTTTCATCGCTTTCATTTTCCAGTCTCTGGTTTCATTGAACCTGGATGCTTGTATTCTGCTAATCCAATTGCTGTCAATAGCAAGTATTGCAATGTGTTCACAGAGAACAAGCATTCAGTAACTATAATTTCAACGTCCGATTTTGGAAAGGTTGCTTTTGTTGCAATGGGAAATACCTTGGTTGGCAGCTTAACCTGCAAAAGAAAGGGTAGGTAGATACTGTAAAGAAAGGAGAAGAGTTTTGGGTATTTCTCTTTCGGTGGAAGTTCTGTAGTTTGTGTCTTCACTCATGTTCTTTGTCCCAACTGGGCAGTCTTTATCTCTCAACCAGCCCCCTAGGGCCTGTTCTGTTTTGGTGACTTTGTTTTGCACTTCGTTTTCTGGTCGGCCTTCTTTGGAGCATAGCTTATATTTTCGTTTGGTCTAGTTTCCACAGTAGCAGCTTTTGCTTTTGTCTATAGGCTCAGCCTTTGTACTGCTGTGTTTGCCTCATTTCCCTTTCTTTATTTTCTTTATTTCTCTATCTCAGCTTTCTACATTAGGCTGGACTATGTCTCCATTATATTTTGGCATATTTTATTTTCTAGCTTTAATTGGGATATGTTGTTTTGGTGCTAAGGGGGTGTCAATCTCCCTTTGTTGGGCGGAAAAGTAATTTAAAGACCCAAGCATCATTACCCAAATAAGAATATTAACCATCTTGGGCATTTAGACTTCCTCAATGCATTATATTTGAACGTTTTTATAGCGTCAGAGGTAACCAAATGTTTTGATATGGGTTTGACTGAGAACTTCACCGAAGGATCTGAACTCTAAATTTGACGGTCTGGTTGAGAACTCACATTAAGATTTGATATGAGCTTAGCAAAAGCTGGAAAGGCTGAAGTTCTGCATCTTTCAACAATTTTCTAAAGAAAATGGACCATGATAAAGTAATTTCATCCAATGATCAAGAGCGAAACCATTGGGCAATGACACAATTCAAAATAACCAAGGAAAGGTAGATTTCAAAATTTCACTGTCATGCCCACTGTCTTGCCAAAAGGTTATTCTACTACTAATTCCAAGTTTGAAGAAATCAAAGGAGTCAACTTGCTTCTAAACTTCAGAAATACCAATCCAAGGTCTATAAAAAGTCAAATTTCCAGATGTGTGCTAGTTATGGAGATTCTTACCATGAATTCTTTGAATGACTTGACACCACATGGCCTCTGTATTGTTTTTTTAAAAAGGAAACCAGCCTCTTTATTGATAATAATAGCTCAAAGTACAAAAGGTTTATACAAAGAGCAGAAAAGTTGAAAACAATAAGAGACTATATAGGATCAGTAGGCGCACCCTCACATCTCAACTAGGTTGACATCCCTTTAGCGCCTTCATCATATCCATAGGACCTCTTTATTGTTGGAAACCCTTTTCTTATTGGAGTTCCTTTTTTTGGGGACTGGGTTTTTTGGATGCCCTTGCATTCTTTCATTTCTTCTCATTGAAAGTTGTTTCTATAAAAAGAATAGTGCCTTTTTTTTAAACAAAAACCGGCCTCTTTACTAATAATAATAAAGCTGAAAGTACAAGAGTATAATACAAAGAGCGAAAATAAAGAGACCAAGGGATCACCAAGCGCACCCGAACATCTCAACTAAGTTGACACCCCCTTAACGCCCTCATCATATTCGACACAAAAGACTTGCAACCCAAGATACAAAGTACAAAAACGAACAAGTCCAAACTGAAGTGAGTAAAAGAAAATTAAGAACAAGATGGATAGCAAGAGAAATAGAAAAAGGACACCCCTGTACAAGAACTTTGGAAAAGAATGATAAAACATTCGACAAAACAGCAGACAGGAGGCATGGGGATGGTGTCCTCTAATGATCTGGAAGAGTGAAAGCTCACCAATTGAAACTAATCTCCTGTATGGAAAAAGCTTCAAACTCTTTGCACAAAGTGCACCATGCTGTGGCATTCCTATTGGCTATCTCAAAGCGATCTAACCAGCTCATCTCTTTATTGTGAAAGTTCGTTTGGTTTCATTCGAACCAAAATTCTGCAAGAAAGGCCTTTGACAAATTTTTTCAGATTAGTCTTGGTCCTTTAAGATAAAACCCAATAAAATTTGCTGAACATTTAACTAAAAGAATCTCCTAAAATCCAAGCAACTTCCAAAATGGAGAAAAACTTCCACCAGCAACTAGGAGAATAGGAACAGATAAAAAAACAAATGCTGCAAATCTTATCCTAGCTTGCTCAGAGGGCATATTGAAGGGGATATGCAACTGTTTGGTAGCTTCCTTTGCATAACCAATGAGCATACTTTTCTTATTTTGCTCTTAGTATAATTCTCTTGTTCTTTGAGCATTAGTCTCATTTATTATTATTAATAAAGAGGCTTGTCTCTGTTTAGAAAAAAAAACCTAATGCGCAATTTAGGAGTCCAAAAATCATAACCCATGTAAGAATGTTTACTCTCTGTGAATTTGGTTTTCCGTAAGACTTTGTAAAGACCTCTGTCCAAAGGTGATGAGGGCGAGAGATGAATTGTGAGAGATTTGACATAAAATTTGCCTGAAGTTTCCTAAGACCATAGTCTTCTATCAAGATTATCCGATGTACTGCAATGAATCCATTTGGTAGGAGGGCAATCCTAAATAACTGCGGGTATTGGATGCTAGGAGGGAGATCAACAATCCACAAATCAATCCAGAAAACAATTCTGGAACCATTACCAAGTTTGAAGGAAGCCAAGGGCTCCACCTTTCTCCAAACACTTGAGATGCTAATCCAAGGGCTCTTTAAGCTATGACCAGACCAGATTTTCTGACTGTGCCAATTAAAAGGCTCTTTTCTTTCCATGCTTCGAACTCCACAGAGTCTTCCTCCTCCATAAATCTCCACCCCCATTTGGCTAGAAGAGCCAAATTCTTATTTTGAAGGCCACCCAAACCTAGCTCTCCATCATGTTGGAAACTCTTTCTTTAGTGGTTTTTTTTTTTTTGGGGGTTGGGTTTTTTTGGGTGCTGGTCTTCTTTCATTTTTCTCAATGAAAATTGTTTCTGGTTATCTTATGCGTTTGGGCTTCCTTGGTTTGAGTTGCATTGGATTGTTGGTTTGTTTAGATTGTCCAATTCGATATGAGGGCTTATTGCAACTTCAATCGACCTACATCTTTTGTTTCTCTCTCTTTTTATTGCTTCCCGATTTCTGTTTTATATTTATTGTTGGGTTTCATGTTTTGTGGTGTGGACTGTGGAGTGACGATTGGTTCGTAGAGAGGTTTTATGTTTCTTTTGGGGCTTTGGTTTTGAAGACTTTATATAATTATTCCTTGGGCAATATTTTACTTAGTTGTGATTCTTTTCTCTAGGGAATTTTGTGGGTTTGGTTTTTTGTATGCCCTTGTATTTTTTCATTTTTTCTCAATGAATGCAGTTGTTTTTTTAAATGGAAACAAGCCTGTTCATTAATAAAAGATATGAGACTAATGCTCAAAGTACAAGAGGATTATACAAAGAGCATGTAGCAGAAAACATATGCCGTAGATTGAAAAGGACTTTCTCCTCCCTTCCTTCCTTTCGTCCCTAACCACACTCCGGCTCCCTTTTCTCCTCTGGTGTTTGTCATCCTTCTCCTATAAGTTCCCTAGAGCCTGAATCTTCTTGTCCATCCCTATTTAAGCGGCAGTTTGGTTTTGGTGAAAATGGAAGTAGAAAGATGCAAAGTAGTGAACGCCCCTTACTGTATTTGGTTCGACAAAAATTACTTCCATATAGAAGACGTGGAAGCTCGGAAGATTTTGTCATTATCAGACACTCAATTCAGATGGTTCTTGAAGGAAATTTCTGAATTCTTGTGTGACCCCGAGAATGGTTTTCTTCTTCGATAAGATTTAGATGATTTTAGAAGTACAAGGCTCTTAAAATTTAGGTCAAAAGTAGGTTGGGTTATGAGGTGTGTAGCTTGGAAGAAGAACAAAAATTTATCCTTCATCCATATTTGTTATGGTGTCTCTCAGGGCTGGAAGTCCTTTCACAAAATGTTGGAAAGATTCTTGATGAAGCACGATTATTAGATTTGGTACAGAAACCATCTCCAGACCTCCTTGCAACCTCCTTCCCAGTCATTAAGAGCAAGTTATGCAGAAAATGTGATGCTTAATGGACCCTCGGTTCAAGAATTGGTGAAACAGTGCATTTCTTCCCCTGTTTTGACCTCATATTCTCAAAATGCAACTCAACACTGGGTCATTAAAAATCCGGAAGTTTTAAAGGAAGACTTCGATGTTCTATGGATTATTTCAAGATTATTTGCGTTTGATGATTGGAAGGAAATTAGGAAAACCTTGGAGGATCTTTTTCAATAAAAAATAATCTTAATTATTGTTTGCAGAGAATGCTTTGATTAAATTGGCTGAAGGATCTCTAGAAGAGTTTGTTGGAAAAGAAGAGGTTTGGCAAGTAATGGGTCCTTTTCATTTAAAGTTTGAGAAATGGAGTAAAAGTAAACACAGCAGATCATCGGTAATTGAAGGCTATGGAGGATGGATTAAAATAAAAAACCTCCCTCTTGATTATTGGAGCAATCAAACGTTCAAAGCTATAGGAGATCATTTTGGAGGTCTGAAAAATATCGCTTCTGAAACGCTCAACCTTTTATATGTTTCTGAAGCAAAGATTCAAGTAAAAAGAAACCAACGTGGTTTTGTACCAGCTACATTAGAAGTAACAGACTTTAACCTAGGGAATTTTTTCTTACACTCGGGTGATTTTGAACAGATTGAGCCTCCTCCTTTAACCAAGGGTCATTTTTCATTTTAGGATTTCATACCCATTTGACTTTCAGAGATTAAACCAGGCTTTAAAAAATGAAGGAGTTGTTGATGATTCATTCTTCCTGGAGAGGGTGGAATATCTAAGATCAATTCAAAAAATTCTTCATATACAAGGAATCCTTTTTAAGCTTTGAAACAAGGAACTCACTAGTTTTTAGCCTCGCCGGCGCCGGTTACCTCCCCCGATGCGATGGCGATTTTAAATCTGGACTCCAAGGAAAGTAGTGTGAACTCGGTTGGATTTGAAGAGCCACACTTAAGAAGGAGAGAGAAAGAAATTTAGTTTTGAAAGGAACAAGAAAGAAAATGTTGAAGAGTAACTTTTAATGAAGAAAGAGAAAAATACGGCTGCTTCTTCCTTTACAGCAGCAAAGTCCCCTCAACCAGCCAGCAGTCCTCTTTTTGGTGTTTCTCTTTCCCCCAATCCTTTGAACAAAAATCTAAATGCTTAAATTATTTCAGCTACTATTTTCTAGAAGAAACCAACGGTTGCGGGCCCTCTTTTCAACCCTTCATCTTCAGCCCATCTCCTCTTCTTCTCGTTTTTCCTCATCAAAAGGCTCCCGAGGAAATTTGAAAAGAAAGAATTTTTCCAATGTCTTCCCACATTACCTCAAGCCATTTCCGAAGTATTTCGTCCAGAAGAAGAAATCAAAGAAGATTATGGAAAAACGGTACTTAAAAGCCCAAATTTTAGATGATCAAGTACCCGTTTTGCTTGAGAAAAATACTGCCCATTCTCTTTCATCAGCTTTTTCCAGCAGCTCAAAGTTGTTTGTAGAGGTTAATCCTGAATTATTGGAAGTCAGTTGCACCCAAATTCAAGCTCCAGCCTGTTCTTCTAAGTCTTTTTCTCATCATCCTAACTCACATAGTTTAAGTACACTGAGTTCTCTTTGCCTAACTCCAAGGTAAAATTTCTGAAGGACCCTCCAAGCAAAACCCCTCTCAATCAATCCAACAAGAAGGGTGAGCCCTTTTTCGACTATCCTTCCAGCATTAGTAGTGTGGAATTGGAACATTTCGATAGGTCAGCCGAACTTGAAAGTCAGAATCGTTTTGAGCCTCTAGAAACCGATCTCAATGCCCTGTTTCAATGCGAGGAAGAGCCAGGATTCGCAAAGTTGCCGTCTGCTACTCGTTCATGTCCTCGGTCTTGCAAAATACCAGATCATTTAAAATTAATAGTTGCTGATTGTGGAATTATTCTAATATGATTCTTCAACAATTTAGTGTATTTTTCTTAATGTAAGACCAACTTCAGTCATTCTTGGATTTCCCTTCGTATGGGTGGCAAGTAAATCATTCATGCCGATGTTGAATAGTGGAAGACTTCTCCGAGCTTCCTCGGATTATGGATTAATTTGGTTAGGCGGTTTCGAGGCAGCCGGTTGCATCTTCTTGAAAGTTTTTAGTTTAAATTTAGTTTCGTATGAGAGGATTTTGCATCTTGCTTTGTAATTAGATTTCTTTGGATATGGTTTTGTGTAGCTTGTTCTCTTCTTTGTTTAGCTTGATCTCTTCTATTTGGAATTTGTTTTGTAGCTTTTGTTGTAGAGGTAGACTGAATTTTCTATTTTCTCTTTCTCTTAGTATAGTACTTTTGTACTTTGAGCTTAGGGCTAAATTAATAATACTTTAAGAGGCTTGTCTCCTTTTAGAAAAAAAAAGAGCATGTAGCAAAAAAGCCTCGGGATCTCAATGAAAGCTGTTGTTTTTGTTAAAAATCTTTATTGTTGGATTTATCCCCTTGGTTCATCTTGTGTCTATTTTATTTGATATTTGTTGTACTCTTTCGATAGTTCATTTATCAATGAAATTGTTTCTTATAAAAAATGTTAGATGTGATTTTGAATAGGTTATTAGTTGAGTCATTGAGGCCCCATGTTATAATAAGTCCTCACACTTCGAATATAGTAATTTCTACTTTTTATTAGTTTTGTGGTTAGTTTAATTCCTTTTTTTTTTTGAAACGGGGACAAACTTCTTTACGAGTACTAAGAACTCAATATACAAGAGAATTATACAAAAAGCTAAATAAAGTAGTCTAAACAAGCCAAAGAAGAACATGATCAAAAGGTGCACCCAGACATCTCAACTAGGTTGACACCCCCTTAGCATCAAAACATCATATCCCTACTAAAACTAGCCTATTGTAACAATGAGAACAAGATCCAGCCTATTACAATGAAATTGGAATCCAGCCAATACAGCAATTCTTAAAAAATCATCAAAAACTAGAAAAGAAAAAAGGCCAGAAACAGATGAGCATTTTTAGTACAAGATTAGTTAAATTCCTTTGAAGTCATATTTGTACGAAGTCTGCCAAATTCAAAACTCATTGTTTTGTTTTTTTGTTTTTTGTTTTTTCGTTTTTCAAGTGACGGTGTTTCCTTTTATAAGGTTCTCAATTGTGAGACAAACTGAAATCAGTAGTTTCCGGAATAAGCTAATGATTAAAATTTCTTGGCATCATAGCCGTGCAGTTGGATATCGCTTTGGACCACATCTTGGGGACACTTTTCCTGTGCTTATCAATTATTGCACAAGTGCTTCTGAGAGTGATGAAGAGCTTCGTGAGTACAGTTTACAGGTAATCTTCTAACTTTTGTTTGTTAAAAACGTCACTTTCATTTTCAGTTTTTATAATTAAACTTTGGTGCTTCTCTTATATTGCTAGCCTGGAATTTTGATTGCAGGCTCTAGAAAGTTTTCTTCTAAGGTGCCCTAGGGATATTTCATCCTATTGTGATGACATTCTTCATCTTACCTTGGAGTATTTAAGTTATGATCCAAATTTCACTGATAATATGGAAGAAGATACTGACGATGAGATTCATGAAGAAGAGGAAGAGGAGTAATATATATTCTTTTTGGATTTTTGTTTCTAATTCTGTTAATGTACATATAGTCCATTTGTGATGGAGTTGCATATTTGATGTATAACTTTTTTTTGTCAGGAAGAAACAAAATTTTCATTGAAATAGTGAAAAGATGCTAATCCTAAATAAGTACAAGTATTGAAGGAAAAGAACTCAGAAAGCATAAAACCTAGAAAACAGAAGATAATAACATTAGATAATATCTGTTTCTTATAAAAAAAAATAATAACATTATATAAGATAGTTAAAAGCATTCCAATTTAGACATGAGACTTGAGTGGTGATATTTGATCTATAACTGATACAACGTTGCAGTGAGAGTGCCAATGAGTATACGGATGACGAAGATCTCAGCTGGAAAGTTCGACGAGCAGCTGCTAAATGCTTATCAGCTTTAATTGTATCACGACCAGAGATGCTTTCAAGACTGTATGAGGAGGTACTTTAACTTTTTTTTTTTTGGAGGCTAAATTCTCTGTTCTCATCCTATTTGATTTGATACTTTTCAACGGATCTCCAATTGACCTATAGGCTTTGACTATGGTGTTTATTCTAAACTTTGAACTAACTATAGCTACCTTGATCTGAAAAAAAAACTATAGCTATCTTGATCTATTTCTGACGGCTAGAGAAGTAATTTGTTCTTGAATTAGGTTGTTTTCTTTTTTTCAATTTATAATTTATAATTTTTTACTGTCCGCTAATGTTTCAAGTTGTTCTTAATTGGCAGGCTTGTCCAAAGTTGATTGATAGATTTAAAGAGAGGGAAGAAAATGTCAAGGTAGTAGGCATGTTATAATTCAAATTCAAATATTCACTTGCACCTGTAATGGATGGTTATTGCGTGTATGCAGATGGATGTATTTAGTACTTTTATTGAACTGTTGCGCCAAACTGGAAATGTAACAAAAGGGCAGGTTGACATGAATGAATTGAGGCAAGTTCTTTTGTTCTATAAAGGTTTTTGATTCATTTGCGCCTTTGTGTGTGCTTGTTTTTTTTGGTGTATTGTCTGTGATGATTTAATATTTGGTGCAAAGCCATGTTTTCATTGTGCAAATAAAAGGATACTGTAATGAGCAAAACAAAGAAAAAGGCTGGAAGTAAGAACTAAAAGAACAAACAACGAAGGCAAGAGCCTGAAAATTTTACTAAAAAGGCTCTAATTGTTGAGGAAAATGGACAATGATAAATACAAACTGGTCAAGGACACCCAAAGGAAGGCATCAAGGTCTACCTGAGACAGAAAGATACAATATTGTTCATATGTTTTAGGAAGAACTCAATGATAGTGATCCTTGTCACCATTCTTTTTTTCTTTAAAACAACGAAACCAACGCTCATAAAATCAGGCGAAAGTTGCAATTTTTTAACGAGGATAATGTTCTGTTATTGTTGATTCTTCGTTGGGTTGTTAATTTTATTTTTTGAAAGAGAATCAAGATTGTTAATTGATATAATGAACGAATCTAATGCTCAAAGTACATGAGAAGAAACAAAATAAGGATTACCAACTTGCCAATACAAGCCTAGAACCAAATTTCATCATTAAAAGCTAAAACTCTGAAGAAAATTTTTAGTTTGGAATGGTTCCTCACTGGGATGTTATTTCTATTTCGGAATGAATTTAAAGTTTGTCAGAGATACTGGATACCCTAGAAATTATTTTAGAAAAGAATGATTTTGTTCAATACTTCGATGGCACTATGCAGTAGTGTTTCTCTTGGCTCTTGTAGATTTTGTGTTTTCTTATTTGATTGGGTATTTGTTTTTCATTTCTACCCTTCCGGGGGGGGGGGGGGGATTGTCTGTATGACTTTTTCTTTCTTCTTTTCATCTATTAATGAAAAATTTCTTTCTCGCTAAAATAATCCAATCCAAAATTATATATACAGGGTGCAGTAGGGTTTCAGAATTCATGTTTTAGAGGTTGTTTGATTGATTGCTTGGTAGGAATCCAAGATTTCCCTCGGATGGACATTTAAATTTACTTTGTTTGTTCTGTTTGAACATAGGATACCCAGAAGTCCCAACCTTGGATCCCATACTGGAGGCATCTCAAGAGCTTTTGATGCCCTCCTCAATGGGTTTCCAAAATTTTCATGTTGAGGGAATCTTTTTTTACTTGTTTGCACATCCTTTTTATGTGTATATTTATTTATTTCATCAATTTTTTATTCTATAGGACTCACATCTTGATTCTGAATTGATTATCAATATTAGTGAAGTTCAATTCTGATTTTCTTCAGTTTAGTTCATAATATGGTCCTTGATTAGTTTTTTTTCTCTATTTGTTATTTATATTTAGTTTCTATAATTGATAAAAAGTTATTTCTATTGATTTATTGGCAATTATATGCAGTCCTAGGTGGTTGTTAAATCAGGAAGTGCCAAAGATTGTGAAGTCAATAAATAGGCAGCTACGGGAGAAATCTATCAAGACAAAGGTAAAGAAATTGTTGGTGGCAGTTATGGTTTTGTATGGTTCATTTAATTTTTATGCTCTGGTAACCTGTAGGTTGGCGCATTTTCCGTCTTGAAAGAGCTTGTGGTTGTCTTACCTGATTGTCTTGCTGATCACATAGGATCACTTATCCCAGGAATTGAAAAAGCATTAAGTGTATGCACCATTGTCATCTTCTTTTGCTTTGCATATACGTTCTAGCAATCGGTTCTTATCCATTGTGATGCCTACATTCTTTCCTTTCCCTTAATCTATCGTGGCTTTCCTTTCTGAACTTTGCAGGATAAATCATCTACCTCAAATTTGAAGATAGAAGCTCTTATGTTCACTAGATTGGTGTTGGCTTCAAATTCTCCATCGGTTTTCCATCCTTATATCAAGGTAACAAGAAAACAAGTCACCTGGCTAAAATACATTGTAGAATGTGGAAATTTGTACTTTTTCTGGGTTAAAAGTACCATTTTGGGCCTTGCATTTGGGGACATTTATTTTTTAGGACTTTTCAATACGTCCCTACTAACGAAACCTAAAATGCAGGTTTCAAAATGTTATTTTAACCTTTTCTTCTTTCCTAGTGAGTAAAGTTTCTTGTCCCTAGTTAAACTTGCATTTCTGCGAGTAGTGAAGGAGTGTTACTATCGACATTAGGTGCAATGAAAACAAATTACAGAGCTGGTAGTCATTTTCGGCTGTTATGGAGGATCCCTACAGCAAACTTAAGAAGCATTATTGAGTACACTGTCTTCCAAACTTGTCTACATCTTGATAATTACATTGAATTGAAAGAGATCATACAAAACAATGAGAAATGAGTTATCTACATCGTTCAAGGGCTACAAAAAGGACTTTCAATTATCTGTAATATGTACAAGATCATAATTACAAAAATAATTGGAAAGAGAATACCAGATGGAAGCTGGAGTATTATGGAATCCCAAAGTTCCTTCTGGTTGTCTTATCTTTGAATACCTTTCGAACTATGTCCAACTGAATGTTCATTTGCCCATCTTGTGATGTTAAAGTCACCTCCCCCGCCAAGGCTCATGAATTGGAAAGAGAACACCAAAGTTAGCTTGTCCTATATTACACCTTTTTTAGGTATTCAACGACAAGAATTCTGGCCACAAATAGAGTTCAACCACCCCATAAGAGTGCAATGGCATCAGCAACATTGAAACCAAGCATGAAAGCATGAAAAATATCTACCTACTTTTGCAAGCTATGTCAGGTGTACTTGTTTTTATTTTCTACTCGACTTTTCGCGCTTTGAGGCTCATTTTGATGTTGATTTTAATCTGGCCATAAATTGGGGGTGTAAATTGGATCCATGCTTTCTTGAGAGGGGAATAACGGTACGAAGGAATGAAGACCTTTTAGAACTGAACTCGATCACCATGCATCTCAGGAGGTTTTAGAGGCTCAAAATGTGGTTCTAGTGGCAATGTGCTAACTACATTTTTTGTTTGAGTTGAAATTGTTTCCACTTCCACAGAACTCTTTTCTAGTCTTTTGCAGACTTTTCCATTTAAGATCTATATGCTTAAATTGGAGTTCTTTTATTTTTCCAGCTTAATGTTTTCTTTGTGTTGTATTTTCTCTTTATGAACAATTTATTTCTGGATTGGTATGGTTGATTTAGAAGTTAGATTTAGTTGAATGCAACAACCTCTATTTCTTCAATTCTTTTAACATGAAAATCTTCATTGTTTGTTTCTTTCATTTCCACAAAGTCGGCAACTTTGAAGGCAATGAGGTCCTCTCACTTCTTCAAATCAAGTTGCTGAGCTGTTGTGTCGAACTCAGCTTCCACAATTTTTTTTTTTCCGATCGTGTCTTCTTCATTCAAATCATGATCCCGTGGGTGATTTCTTTCTCCTCACATGCAACTTCCTCTTCCTCATTTAGGTTAGGGTTTGAAGTGCTGTCAGCTTTTCTTCTTTCGGGCTCCTATCTTCATCTTAAACACACGCCTTTTCTTCTTTATCTCTACTCGTTTTTTCTTCACCAAATATCTTTGTATTTCACTCAAGAATTTCGACCATGTACCTTTCAATTTTTTTGAATGATTTTTTTATTTTCTTGATTTATTTCTTTTTTGAGCTCTTGCCATTGTTACAAAAGTCTGCCACCCTTCGATATGAATTTTGGGATCAGTGCTTATTTTCTTCTATGTTGCCGTTGTGTCAAGCCAATGGTGAAGACTTGCAACACCTACTGTTTGAGTGTTCATATACAAGCAAATGGTGATGGAAGTTATTTTCCTTCAATTTATCTTGGGTTTTTGAGAAACCAACTAGAGATAATATGTCTCAAATTTTGATTGATCTTCTACTCTCTCCTAAAGCTTAGATTCTTTGGTCTAATGCAGTTAAAGCTTTAATTTCAGAAATTTGGTCTGAACAAAATCAGAGAGTTTTTCTTGATAAGCCCTTGGACTGGACGTATCTTCTTTGTTCTACCAATCTTCTAGTTTCTTCGTGGAGTTACCAATTGAAACCTTTTGCTAATTACTCTATTTAAGATATTTGTCTTTATTGGAGCACTTTTGTTTTTTCTGTGTGCATTCAGAAGTTATATTAAGTGGATCTCTTTTGTATAGGAATGTGTTGAGGGTGCTATGAATATGTCAACCTAATTGAAATGTTCGGTGCACCTCCTGATCTTCACTCTATGTTTCGCTGTATTTTTGTCCTTTTGTTTTTGTGTACTTTGAGCATTAGCCTTTTTCATTTCATTAATGAAGAGTTATGTTTACGTTTAAAAAAGTTATGAATTTGATCCATGTTTTGAGCCCCTTTTTCAAATATTTGCTGGATTTTGGCCGCTTCTTCCGTTATTCCTTCCAACCATGTAGTGTTAGTTGCTTCTTCCCTTATTCCCTCCAACCATTTAGTGTTGGTGTAGAAATTAAATGTTTTTTAATAGACTTCTGCCAAGATCAAAAAACATTAAAATTTGCCACATGAACAAATTTCTAGATGGTAGTGAAAGAGAGGCTGTTTGAGCTGCAAGAGAACCTCCTAGAAGGATGGTGTCCACAGCTTAAAATCTCCTCCCCCTGGGAACACCTGTAGATTTTGGAGAACAGATAGGAGATAAGCAATGTCTAAAGACTCTATCAGACAGATAACAAGTGAAGGGAGGATAGCAATTGTTATCCTGTTCTTTTTTTGAAATAAAAAGATGGATCACCTTTAATGCTGTGTTGATGCAGCCGTCAATAGTTGGGCCAGGGTGTATATGAAACTTAACCGTTAAATATATAAACATATTTCCCATTTTGTAAGCAATTGAGATTGGATGTGATTACTGCATTAATAGCTTAATCTTTGTGTTGATCTAGGATCTCTCTAGTCCTGTTTTGTCTGCTGTTGAAGAGCGTTATTACAAGGTTACTGCTGAAGCATTGAGGGTATGTGGGGAACTCGTTCGGGTTGTTCGGCCTGGTATTGAGGTGAGTTTAAGTTCCCTTTTAGATATAAAATTTTAGTTCCTTGGGCCCATTTGATAATTAAATACTTTTGCATATTTTTCAAAATACAAATTTTCATTTTTACTAAGAATGTTATTTGTCCTTTTTATTTATTCATTTATTTGGTGTCTGACCAGTAACCATATTTGAAACCAGAAACAATACCCCCTCCCAAAGAAAAAAAAGTTTTCAAGTATTTGGGATGATGTCTTTCGGTTTCATTTCTTTATAATTGTGCTGGCTTTATTTCATTCGTTAAAGTAATTTGTGTATCTTCTTAAAAAAAGAAACCAAAAGAAGTAAATATAGGTTTACGAATGGTATTGATGTAATTTAAGAGACAAAAAGAGAACTCTTTGTAAGAATCAAGTTAAAGTTTTTATTTTTTTTGAAAAGGAGACAAGCTTCTTTATTATTAATAAACTCAATGTGCAAGAGAGCTATACAATGAGAATAATAGGGAAGTCAAGAAAGGGGGGAGAGAGAGAGATAGATAAATAGAGCTAGGATCAGTAGGTGCACTCGGACATTTCAACTAAGTTGACACCCCCATAGCACCCTCATCATATGCAAAATACAAAGAAAAGACCAAAGTACAAGAACAATACTAAGGTCATGAAAAGATCAAAGTAACAACCAAAATAACAACAGAAGCTACCTACAGTAGATAAAAGCAAGACTAAAAAATAAAAACATAACGGCAGAAATACATATAAAATCCTTATCAATTAAAAGTCATGAATACTAGAAGACAACTCTATATTTATGGAGAATTGAAAAACAAATTAATCCTAATCCTAATTAATATAAAAGCTATTATTTTTATAGGAAACACAAAAAACTCTAATAAATCAAGGAGACCAATCCTAATCTTAATCAATCAAGGAAGCTCATCCTAGTTGATTAAGGATTGACCAAGATATCCTAATGACCCTAATCCTAATTTATCAAGGTAAATAATCTTAATTCTAGTCAATTGAGGATTGACCAAAATACCGTTATAATAATCCTACTACATAAGATATCTTTACTCTCATAATCTATTTCTAAATATATATTTAAATTCTTTAACCACAGTTTAGAAAACTCGATTAAACTAGTGAAAGTATATGTACTTTTATTTTTAAAATTTGGCCAAAATTTCAAAATTATTCTTTTGAGAGTGAAAAGCTATACAAACAAAAGGTTGCTAAATAAAAAAAAAAAGAGAGAGAGAGAGAAAAGGTTGCTTAATTAGCTTAATCTTAAAAACAAAATCAGAAAATACGAGATCATAGATTTTTCTTCGTTAGTGATCAAAAGTAGAATTTTGTGAATTATTTTTAAACGAAAATAAATCTTTTCATTGCAGAAATGAGAAGAGACATGCTTAAAGTACATGGGAACAATAACAGTAACATATGCAAATACAAAGAAATACTTGGGCATCGCCCTTCTAAATACAAAAGATTCAATGAACATAGAGTTGTGTTTTGTGCTTTTAGATGTTTTTGGTAGTAGTTTAGGGTTTAGGAATAGTATATTAATCACGGTTTTTATTTCTTTTTTAGTGTGATTCTATATCTTCAAATTTTAAATTTAAGATTTGGGAACACTAAAAAGAAACCTACATATTCACTAATTCTATTTTATTCAATGAATCTAAAAATAAGAAACAATATTCAAATTGTATATCAAACAAGCTCATAGATTTTTGGAATTTGGAGGCTTATAAAATATTTAAGAATCATTGAAAATGTGAGTAAGGTACTAAACAAGCTTATATTTCAAATAATAAAAATTAGAAAATAAAGAATACAATGGATACTCATGGTGCTTTAAATAATTCTCTCTTTTTTTTCTCAACATCCTTTTCTTTTTCCAGGGGCAAGGTTTCGACTTCAAACAGTATGTGCATCCCATATATAATGCTATAATGTCACGCCTGACTAATCAAGATCAAGATCAGGTGTGCTAAACCTTCAAGTTTGAACAACAGTTTGCTCCATCGATCTACAACTACTGCTCGTTTTTATATTTGATCTTGAATTTTTTCTTTAAAACAATAGGTTCTTAAAGTACGGGGAATTCATTGGCATGTTCTGGTTTTCTTTTAGAAATAATTAAAGTTTCAGTTTTTATAGCTTCAGATTTTATCTTAGAAATTGGTGACTCAAAGTGTTGCCAATTGGTTGGCATCTTCATTACGCTTCTGACGAAGGATGCACCGATAGGCCTCATTGGGCTTACAAATTGGGATGTTGGGTTAATCATAGTGTAACTTCTAATGTGACATTTCAGGAAGTCAAGGAATGCGCCATCTCTTGCATGGGGCTTGTGGTGTCTACATTTGGTGACAACCTCAAAGCAGAGTTAGCAACCTGCCTTCCAGTTCTTGTTGATCGGATGGGAAATGAGATTACCCGACTTACAGCTGTTAAGGTTAGTTTGTTGCTTTCCAGTTTACATGAAATGCAGCTTTGTTTAGTTCTAGATTTATCTTTCAGTCTTTTGTTTTCCTTTTATTGTCATTAGTATGCTATTTCACCATCCATTTAAAATTATTTGAAATGCCAGAAAGATGGTTTTTTTTCTTCATGTTTGTGGCAATGTCATTCAGTAGTAATTAAAGTATACACAAAAAAATGGGTTTGGTTCATGATATGAAAGGATAGAAATAGATAATATGAAAGGATAGAAAGGTGTGGAGATGTATGTTCTTTTGTGGTGTTAGATAATTTTTGCTATGATAGAGTAAGACTTCAGAGCATGTCAATTTGCAAAGGATGAGAAGAACAAGAAAAACGTGGAAGAGGAAGTAGCTGGGGTTTCCTTTTGGTAAGACAGGAAATTTTCAGTTTCAACTCTAACTACTGTCAATCAACCTAACCCTGGCCGCCTTTGTAGTCGGATATAGTTGCATCATCAGCACCGATGTGAGCCGATCCTTTTAATCTCTCTCTGCTCTCCCTTCATTTTAGCTTATTGTCTTCATCCATCACAGCTTCTCAGCTTTGCGATTTCAATTCTTGTCTCTGACCACCGTCCTCCGTCACAATTTCTCCTTCTTGCCTTTTGTCCATCTACTATCATTCATTGTCTTCGTTGCTGCCCTTCATCGACATTCGTTCTAATTGATTTTCAATTTCTCTTCGTTGCTGCCCTTCTCTTTTATGCTCATTTCAGGTCTAACTTTACCTTCAATATTTTGGTGAAAATGATATGAGTTCTACGAAAGAAATGCGAAAAAACTAACATTTTTCTCTTTCAACTCCTCTTCTTCATTGGTTCAAAAGTGGTGTGGTTGAATTACTGCAACTTCCTGTTCATTCCTTCTGTCATAAGAAATTTAAGGATGATTTCGGCCACCTTCATCTAAATGTTGAGCATTGGTCTAATAAGAATCACTCTCTTTTGGAGTTCATTAATGTTATGAAGGTTGGATATCAATTAAAACTTACCCTTGGAATATTGGAAATGATTCGACTTTGAGTGGGTATGGGGCAAAACTAGGTGGTTTGGTCAACATTGCCTCCCAAACCCTTTAATGTCATAGTGTTCTATGACTCTATTTGAAGTTAAGAAAGACATTTGTGTCTTCCTTCCAACAAATATTGTTGTTAAGGATGGTAACATCAGTAATTTGCATTCCCTACCTTCTGTCAACAAAAGTTATTGAGACGACAAGACAACAATCTCCATTGCCCACAATCAAGTCCTTCACGATAGAAAAACATATTGAAGGTGATAGACACTTTATAAAAGAGAAGATTGATGCTGGAGTAATCTGCATGTCCTACCATCCGACAATAGAGCAAATTGCTGATGTGTTAACTGAAGGTCTACCAAAGGGGCACTTCAACAATTTAATTGACAAGCTAACCGTGAATGATATCTTCACACCAACATGAGGAGGAGTGTTGATTATTTATATATTTTCTGTATTTATTGTATTGTTATTTACTGGTTTTATATTTTCCTTATTTAGTTATTTGTATTGAGGGATTTAAATTTTTTTTTTATTGATTTTGTATTTTGTATCTAAGAATCATTTTCTTCTCAAAGAAAATAAAAAATAAAGTATTATTTTCAGCAAGTTTGTTATATGTTGCTAGTGTTTAGGAATTACTTTTCTCTTTCTTTATTGTAACCCAAATATTTCGTAAAAGCTCTGGCTTATGGTGAATTTAGATGGTAGTATTATGTCTTTTCTTATCCAACAAAAGTGTTTCTCTGTTTTGTATTAAATATGGTGCTGGCTTAAACTCGAATATTTGGTCCCAGGCATTTGCTGTCATTGCTGCTTCTCCACTTCAAATAGACCTGTCTTGTGTTTTAGAGCATGTCATATCAGAGTTGACAGCATTCCTCCGGAAGGTATAAACACTATTGAGTGTACTCAGTGATCATTATTATGCTTGCACTTGCAGACACTTGTTTCCTGTTATTTTTGGCGATATATGTACATGTGGGTTCTTTTGTTTGTTTTGAGGAAAAACAGGCCAATCGGGCATTGAGACAGGCAACTTTGGGGACTCTAAATTCACTTATAGCTGCTTATGGTGATAAAATTGGCCCTTCAGCATATGAAGTCATTATTGTGGAACTTTCTACTTTGATTAGGTTTGAATCTCTAAAGCCACTCTTCCCCTCTCCCTCCATTCTCAAACCTTCCTCCTGTTTGCTGTTTGTTTTGCTCATGTTTGAATTTTACATCCTTTTGGCAGTGATTCAGACTTGCATATGACTGCTCTTGCATTGGAATTGTGCTGCACCTTGATGGGTGACAGGAGATCAGGCTCAAGTATTGGTTTAGCTGTTAGGAACAAAGTCCTTCCTCAAGCACTTCTACTAATTAAAAGTTCACTTCTGCAGGGGCAGGCACTTGTGGTATTCAGATTTCTGGGAATGTTTACTTATCACTATACCCTGATTTATCACTCTTCACGTTAAGAACTATGATATTATGAATTGCAGGCTTTACAGAGCTTTTTTGCGGCATTGGTCTCTTCGGCAAATACAAGCTTTGATGCCTTGCTAGACTCTCTTCTTTCATGTGCTAAACCATCGCCTCAATCAGGCGGTGTTGCAAAACAAGCTTTGTTTTCGATTGCACAATGTGTTGCTGTTTTGTGTCTTGCTGCTGGTGATCAAAAGTATTCTTCAACAGTAAAAATGCTAACGGAAATTCTGAAAGATGATAGCAGTACGAATTCTGTAAGTGTGTATTTCTGCTTTTATATTCTAAATTATTACAATTATTATAGTCATTATTTCATGTGAAACATGTGTGGTATCATTGGAGCAATACTTAGTTTATTGGTTTGCAGCTTGCTGAATTGGTGTTCCTTAGGTATGTCATATGTGTGACATTATGGTGAAACTTCAAAATGAAAGAAAAGTAGCATCTGTCAGGTGGAAAAATAAATGTTTTGAATGTAATTTATTGTAATTGTGTTGTATACTATTTGTTGTACGGTTTATTTCTTTTTTGTTCTGTTTTGAGGAAAATAGAGTTTTAAGATTGATTTACTTTTCTGTCAAAAATTTGACGAATGCCAATGCCATGCATGCGTTTTTTACTTTTTGTTGAAATATTCTTCATTTTACTTTTTGTTGAAATGTTCATTTGAATAATATTTTGAAAAGTGCACTTTGGTGTGCTTATAAAAAAAAGCCTATTGGGTGGTACTGGTAGAGTAGTTAGCTAAGAAAGGCCTAGGGTATAAATGAAGGTTGTGAACTTGGAACTACATTAGCTTGATGATTATGATAGAACACCAATAGGTGTGTTCGTATATATTGATATAAACTTGCGAATTACACTATAAAATTGATGATCTCAATTCTTGAAAGAAAAATACAGAACAAACTAGGAACAATGCAGAAATCAAGAACACTGAAAAAGGAAACCTCCCTCTCTGCCTTTCCTCTCTCTCAAGGAAACTTGCAGTCCTTTTCTCACCAAAAAATGAACTCCCCTTTCTCTTCCCCATAGCTTTCTTATTTCAATCATATTCTCTAACTGTGGTCCCTCTCCCTATTGTTCACTTGCCCACTCGCACGTGCACTGTTATTTTTCTCTCTCCTACTATATTTAAATACAATAGAGGGTCTAACAGGGTAACTCAGTCCTTGTTAATGGTAGACCGAAACCTATTGATCAGTGATAGGTTGTGGGTTTAAAGTTGACTTAGATTGGCGAGGTACTAGGTCCTTCATTCTTGTTAATGGTAAGCCGAGAGGGAGGATTTATGCCTCAACGGGCATAGGTTTAATCTGGCATTGCTGTAGCTTTAAAAATAATTATTGGCAGTTGTGCTTTCGGTAAAATCAACACTAATTTGAAAGATACACGTGTTTGATAAATTTTAGATTTACTCTTTTTTTTTTTTAAACAAAAATTTTCAACAATGAAATGAAAAGAGAGACTAATGCTAGGCCTAGTGTTGGGAAAATAAATTCTGAATTATCTTACTCTATATGTTATAACTTAAATAGAAATATTATTGAGTCTTGAATTCTTTTATTATTTATAATTATAAAAAGTTGTGTGAAATGACATATTTTGTTCAAAGTGCCTCCCTATGCCCTTGCTGAAGCATATGCCGTTATGCCAGTGCATGTGTTTGGTGTCTTTTTAGATTTTTTGATTATGAAATTAAGCAATATTCTTTAAGAACCCTATTTTCTCTAAAAAAAATTCATATTCTTAGACTATATATGTTTGCAATATAAAAAATTAGTTTACATTTTTCTATTGAACCTATAAAAAGACCTTTTTTTTCGTTGTTCCTTGTGCAAGTCCCAAAAGACTATTGTCATATGCCATTTTTGTGGGAGTAAATTTCTTTTAAAGTGTTGTTTTGTAATATCTTTGTGTGTATATTTCTTGAATCTTGGAAGGAGCTCACTTTCATCTTGAGAATCTGACTCAATTATTCAATTTTGTACTTCATGGCCGTTTATGTTATGCCTACGCAATTGTTCTGGTGTCTAATTTTTCGTTGTTCCCTGTGTAAGTTCCTAGGGACTACTGTCATATGCCATTGTTGTGGGAGCAAATTTCTTTTAAAGTATTGTTTTGTAATATCTTTATGTGTGTGTTTCTTGAATCTTTGGAAGGAGCCCACTTTCATCTTGAGAATCTGACTCTATTATTCAATTTCGTACTTCATGGCTGTTTATGTTATGCCTACGCAATTGTCCTGGAGTCTAATTTTTAGTTTTGCAAAATTCAGGCCAAGCAACACCTTGCATTACTCTGTCTGGGGGAGATTGGGAGAAGGAAGGACTTGAGCTCACATGCTCACATAGAGAATATTGTTATTGAGTCATTTCAATCTCCCTTTGAAGAGATCAAATCTGCTGCCTCCTATGCTCTTGGTAATATTGCTGTTGGTAATCTATCCAAATACTTGCCTTTTATACTGGACCAGATTGATAACCAGCAGAAGAAACAATATCTCTTGCTTCATTCACTGAAGGAGGTTTGTACAGCAGCCTGAGCCAGATTTTGCTGAATTTATTTTCCAGTTGTAAGTTTGTCCAAACTTTACTCTTTATTGCAGGTTATAGTTAGGCAATCCGTGGATAAAGCTGAGTTTCAAGACTCAAGTGTTGAGAAGATACTTAATCTACTCTTTAATCACTGTGAGAGTGAGGAAGAGGGAGTCAGGAATGTTGTAGCAGAGTGCCTCGGTAAAATTGCACTAATAGAACCTGGAAAACTTGTTCCCGCTCTCAAGGTATCTAATCAATTTACTATTTACCACTTTACTGTGGGCAGACTCTGAATTCTTACATAGCATGTTGTGTCGTAATGGCTTCTTTAGGTAAGGACAACAAGTCCAGCAGCATTCACCCGAGCAACTGTTGTAATTGCTGTCAAGTATTCCATAGTTGAGCGACCAGAGAAAATAGACGAGATAATATATCCTGAGATCTCATCGTTCCTAATGCTTATAAAGGATCATGATCGTGTAAGTACCAAATATTCATCTAGAGATATTTGCCTCATCTTTGAGTAGTTTTTTTCTGTCTCCATTTAATTTATCAAGTAACTGTTGTTGGTAGTCCAATGGGCCAAGTCTTAATTTAACGTGATTTTGAATGTATGACAGCATGTTAGACGTGCAGCTGTCTTGGCCCTGAGTACATTTGCCCACAATAAGCCTAATCTTGTAAAGGGGCTTCTTCCCAAGTTATTGCCGCTTCTTTATGATCAAACAATTGTGAAGGTAAGTTAATCAATTAGGTCTGTTATGCATGAAGTTAAGTTGGGCTTGCTTCGAGTTATTGTGGCTTCCATTTTATCCTTGAACGTTTGTTTAATTCTATATCTGTATTTAACAAGATAGCATCCTAAGTTAGACATAGATTCTGGATATTGAAGCCAGACTATATTATAGATGATATGCTATCGTAGACGAACAGCTGAGATTGAATTTTTTCGAACGAAATCAGCGTATCTTCCATGATTTTTTGAAAAGATACGAGTCTCACTATTATTAATATTGAAAATAAAGAGACAAAGCTCAATGTACATGAGGGTTATACAAGAGCAATAGGAGGGGAGGAACAGCAGGCGCACCCAGGCATCAACAGCTGAGATTGAATTAGAGACCATTTCTATTGGCTTTTCATATCTTTTGTCCTCATAGTATGGTTTTTTTCTCCAATTACATTTTTCATGTCAAGTCATTTTAGAGAATTTCTACAGTAGAAATTATGTTATTCCTTTGTCCTTATTTCCTGCCTTATCTTTAAGATTTCAATACAAAGGATATTCATGTTGATACTGTCTTGAACCTTGATGCAGCAAGAGTTGATAAGAACTGTTGATCTTGGTCCCTTTAAGCATGTTGTGGATGATGGGCTTGAGTTGCGGAAGGCTGCTTTTGAATGTGTGGATACGTTGCTGGATAGTTGTCTTGACCAAGTGAACCCATCATCATTTATTGTTCCTTATCTTAAATCTGGTTTGGATGGTGAGTTACCAACTCATCATCATAATTTTTATCAACACAATTTGAACTTCAATTTTCTCTTTGTTGGCATGGTCTGGTTTGGTGTGGATAATTTCTTAGTATTAACCTGTTTTGTCACTCTTTACTTTCTCAATTTTTGCTGTAAGTTTTGTTGAAATTTTGTGTTACCCCAATTTTCTTCGTTATACTTAGATTTATTCTTACTCAAGCAACTTGTCATGCTGTAGTTGAAAGAATTATTTTTATCTCTTATGCTGTTTGATGTTTTTGGAAGGTTTATAATGATTGCAATCTGTCCTTGTGAAAATTTGAACTGTTGGTACTTCTTGTCATAGATCACTACGACGTTAAAATGCCATGCCATCTGATTCTATCAAAACTTGCTGATAAGTGCCCATCAGCTGTATTGGCAGGTTGGTTGATACTTCAATCAAGTCACATAAAATTTTGCTCTGTAAGATTTTCTGGTGATGTATTTTTGGTATTTTTCCAGTTTTGGACTCTCTGGTCGATCCTCTTCAAAAGACTATTAACTTCAAGCCAAAGCAAGATGCTGTTAAACAAGAAGTAGATCGTAATGAGGACATGATTCGCAGTGCTCTTCGAGCAATAGCATCTCTAAATCGGATAAGGTTTGCTTTTCAGATGTATTGGGTCTTTTTTTTTTCCCCTGTTGAGTCTACAATGTGGATGGTCCTTGGAACAAAAACCGTTCTAGAATGGCACAAAAGAACCTGAATTTTTATCAACATGCCTAGCACATATTTTGTAGATATTTTCCTTCGTAGTCAATTCTACTTGGTATGCTGAAAGAGGTAATATTTATCTCAAGGTGACACCAAATATACTAATTTAGTGCAACCACTAAATGGTGAAAAAAAAGAGTCAAGTTTTGGCAATTACCTAAAGTATGAATATGTTATATAGTTCTAAACTTCAAATATCGCATGGGTAGACAGCAATCTTGTTTGAATAATTCAATTGTGCATAAATTACGTGGCGATCAAAAAATATATAAATATGATATATTAGCCTAATAACAGTTAAGTCCATAATTGAAATTTTTTTTCTGATAAAGAAGAAAAAATTTACACGAATATACTGAAAAGTAGTGGAAAAGGATATTATTGGGATGATGATCAAAGTTCAGAGACTCACGAAAATCTATTCATCTGATCAACGAAAAGGAGGTGTAGTGATACAAAAGTTTTGATAGCCAGGCCATAAGAAAGACTACATCATTTGCGACGAGTACAGAAGATCTCTCCAAAATATAGGAGATTGATATTAAATTATTTTTTGTATTTGTACCTTGAGCCATTAAAAAAAACTAGAATTGAGTATGCTAGATAGGGGTTCATATAGCTGGTCAATGTTGGTTTTGGGCACAAACTAGTAATGAAACTCTACCATTCAATTTACGTTGGTTGGAAATTAACAATTTCTGAAATCTCATAAAAATCAACTGACCATTTTCCATGTGGGCTAAAACTGAGGCCGAGAATTAGTGAGGTAGATAAAGGTGAATCTGATGGATGCTAGGAGACAATGGAAGGATGTGCCAGGTGCAGGTGTTGGCTGACGGGTTGAGATAATAGACGAGGAACCAACAAAGAACTAAGAGGGGGACTGAGGATTGGCATCAGTCCATAATTGCGTGGCCAAGTACCTGATATTGTGAGTCTTGAGAGGTTGGGGAGAGCTGGGGAGGAGGGACCTTGTTATATTGGGGAGAGGAGAGCAGATAGGATGGGATGACTTGGAAGATCTTCACCAAGTCTAATTTGAATGAATGCCACTTTGGTGGTCTCCACAGAGTTTGATTTGGAGAATTTAAATGGCACATGAAGAAAAAGCAAATACAAAACTGATTTCAGTCAACTTTTATTAAATAATAAAATACTAAACCAAAACTTTTATCCCTTTGTGAGCTTCACACAAGAGAAGGTTCTGACTTCTGTCATTACATGGATTGCTAATTTTTCTACATTATCCTCAGATAAATAAATTTGCTCAATGTAAATGGATAGTATGCATGCTAATTTTGGAACTTTTACTATCTGATTTCTGTGTGTAACGCGTGCTTTTATTATTCTTGCAGTGGAGGAGATTGCAGCCTTAAGTTCAAGAATCTTATGAATGAAATTTCAAAGTCTCCAGCACTCTCAGAGAAATACTACTCTATCCGAAATGAGTGAAAGAAGTCGGAATGATGAGGCATCATTGTGTAATATACAGTTCCCCAAGTAGCGAGGAAGATTATGTTGTCATTTTGGTCTCTGCAGCATAAGCCTTCTTGGGTAAGATGAGATAAGGTACACCATCCATTTAAGAATGGTAGTGGAAGAGCTTGTAGTCACATGGACATATACGGTAGGTTTGGAGGTCTGGAAAGTAACCATCGAGCATAGAAAGGGGGGGAAACGTGCATGATATTGTTTTGAAATATTACATTTTCTTTTTTCTCTTTTTCTGTTGTATACTTTCATTCGTTTTGAGTCCTGATTATCTCATGTGACCATATGAAATCATATGTCGATAGACCTTCCAATAAAGAAGAATGTTGCTCTTTTCATGGGTTGGGGGGTCAAAATGAAAAAACCACATCTCTTCTTGGTTGGATCGGATCGGGGATTGGATTAGATACATAATTTGGTTTTGTGATATAGGTAGGTGAGGTCAGAAATTGATGTCTACTGTAGTAGATGACAAACGTGATAATGGATGCTGTCGATGCTTTGTGATTGATAGTTTTGTTATCTAAACTCTGGTGTGGTTACAAAATTATAATCAGAACAAGAAGTGAATTTCAGGTGACTTGTGTTCTTCACCCTACCCCCTCGTGATTTTTAGTTTGTGGGTTCAAGCACACCAAGACTAGAATTTAATTTTTCAAGAAAACCGTACATAGACAGCCAAGCCCTTTACAATGGAACAATAAATGGGTCGTGCAAGCCTAAATAAAGCATTATCTTTTATTTTTATTATTATTATTGTTGAGATAATTGAATTGAGTAGCACTTTTAGAGATAATAATTAGATGTATAACAACATTTACAAAGAATTAGTAACATCTATCAGTAATAGATTCTATCCTCTTAATAGTGATATGGTTTAGATTCAAGAATTGAATTTAATTTTGCCCAAATTCTTTTGCATTTTGCTATAACTGGCTACATTTGCAATTGTGCCTTATTACTACTATTATTATTTCATGTCCAAGGTGAAAGATACTCAACTGATTTCACAGGGAAAACCAGGTTATTGTCATAGCCAACTTCCCCAACTTCACTGAAGGGAAGACACATCAGTCTTTGACAGGTAAGCAATGTAAATTGCAAGTGACAGGTGACGAAACACCAACATGGATCTGATGGTGGTGGAAATGGGAAATGGACTGTCCAATTTGACTTGCATCTCATATTTTGGAGTAGAATTTTAAGAACACAAATCTACCATTTTATTTTACTTGTCATAACCCACTAGTGTTGAAACTAGAGCCAATTTCTCTGTATATACATAAAAGCTATGAATTTAGAATGGTAATAGTGGAGGTAGATATTATCAAAAACCAGGAGTATGAACATGAATCAGGTTGTAATTTTTTAGACTGTTTAGGTTTTTTATTGCTTTGGTTTAGGGATTGGGGGGGGCCATGGCCAATCTTTCTCCAACCAATATGATGTTTGTTTTTGCCAAAAGGAGTTTTGAGGAAAGGGCCTTTCCCCATCATGGCGAGCCAAGCTTAGACAACAAAACATGTTTGGGACATGTTTCCTTGCATAAAGTTATATGATTGACAACTAAAAAGCTTAGTACACATACTTCTTTGCAGTGTTTTTACTGCCTAACTCTCTCTCCCCCTCTAGAAATCCTTTTTTTTTTTCCTTTCCTTTTTGACTTCAGTTCTATAGGGGATTTCATTATGTCCCTTGTTCATGCATCACATCACATTGGCTAGATCTCTTTGGGGCCCCTCTTTTTTTTTTTCCTTTCTCTAGGAAGAATAGCACGAACCCTCCACTTAGTTATTCCTTTTCTGTCAATTCATATTTATAATGAAGGTTATGGTTTGCCCCCCAAAAATTAGGGAATGAAGTTGATATGCAATTGTGGGAAGGAGATGGAGAATGCATCGAATATTATCAATGGACTTTTGCCTAATATATCTTTCTTTTCTTACTATCCTTGCCAACTTCTGTAAAAGCTTACCTTTTTTTTTTTAACCTTTTTCCAGTTCAGTACTCCATTTTCTGTCCATTGAGATAAAAAGAAAATGATATTCTTGTAGTGGAATATTAAATGGTGCTACACTTTGTAAAGAAAGTTTCTATAGCTTTTGGATAAAGGCTTTTTTCTCTTTCATACTACTCAATTCCCTTAATTATTTAATAAAACCAATTATTTCTTATTGGCCATGTGGAGAGTCAAGTTAATTTTAGATTCCTACTTCTCATAGAATAATAGAATGATAATTTATCTGTGGAGGAGAAAGCAACTTTTGTCATTCATTGGGGATAATATGACAAGTCAAGTAATGGGACATTTACATGGATTTATACTTTTAATATTATTTAGTTTCTTCTCTACACAACTAAGTACACAGATATTACACAAACCCTAAACCCTAAACACACATCAAATAGGCTATTTATGTTTCTTCTATCAACTCCAAGTGACCTGGATCACATTTGTCCAATTAATTTTAAGAAAGGAAAGGTAGACTAAAAAATAACTTAATCAAGGTACATAATCATCAACATTGTTCTTGGACGAATTGAAATTATATATGTGATGGTCTTCTTTGTCTTGGGGATTGTCATCATGTTGTAGCTTTTCTGACAGAGACGGATGTTCGTCGAACCATGTCGACCAGAAGAGATAGTTAAAGAAATTGAGTAAGCTAAGTGCAGCCAGCAACCAGTAGAATAGATCAAGCCTATCTTTGTTTAGGTTATTTTCATGGAGCCAACCTCCATTAGAGGAACTTGATGTGATCTTATTCACCAATGACACCAGCAATGAGCTCAAATAGAATCCAAATGAGTATGAACAATATGTCATGGCTGTTAAAAATGCTTGCATTCCTTTTACAGATTGTTTATAAAAGAACTCAATAAGTCCAACTGCTGTAAACATCTCAGATAACCCAAAGATAAGGAATTGTGGTGTGATCCAAAAGATCGATATCATCTCATTTGAATTCACGGCTAAGTCTCTTCTCCTTTTTTCCATTAAGGCTGCTGCAACCATTGAAAAAGTGGAGAGAAAGAGACCGAAACCGATACGTTTTAACGGAGAGATCCCGGAGGTGTGACCAGTAAACTTTCTAGCAAATGGGACAAAGAAAGTATCATACAAAGGGACAATGAAAAGGAGCATAATGTAAGGAATGGATTGGAGTGAGGCTGGAGGAATGTGGAAGGATTTAGTAAGTTGGGTATTCATAAGACTTCCTTGTTGAACTGAAAATGTTTGGAGTTGAGCCAATATTGTATTGAATATTATTGTGCAAGCAAATATTGGGACAAGTGAAACTAATATCTTCACTTGCTCAACTTGATTTGGAGTACACAATCGCCATGGGCTTTCCTTTGTTTCCCCATCTTGAGTTTTGATACAAGCCTTGTCCAAGAACCTGAAAATATCATATTCCAATCATGATTATTGTCGAGGATTGGACTTTTAAGTGTATAACAAAATTGTTACTATCTGCTAATATTACTTTGAGCATAGTTACTATATTTTGCAAGTACTATATTCCTCAACAAAGAGTGATTTTTTTTTTTTTTTTTTTTTTTTAATTTTGGAAAGGCTTTGAGAAGTTGAAATCAAGTTTTAAAAAAATGGGGAAATTATGAAGTAAACTTGCCTGAACTTTTGAGTTGGAATGAGGTTGGGAGAATGAGATTGAGAGGATAAGGCAACTTTATGATGAATGGTATGAGAGTTGGAAGGACAAACTTGCTTTCTTTTCAAAAGAGCAGCAACAAAGACCTGAAGAATTTTACAGCAATTAATTGGATTACAATGACACAGATAAAAATAAAAAGAACTTTCATTTCAACTTTATGTGGACAATATGACTCAGCAGACAGCACTAACTTTTATGTCTTTTCATTTCCATTATATGCATTCAATCCATACATATATGTTACTCCTTTTTTTTGTACCCTAATAAAAATGGAAAAAAAAAATCACATTGCCAAAAAAGTTTTGAACAGCCTAAACAGCATTTTCCAACAGTCTACCCAACTTGTATCATACTTGAAATATATTCATTATGGTATATAAGAACTTGATATGTGACAACTATGACAAAATAAATGGTCTAAATAAATTAAACATACTGGCTTTAAAGATTTGCTCTCAATATTTATATATAATCTACTTTTATTTTTTAAGATAAATTTATGTATTATATATAATAGAGATAGTATGTGTTATTAATTATAGTTTTGTATTCCAAACCATGAAAATACGATTGTAAGATTCCTATGTAAAGCCAAGTATTGAAAGTAAACATGCAAATGAAAAGGATAAACAACAGAAAACAAATGTTAAATTTTTTAGCCCCATTTGGAACTATTTTGCTGTTTTAAAAATTAAGCTTGTTTTCTTTAATTTTTCTTACAATAATTTGCATGTTTCTTAAAAAGTTGAGCTTATAATCAAAATCCAAAAACAAGTTTTCTAAAACTATTTTCTTTAGTTTTCAAAATCTAACTTTGTTGGGCTTTTAAAATTAATAAGTGAAAAGAGGTGTTTATAGCTTTTAACTTCATAAACTAAAATAAAAAACCAATTAGATAGGTACCAAAAAGGACACAAAAGAGACATAAGGACTAGTTAGAAAGTATTAAAAAAAATGCAAAGGAAAAGAAAAGTGAGAAGCCATAAGGTAATATCGAGAAAACATATACTTGAGACTCAAAAGATAAAGCCTTTAAGAATGGATGAAATAATGTAAAATAGTAAAGAAAAAGTTAAGAATAAAAAAAGTAAAAGAATTAATTACTTGAAGGATAGGGATGAAAATAGGTCCTTGAGGAGGTTTATTCTTGTAGTAGAAAATACCAGCGACCAAAATGATCAAACCAAAAGCCATAACAGCAGCAGAAACTCCAAATCCAACATCCATTCCAGAGTGAGTTTGAATCCAAACAATAAGAGTAAGAGCAATGAGTTCTCCAATTGAGAACGCCAAATAAGCTGTGTTGAAATATTTTGAAAGTGATTTTGATTGACTTGGATTTTGTGAAGTACTGAATTGATCAGCTCCATGAGCAATTAAGTTTGGCTTCACACAGCCACTCCCAATTGCCACTAAATATAATGCTACAAAGAATATCAACGCCTTTACTCCTTTTGCTTCCACACATTCATGTTCATTATTGTTCTTTATCAATAACATATTGCATTGTGGTGCCTTCAATTGTGGCACATGAGCTTGAACTGATAGCAATATGAATCCCTGCCATGCCATATATGCCCATATATATATAAGTTTCGGTAATTAATTGCAACACTTCTAGGGCTAATAGCAAAGTGTATAATAACATTTTTCATGTATATATAATAGAGTACTCTAAGGTTCGGAGAGTTGATATAAATTTTGCTATACTTGCATAATTTTCTTTTTATATTTTTGTGATTTCTAATACTTTGAATTTGATTATTATATTTGCAACATTTTTTCTATGCATTCTATGCATGCACACCTAAAATTTTTGACTTTCGTTGAGATAACATGCATGTGCTTTCATATATGTCAAGATAAAAACCTCTAGCTCTCTTATCATAGGTTTTTTTTCTTAATGCTGTAATCAACGAGTTATTCCTTTATTTAAACACTACATCTATATACTATTCTCCTTTCAAACTGGACATGTGTGATCTTTTTTTATAAATAAAAAATTCATACCATCAGTGAAATTGTTTCTTATGAAAAAAATATAATAAAAATAAAAGAGAATTATATTCATGTGCTCAGGAGTAGTATATATATTTGGTACGTTATTTAAAACTTGAAACTTAGCACAAGACCTACCTTACCTAATAGGTGAATTATGGATGTTTATAGAGAAAATGATATTACAGAAGTTTGAGCATCAGAACTTTTGTAGATATCATGTCGAAATATACGGATTAATTTTTTTTTTTTTTAAATAACTATCAAAGTGAAGAACACCTAAACCCTAATAAGTAATTACCACATAGATTTAGCATTTCATTTTACATTCGTAAACAAAAATACACATATATATAGCAATAAAAGAAAATAAATCAATTTGGATAGAAATGAATGGTGATGGAGGAAGAAGGTAAATACTTACAGAAAGTTCAACAAAGCCAAAGATAAGAAGGGTCCAAAAGCTCCCAAGATAAGAATCAGAAAGGAAACCACCAAGAAGTGCCAAAAGAAACACTGTCCCAACAAAGTTTGTCACTATGTTTGCAGATTTTGACAGTGAAAAGTGCATCTCATTTATCAAATATGTTATCAGATTGTTCCCCACCGCCGCGATCGCCATTATTTCGAACGTTTGCATCCCTGCCCACCACTTTTCATAATTAGCTAGTTACTCTATTATATCACATTTCTTCTTCTTCGAACGAAATACGACATAAAGAAATTATTTCTTTAGAGCAAAACAAAAAACTAAGATGTGATTAAAAGGTACGCCAAGATATCGTTTACACATCTGTACCATTCTCAATCTCATAAGCTTAGGTTTACTAAATTATTCCATATCATATTATTAAGCAAAACTGACTCACTTTTTCCATATGTTTTCCATATGTTATTTTTATTAACTTTTGTTAACTCTCTCTCTCTCTCTATATTGCCTTATTATTTTATATTATATTTAAGCCAAAACCATTGACTTTGAACCAAACTGGTAGCTAGAAAGCCACTTCTCTTTAACTGCAAGCCATTGTTTAATTTAGTGAATTTTTTTTAAAAAAACTTTAATAAACTCCCTTATAGGATTCAAGCCATACCCTTTAGTGTCTTTTCTTTTTTATTTATTTTGTGTGTGTGTGTATGTGTGTGGTTTCATTCGAAGAGAACTTCCAAATAAGGAAAACAAAGAGAAGAAAACAAATCTAGAATAGGAAAAGAAAACAAGAGAAATATTTCAATTTTCCATACTACTTTCGTTAATGTTCAACTACGTGAGCAAAATTTAAGAATGATATGGTGTACCTACGTAACTACGAAAGAAGTAGTTCTTGTAAGAGAAATACCGAGAACAAAGACGGCTGCTCGCATTCCGCCGTGGGAGGTCGGGTTGGAAGGTCTTCCTCTCCAATCAACAGAGACATCTTGATCAGATGGGATGGGATGATTCTCCCCCTTCAAATCTCTCATTTTTTGCCTTTCCATTTCCATATTTTAGAAAGCAAAAGTAAAGGTTTTGTTGTATGGGAAATAATGTAAAGAGAGTTTTTGAATTGTTTAAGCTGAATCTGAGGGAAAACTTGTAGTTGGCTCTCAATTTATAAAGCCAAAATAAACTGCAAAGGCCCCCACCTCCCCACCTCTCCACCTCTCCACCTCTCCACCCATATTCCATTTTATTTCCCACAATTCCATTTTATTTTATTTTTATTATATTTTTATTATATTATAAAAACCAAAGTCTTATCTTTTTTTTTTTTTTTTTCTTTTCATAAATTGTTTGCCCATTGAAGAATGAATGTAATGGGAAAATTAATTCCATTTACCCACACGCACTACAAACATGTGGATAACAATCTCACGCAACCAAATTCTATATTTTTCTTTCTTTTTTTTTCTTAGAAAGAAAAGATAGTGAGGTTTTCTGTTGTGTATTGTTTGTGAATACAATTTGAAAACTCCTTCTCTTTCTCTCCCCCACAGTCATGAGAGAGGTATGTGTGTTGGGTTGACATCTCTCTTTAACACCTTACCTTTCATATATACACACTACCTTTTCTTTTATTCCATACCTATATATACACATACACACATATATATCCAAATATGAAGGAACAATATAATGTTCATGGAATTATTCCGTCGTATAACGTATCCTGTAAGAAGTTAATTATAAATCAGACTAAGTATGCAGGAGTGGAGTTGATAAGCTTCTATTCACCTTGCTTTCCTAACGCTCCTTAAACTTCTTCATTATCTTTTTTTTTTCTAACAAAAGAGTGAAGTTTGGTACTTTTGATCTATTTTCCAAAATTAAATTTAGCATTTAAATTTTTATTGATTAAATTTATGGAATATTGGTAATTTGTTGTGCTTTTCTCATGTGATACTATTTCCTTATTATAATCCTTCCATAATAGTTTATTATAAGCGAGTTATAATTGTTTGTATTTGTAGTGTAGAGAAGGAAAAAATAAATACTGTAACAATAAATAAAAAAATGATGAAATGTCAAATAGTAAAAGCTATAACCAATGGTAAATAGTGCAGCAAATTGAGGGTTTTGGAATAATGTTTCTAATTTGATTTTTTTTAGAAAAGTGTTTAAATGTAGTTAGAGGTGGTTATTATATATAGTTTAATCCTTACCCCAAACGGCCCCTATTATTGTATTTCCTTGTAAGCACTATCAAATAATATCCAATTAGGACCTTAATAGAGGTATTTGGTCTTCTTCATTTGAGAGAATAGATATATGTTAATGTTTAATTTTCCTAGTTTGGTCATACCTTAAAAAGCATAGTTAAGAAAGACAAATCGATTTAATTTCCATATGAAGAAAATCAGATGAGATCTTTATACAATATAGCAAAAGACAATATACCCCATCTTTGTGAAAATACTTTGAAAGCAAATAAAGTTGTTCTCCAAGTGTTAACCTAAGTGCTAACCTAAGCATGATTTAATTTATTAATATATACTTTTTAACTAAGAGGTTAATTGAATAAAGTCTCAAACCCATATGTTATTGTACTATAAAAATATGTTTTTGCTCAACATTATGTTGAGGTCCCTAGGTGTTAATATATTAATATATACACTCTCTTTCTCTACTTATAGAGCATATAGATCAACTTTGTGCATTTATGACTTAAAATTTCAAGAGAATTATTAGTTAATTTATTGTACTAATTGATGGTGCTTGATGTTTATAATGACCTAAAATAATTAAGTGGATATGATATTTCTCTCAAGTTCTACAATATTCCTTATTTTTTGGATTATTATATTCTAAGTTTTTGAAATCTATATTGAGGAAGGAAGAAGATTTTGTTACCTTGATTATTTATATTTTAAAATAGCCAAGCATGACTCATATCTACTTTCTGTTTGTTGTACCTTTAACAATCCCACCATTTCAACATACATCCATTAATTGAGCCTCTCCTAACATTAATATTTTAATACAATTCCTATTATGTAAATCAAATCATTTTTTTAAAGTATATATCAACTACTTGCTTTAAGACCGTATATGTCAATATAATCAAGGCATGCACAAACTTTAGGATATGTTAAAATAATTGAGTCTATTTAGACCCTATTATTCTCGACCACACACAATATACAAACCTATATAACTAGTACACAGTTAAGTCAGTGCAATGACTCTAATCCTTTTATTAGTTGGATATAAATAAAGCACTAATTTTCCTACTATCAACCATCACACACATCTATGCTTCTCTAAGAATTAATCTTCAATCATTTCTAATTAACATGAGGCGATGTTTGGATTCGATTGAATGAATGCTGGTATGTGACATATATTAAAAGATCTTTAAAACATTTTTTTCTCTTTATTTATACATTAAATTTTATTTTAATACAATAGAGAGAGATTTATACTACATATCTCTTGTCATAAAGACATACGTGTATATATACTAATTGAGTTAAGCTCATTTGAATATATACTTCGAACTTTGTCTTAACTAATTTTAGTTCATTTCAACCTTATGCATCATTCTTAATATTATTTCAATCATATGTGTGAGTATCATTCTTAGTATTTCTACAATACGTGTTATCATTTTTTTTAATAAAGTAATTTTTATACAAAATTTAAACCCATTGCAATACTTGACAATAATCCTGGCGAATTAAGTGTATATAAGCAGATTAACAACCTATTTGGAACCATTTTTTTTATGATTAAAAATGTTTTCAAATGGAAAGAAACAGTATGTTTATGAAATCACTTATTTATTACTCCCCCATTCTTCTTTTATATATGTTTAATTCGAAAATGGAGTCACCTTTCCTCCTATAGAAATAACAGATTCGAACCCTCGTCATCTCTACAATTGCGTTATAGCAGTTCATATATATATATATATATATAAAAGCTCAAGTATATATATGTATGTATGTATTAGATTATTGGATATATTTATATGTGATTAATGTATGATCAAGTGGGTCTACCAAAATAGAGAATTCTTGTCTCCATGATCGCTTCAAAGTTTTAATATTCGAAAATAGTGACGGCAGAGAGAGAGATGTTATTTAACAAATCAATTAAAAATAAAATCTTTCTTTTTATAAAAGTTTTGAGAAGAAGGGAAGATTTTAAAATTTAAAAGTTACACATATTTTAATTATATTATTAGGCTAAAATAGAAAATACCTTATTCTACTTTACTTTGTATATTAAGAAATATTCATTAACTTTTTAAAGTTTCCATAATATTCTTAAACCCTTAAAAAAGTATTTTTTCGATTAGTTTTAGTTTTAGATAAAAAATTGTTAGTACGTATACATTCTGCGATACTTAAAAAGAATAATTTAAATGATATTTTTGAATTATAAAAAAAGAAGTTTAAAATTACCTTATCGTTAGAAATAGAGAAAATATATTAAAACTTTATTTAAAAAATAACCTTTTAACTTTTCAAAAGGTTGTATTTCTCTTGTCCATACAAAAGTTTTAAAATGTTTATACCATAGCATGGTGATTAATTTATTAAAAACAATATAGTTTCTTCTATTAGTCTAATTATTATACCAATTTTTTTTCTTCAGGAATCAAATATTAACCGAAACTTCAAATTAAGCATAAAAATAAAACAAATTTTCACATCTCTATATCAAAACCTTTCCCATTATAACTTACCAAATTAATAAATATCAAAATACAAAAATGATGGACTAGTTTGGCTATTCTCCTGGCTATTTAATTCAACTACTAAAGTGATAACCAAGCCTACACTCAACTAATAATATATGACTACTAGGTGGTTTGAATATTCTCACAATAAATTTTCATATATATCTCCATAATCACAATTAGACATATACCCTCAACTTTTATTTTTGATTTTATCTAAAAATATCCCATATAAGTGAAGATAATTGTGCTTATTTATATACCCTTTTTCAGATATTGTTCTTACTTCTAACATTCGAATAGTCCCCTTGAACAAAAATACCACATTTCCTAACTAATATATAAGATTTTGTTCACACACTCGAAGAATTTCATCATAATTGAACTATATATATTCATCTTTTGTGTTTGATTAAAAGCATGTCGGTTTAGTTGTTGTCAAAAAAGAAAAAGAAAAAGAAAAAATGTCGGTTATTCCTAACATGTGTATTATTATTTTAAAATTAAAATTGAAACGGGAAACATGCCTTAATTAATTCCATTGAGCTTTAAATTAAATGAAATAATAAAAAAAAAAAGGAAAGAGGGGGGAAATTATGGGGGTTGGTAGAAAATAAGTGCTCCCTAGGCTCCCCATGATCAAGGTAAAAATTAAAATGAATATCACTATATACTTTATAGATTAGATTGAGGGAGTATTTGGTAGTTTGTAATGGAATTAATTTGTATAATCTAAAATTTATAGTTGGTGGGTTGAGGACTTGATTTTTAATATGCAAAACTCATAAAACAATTTTCAATCCAAATTAAACTATCTTATTTTATTTATTTTATTGTTTTTATGTTTCACTAGTATTCAATTACTCCCCTTTTTAGTAATAGGATTACATAATAGTTTTTTTGTCTTTCCATTTTTTCCTTTTATATGCAATTTGATTTTGATATTATATCTTAATTTATCAATCTTGTCCCATTAACCATATATGGCCAATCTAAACCATTTAGTACATTATGAATCACTCATTAACTATAAAAAATTGTAACATTTTGTTCTCAATTTATATTGAATAAAGAAATTAAAAGTAATTAAAGTATTATTAATTCACATGTACGAAACCCAAAGATTTTACTGAATTAATAGAGAGATTTGGTCCTAGAAGGGTGAATAACCCAAAGAATCGCCGTATTGAGTATCTTACATCGAAAATATGACATGTGATTGTTCTCTACTTCACCAATTTTTTAATTTTAAAAATATATAATATGTTCCTTTCACTAATTTTAATTCTATCCTAGAGGTTCTTCACATATTAGATTTTTTAGAAAAATTAATCATTTTCCAGTGAGACACTAATATCTTTAGTTTTCTGCCCATAAAATTTGTAAATTTTTGTTCTTCAAAAAGAAAAATTGTTAGATAAATGGTAACTTTGTAAAATTATGATTTAACCGAAGATATAAATAACTTTTATTTATATAAAATAAGACACATAACTAGTTAGCTAAAATATTAACAAAACGTTTGAATAAATTAATCTCGCTTGCATATTTATCTCAAGTGAATTACATAAGTCGGTGGATTTAATTAGTCAAAAGTTAACTAAAATCAAATTTCTTTTAATTTAACCAATTAATAACTAACCTAACCATTTGAATTATTTTAGCAAATTTTACAAAAAGATCAATCGAAGAAGTTTCTAGGGAATGATTTAAATCTTGAAATAATGGAAGTAACAATGAAGAAATTAAACCCTAAAAACATGTGTATGTCATCATATACTTCCCATCCTCCAAACATTTCTCCTCTAAATGCAATTTAATTTCAAAATAGAAAAATCATTATCATAAAGAAAAGTTTCCCACTTCTAAACATGAGAATTATAATTAAAAAAAAAAAAGAATAGAACAATTAAACTTAATTAAAAGGGAAAAAATCTCTCTCATTGGAGAGAGAGAAAAGGCTAAAACCAATAGCTTTAGGTTTAGTAGGGAAAGATGTTGACACGTGGGAAGAAAGCATTGGGTTGTCGGCAGAGAGAGTCAAGAATTTGTACATTTTGGGTTTGAAATTTTGTAAAGTACAAAGTAAAAAAGAAAATAATAATAATATAAAAAAAATGCTGATGTGTAATGTGGGAGACAAAGTGGCGACATAACATTTTAGTCCTAATTGGAACCTTTTTATTTTCCTCTCTATCCATAGCCCTTACGATGTATACAACAACATATTCAATATATATGTGATTCTCTCTTCCAAAAACCTAATTTCTACATAAACCTAAGTGATTTTTTTTTTATTTGATTCTTTTTTACTAAAACATCTTCACCATGAGAGTAGGAAAAAGGACTGAGAGTTAATTTGTTTTGAGCTAAGATGACTTTACCATAAATAGATGTGTATTGATGTAGCTAGGGACTTGTTATGTCTGCTTTTCAACGTCGTTTAATTTGTACATCATTCTCATGTACTACAATCTAATTATGCCACGATATTTAATGTGCTAGTTCCAGTTTTAAACTCTCTTTTTTGGGTAGAATAAAAAACTTAAATTCACTTAAATATGGTGATCAAGCATTCAACTGATGTTGCATGTGATGTAGCTAGGTCACAGGGGATGTAAGGAAATAATGATAGAGCCGTCAGTTGCCAAATTCGAATTTTGAATCTTAAGCTTGAGGCGTTTCATCTTGTTGCACCCCATCCCAAGCACCTGCTTGCTCAATCTGAGGTGTGGCGTGAAGCCAACCGAAGTCATTCCTCTTCTGAACAATACCAGTTGATCCTGACTACTGATCTTTTGGGATGCTATACATCTTGAGTAAAGTAAAAACTTATGCAACTGACTAAATTGATAAGCACCTTTTATTACATAAACACAAAACTAGCTAAAGCTAATTGCCAATGTTTATAGATAACACTCTGATCAAAAGAAAGATAAAGAACTTGACTATCTTAACCTTAAGCCAAAACTATGTACATGATAAGGATTACACAAAAACTGACCCTTTACAACAAGACTATCTATAACCTTAGCTTGCATAGCAAACTTGCAGACAACGGTAAGACTTTCGGATCACGGTTTCTACCTGAAAAGTGAGAAAACATTTGGAAAGGATGAACTAAATAGCCAAGTGAGTCACAATTTTATAAATCGTGCTTTTAAAACAATTTAACTTTAAACTTCATACTTAGCAAGAATAAATCATAAACATAATATTGGTAATAAAGTTTTTTAGAAAACTTCTTTCTATATCTTTTAGTTGCTATACCACATGAAATATGATATTTACGAGGCAAAATACAGGCATCGGTAGTGCCCCATCTTACTATAGCTACAATAAAGTGGGAAACCTACAGACCTTCATCTCGAGAGATGACAAACTAGATATCTATTTGTAGAATCTTCGTCTCATTAATTTGTTCCAATGATAGCTAGAAATCTAGGTAACTATTGAATACCTTCATCAAATGAACCTCTGTGCACAAGCTATATCTCCCAAAGAGTTGCTATCTATATTGGACGATATAGTCTAAAACATTCTAAAACCATTCTTTAACTTAAATACTTATCAAAATATACTTACTTGTAAATCTCATTAGAAATCATCAAGAAATACATGCTTATCAAATATTTCAAATCTCATGATTTGGAAACACTTTCTAAATTAGTATACTCAAATAGTCATACATCAAAGCATGCTTAAAACATTTGATAATAAATCATCTTTAGAAATCATCTTTAAACTTGTTTTGTCACTAGCTCACAAAAAGTAGCTCAAACCCTGGGTCTGTAGACTTACCCGATCTGGTCTTATCCTAAAATAACTCCAATTAATTCCCTTTTATCATCAAAATCTCATAACTTTTGCTTCAAATTTTCCAAAATTTAAAAAACAGCCTAAAAATACCCATGATTTGGCATGGCTGGGCGGCAAGGCTGGCACGCACGTGCATGGTTTGGACAGGCCAGTCGCATGCTAACCTCATAAGGGGCTATCTTGCGCGCTCAACGCATCTCGCATGGCCTTCGCGTGCGCAGGGCTTGCCTGGTAGGGCGCCCATGTGCGTTGCTTACCTTGCTTGCAGATCGTGCGTCGAACACATGCTCAATTGTTCTCACTAATCTCTTTCAACCACAATTCATGCCCATCTCGCCCAGTAACCCATGACATTTGGCCAACCACCCATACTACCCAGAATTCACTTTTTTTTGGCCAGAACCTTACCTTCACTTTGAAGTTAAATATCTTAAATTCTAGAGCTCAAATGAAAATACTTTCTTTTATAAAGTTGTTGAAAATTGTCTTAACTTTCTTACCTAAAACATTCGGTCAAAACCTTCTTGCAATGATTTCTGTAGCCTCCTTGAAGTAAAGACTGCTCATATTTCTCTCGAGAACAACTTTCTCTCGAGAACAACTTTCTCTCTTGTTTCAACTCAAACTCAATCTTCCTCTCATCGAATTAAACCAGAAGCCTCAATATAGAAAATAGACTCAATTTGTGAATATTTTAGACTAATTTTAGCCAAATGTACAAGTGGTTTGGAAGAAATGTTCATCTAAAGTGACCTATTTATACTAATCCCTGCATGAGTTTTTATTGACACATCTTACTAGCCAAAATTCAACTTAAGCATGGAAGGACACCTGTAAAGTACTCCACCGACTCCATCTCTTCATCATCTTGCCTAACCAAAAGGCCAAAGTGTCAAACAGTAAGCCAAACGCCTTGCTAACCTCACTTTGTAGGGTCGCTAACCTCATTTTGCATGGTCATGTCATACTAACCTTTAAGGAAACCTTCTCACCAAGTCAAAACACCCAAGATAACCCCTTTAGAGGTTATTTTTCCTTTTCTTGACTGCCCACCAAGTCCAAAACGCCTACACCATGGACTTAGTCAAATTTTCCCTTTTTTCCAACTTAACTTGTCTTTAACTTAAACCATTTCGACTTAACTTTTCTTTTCTCCACCTACCATGACATACTTACATGACACTTCAGCCTAATTTTTCATCTTAACTTCATCTAAAATCAACCTTTCAAATTCTTTGGAAAATCCAAGTTCCTTAGAGTTCGAGGTTTACAATTTCTCTCCCCCTTAAGAAATTTCCTCCTCAAAATTTCCAACTCAGAACATTCTACTTAACTTTAAATAAAGAACTTACCAGTAATGATGTTCGGTTCTTCCGCTTCTTGTTGACCTAGGGCATACATCATTCCCTGTTGTCGTGGTCTACCCACAACTCCTTTTTGCTTGACATCACTCGTTCCTTCTCCAGCGGTTGCCATTTTTGGTTGATTAATAGTCTGTGATTGAACTTATGAATCCACCCGCCCTTCAAATTTCAATTGAGTATAGTCCCTTCTAAAATATCTCGGTTGGTTGCACTAATAATAGATGTCTGCTCCAACTAGACATTGACCTTGGTGAAATCGTTCACATCGATTACATAAAGATCTTCTATCTGTGCTCGCTACAAATTTGGATCTTACTGGTTGATTAAAACTCCTTTGTTCTGGTCTTAAGAAGACACTCTCTGTGCTGAGTCTTTTTTAAAAGAAAATCAATTTTGAGACCCTCAAAGCTTCGCTATTTATTTTAAGATCACTTTATATAGTATTTCTTTCAAAGAGTTAATCTTATTATACCTTTAAAAAGAAGGACTGACCAGAAGAACAACAAAACCGAAGGTTTACTTTGGATAAATAGCAAAATTTAATTTAAATTGATAAAATAGCAAAATTGAAAAATATGGAAAAAAATTGTTGCAACAATGTTTTAAATGCCCCTAATCTAGTGAAAAAACTAGCATCACAAATACAATTATTCCACCAACCACAAATACCCCATTATTGACTCAAACTTCCAGAAAACATCTATCTACTAATTTTTTCCTAGCAACACAATCAAATCAATTAGAAGCTATCAAAATTCTAATTTCCCCCCAAAAGTCAACATTCATCTCCATCAAAACTTCAAATTCAAAACAGAATTTGGACAATTGTTTCGCATCTTCTTCAACTCGTTTGCGAGAGAACGTTATCAAATTCGTCAAATCTTTCACACCTTTCAAACCCTTCAAGCATTCAAACATTCAACAAAAAGACGTTCACCAAAAAAGATTCTTCAAACCCTTCAAACTCGAAACGATTCCCAGCTTCGTCCTCTACAGAAACGATTCCAACTTTCAGCTTCCATCCACTTCAAACTCTTCATACATTCGACATAAGGTAGAGAAGTATTCATGTTTTTCTTTTTGCGGAGGAGCTTCTTCATCAAAACGATTTTAGCTTTGTCATCTGTAGAATTTTTTTTTTTTTTGTTTTCCTCATTCTTCTTTTGTTCGCTTGAGTTCCTAATGCTTAGTGAAATTGATGTTTGATAACACCCTTAAAAAAACATTTAAAATAATAAAAACAAATAACAGGAATAATGATATTTCAAAATATTATTAAAAATACATATTTTTGGAATATTTTTTAAAGATAGATATAAATAACATACATTTTAAAATAATAAACGTATTCTACATATACATTAAAATATATATATATATATATATATATATATATATATATATATATTAAAAAAATAGATATAACTACCATCAAAATATGCATTCTAAAATGAAAAAAATAAAAATATTAATAAATGTATTATGCATACCAAATAAGCACTGAATTTTCGAAATCTAATCTAAAATAGATCTTATGTATTTACTTAACAATATAATTCCAAGTTTGTTATTAAAATTATATATTATATATATTTAATTATAATTACTGATATTGTTAATGAATGATTTAAAATATAACTAACTGAGAATCTTGTAGATATATTTGCCATTATTATAGAAGAGGTTGTTGCAATATCGTCTAGCAACAAAATCACAGATTTAGTTAAGATTTACTAAAGTTGAAGGTTGATTGTAAAATACACTGTCTCATGTTTAGAGCCATTAAAATACACTGTACTTTGAATCTACAAATTATCCTCTAATAAGGGGCAGAGTCAGGATTAATATAAATCAACCATGCATATGACAAGTTGTTCTCGAAACTACATTGTATTTTTTACTATACGAACTATACTGTAATCAAGAGCAGATCCCAACTTAATCCAAATAATGAGAATGTATTTAACAGTGTTAAATTCCAACACATTGCTTAGGTACCAACGTATAATCTTCCCGTTTGAAATAACCAATATGTTAGATTTACAATAATTGAACACATAAATACAAAAAAGACAAATACTCCGTAAGGCAACTACGGTTACAAACTATATATAATGTATCTTGACCCTAAATGATAATATAGGACATGAATTTTTTATTATGACAATCTAAATGTATCTAATTTGAAAAGAACAATACTTGAATTTAATATGAAAAACCTACAATAGAGTATAATTGCAAAGCCAATAGTTTTAGGTGACTGTAAAATATATGAAATATACATTGTATTTCAATTAACATAAGCACATATTTTTTTCATACAACCAAGCAAATCCAATAATAACAGAGAACACTCGAGTTAACAATTTCAAAACAAAATCCAGTACTTAAAAACAATAACTAAGAACTAAGGGAAATGCTAAAACATAAACTTAATGTTATATGGGTTCTTAACAAGACCTACAATTGTAACCTCTTGAACCATACCTGCTACAACAAACAATGAATTTTTCTCCTAAAAATGAAGTAAACTTCTTTTTTTAGCCCCCCCCCCCCCTCCCCCAGTTGGATGTTTAACCCGAGGTGGAAGAAGTCCATCGTTACCATCTTGGTACATATTCCTAATTTGGTCTACACTTTCAACAGGATGTGTTCACTTATGCAGATGAAGATTTCCTTCAAATAGTGAAATAAAAATAAGATACTCTTAAAATTTGATTATAATACATGGGTTGTTTAAGTTCAGTGCATTTGGGCATATGAGGCCTCTGGAGTACCCCTAATGGAATTCAGATGAGACATGGAAAGATATGAATTGTTGCAGCCATTCCAATAAACAGTCAAACAAGACGTGGAAAAGATTTGAAGACTAGAAAAGTCTACCTTGAATACATTCTACAAATCCTTGAAACGAAGGTGAAAATAGAACATATACCACAACAACATGATAATCGAGATACTGGAAAGATTCAATCTATTTACCATCCAAAACAGTCTTTACTCGTTGTAAAACCATAACAAAAACTTGTTTGTTATAAATTTACTATTGTCTTCGAAAACTAATGCTAAAGGATGTACTATAAAGATTGTAATTAATTGACAAAATATGTTAAACACTAGTGTCTTAAAAAACTAATACTAAAAGATGTACGGTAAAGATTGTAATTAATCGACAAAAATGTTAAACAAATAACATAAAACTTACAAATTTTAAAAATACACATTTTCAGAATTTAGAATCTTAAAAGCAAATAACATGAATACTGATATTTCAAAATAATAAAAAAAATGCATATGTTCGAACTATTTTCTTTTTGCAAAATTTTAAAATAATGAACGTACTATGCATATAGATTTCAATATATATTTTCTATTTATTTTTTTAAAATATATAAAATTGCCACAAAAATAGAAAACTTTAAAATAAAAAAAAATGAATACACGTAAGTTACGCTAAAATTAAAGAATCTAATCTAAAATATAATTTCAAATTGTTAATTATTAAAAATATATATTATGTATTGTTTAATAATAATTATCGATATTGTTAATAAATTATTTAAATATAACAAACCCGAGAATCTTGTAGATATATTTGTCATTATTATAGGGGAGATTGCTGCAATCTTGTCCAACTAACAGATTTAGTTAGAATTTACTAAATTTGAATGTTGTTTGCAAAATACATCGTCCTAAAATCAGCGATATCTTGCCTTATCTTGGAGCCATTCAAAACACTATATTTTGAATCTATGAATTATCCTATAACCAGGGGTAGATTTGAGTTTAATATAATTTTAAAAAAAAATGGGGCGTGCGGCGGTTTTGCTATTTTATTTTATTTTTATTTTTTTCACTTTTTTTTAATCATTTTTCAAGTTGCTATCTTCAATTTTACTATTTTCACAATTATCTATAAGAAGAAATTCAAAACTAATATTAAAGAAAAAATAACCATTAGAAAATATTGAATGAAGTCAAAATTTAGAATAATTGCAGTAGAGACATGGAATGAAAAATAGAACACAAACATTATCATATATTGTTGTCCTAGTTCGATCATGTGTCATAGATACATATTTTAAATTATAGTTATCCTATAAAATTATTTCAGACTTCTAGTCCAATTGCTTATTTATTTAGTCAATTATAAGAGAAACTTTTTAAAAATAAGAGGTATTGTTAAAAACATCATATATGTTTGTTTTTTAAATATGTATTTTAAGATTTAACCTCTAATGTACATAAAATCAAATATTACAAAAAAAGAAGAAAGAAAAAAAAAAGAAATCTAGTTTTAATTATCTTTAGAATATGGTGAGAGTTTTAATTGAATTATTAAAAATATAAGAGTTTAAAGTACAAATCTCTTCTCTTTTATTGGATTTAATATATATGCATTATATTTATAAAGGAATTTGGCCTTAAAAGAGAAAAGAAAACTCTCTCCCCCTTACTTTTGAAAACTTATGGCTTCCAACACATAGAAAAATGAAAAATTAAGGTCAACCCTTTGAAGAAAATAAACACTTTTCCCCCCATCTCATAAATTGAACTTGGACATACATTGATAATAATTCATAATATATATAAAAGCACCATGTTTTTCTTTCCTTCTTTTTCTTTTTCTTTTTCTTTATATTTATTTGGATTCAAAGAATTATAAAACCAACCCATTTTAAAATCCAAAAGTCCTAAACTTACTACTATTTGATCAAAATTAGGTCAAAAAGGATAGGGAATATGGGTTGGTAAGTGTTGTCCAAGTATCCTAAGCCCTATTCAAATATATATATATATAAAATAAAGTTTTCTTCTTCTTTCATATTTTGTTATCCACTTCTTTTTCCTTTGCCTTTAATTCCCCACTTTGCCTTCTCTCTCCTCTCTCTTTTCCAAAGCATTTGTTGAAAAACTTAGGTCCATTTCCAACTCTCTATTCCCACACTACTTAATTGCCTCATCTTTATCCCATATATGTGTGTTTCATTAGTTTAAGTTTTAATTAAAAGTATTCAAATTTAGTCAAAGTTCACCGGAACGATTAGATTCTTAAATGTTTCACAGCCATTTGAAATAACTTTTGAAGTATATTTTAAATCATTTTTAATGAAATAGTTAATCTAAACGAACACTCAGCCATTCAATCAAGGTGGCTGAATCAAGGTATATATTTAATATTTTTAGTGGTGTTGATAGTTATATCAAAATTTTCTACATTTCTTACAACTCAAATAGATGTTAATAAAAACTATTAGCGTTTATTAGTAATAGAAACTGATACAAGTCTATCAGACGTAATAGAAACTAATACTTCAATTTCAAAAAATCTAAGATACTGAAACTTTTGAAGATACATTTTTTTTCTTGAAAAGATCTTGGATATAGGTAAATTTAACATAATGATACTAAATAATGTAATTTATTAAATCCACGAAAAATCATAAAATGTCAAATTAAGGACAATATGATATTAAATACAATACAAACATTTGAAGTACAATAGAAGAAACAACATCAAAATTATGGAAGTACAATAATCAATATAATGCAACAGAAAAGTGACACAAATTGATCAGAGAAGAGAAATAAGATTAAAGAAATGATATGGAGATTAACAAAAAACTACTTTTGTTAAAATTGTTGAACATATGAATGGCGAACATATTTTACAAGAGAATTAAATGTGATGATGATGATAATATGATTCTAAGATTTAGTCTTTGTTATGTTAATTGGTCTCACTTTTCTTAATTTAATTAATTATTTTTATTGAATTTAGTTGTTGTGCTTTAGCTATTATCTGAGCTGATTTTTTTGGATTGGCACCTTTTTTGGTGGGCTGTTGGCTCGTTGGTTTTGGATTTTATTTGGTTCAAGTTAGTCTTTTGCGGTTAGGCGAAAAGAAAGATTGAGAAAGAAACTGAGAAACTGAAGGTAATTCTCAGACAACTATGGATTGGAGATTACCGTGAGTGCATCTCACATGACATCAATTCTCTACGGCTGTTGTTGAAGAGGTTTTACTTAAGGAGGTCATAGATGGTCAAGTGGGCACTTGACAATATTAATGCCTAGTGACTTCAAATTCAGGGGAAGCTACCTCTTAGTGTTCATATGGCAGTTATAGTGACCTTATCTCTGAATTATGTATCAGTATATCAAGCTTCACTATGTACAATTACATGATAAGTATTTTGTGTCAATGTCTAGTGCTGTAGGCCATTATTGTGTACTCCTATATCATTTCACGTTTGACAATATATGATTTCTTTCTATGGGTCAAGACTCTCTAGATGTAGATGTTGTGTCATCGAACTGAGTTACTAATTCCTGGTGTTCTGATTATTGTTTTTATTATCTGTTATTTTTGTGGTTACTCTAGTTATTAACTTGAGCGTTAACTTAACTTAAGTCATTATGTTAATCGCGACTTCCTTTTTCAGTCTTTTATTTATTTTTGTCCCTTTAGTTTTGGATGAGAAACTAGACATTTTAAATAGGTTGTTTAGTTTTGAGTTGGAAAATATTAGATGAGTTGCTAATCTATTTTCTTCAAAAAAAAATCCATCATAAAAATAGATACATCGAATAGTGTGTCAGATACAGGTCAACATAAAAACATATATGCCAAATTGAATGTTAGATACGTATCTAAGAAGAGCATGGGAGTATCAAAATTTGACAAAGATTATTTGTCTAACTTAAAGTATCGGAGTTTCATAGCTTGTAACTACCGACAAATATATTAGGAGGTGAAAAGTGAAAATGACCAAATTGAGAACATTCTTTTCACCTATGTTTGATTAAATTAAAACTTTATGGTCAAAATTTGGTCACTAAAACAAAGTAAAAAGACAAAAAAAAACTAACTTCTCTCCCAAAAAATAAAGAAAAGAGATAACATATACATAGGAAACCAAATTCAATAAAAAGTTTAATATGACATATGCCACTCCATATTATATGTACACACATATATGAACTTAATAATTATTAGCATAACATATAAAAATTGACATAATTAATTAACTTGGGTTATTGGTTGGGTCTAATTTATTGTACAACACACATGCAACCCATTTACCTAAAGCTTTGTAATGCATTATTATTATTATTATTTGAAACATTGTAATGCATTGTTAGTGCTTTGTCAACTTACTTTGTAATTCCATTTTTTTTGGCAATTGTGGAAAATGGAGAGAAAGAAAAAGAAAAGATATTATTACAAATTGACTGAGGGTTAGATTGCTGATGAACACAAAGTCAAAGGCTTTGACATTAAGAAGATCAAAATGGACAAAAATTTCCCAAAGCCTTTGTTTATGTGTGTGTGTATATAAAATGAAAATGGGAGATGAAATTGAAGTGGAAGATCTAAAAAGCTTATATATATATATTATAATTTATAATGTTAGAGAAACACAATGATTTTTTTCTCTTTTTCTAAATTTAGGAAAAATTACATCATTCAACTTTACTGCCAACTGATCCAAAATAAGATTTATTTTTGTTTAATTATTGTACTTGCTTCTAACATAGAACGAATTTCTATTTTCTTATAAAAGGAATGGTTTTCGCTTTTTCCTTCCTATGGGTTCTTTTTTTTAAATTTACGTATAATCTCATTTGGAAAATAATTAATTAATAAATCTTGATTTAACAAAATTAATATGAATGTTTATTTTAATAAATCAATAATAATATTGTATAAATATTTTTTTGTTAACTAACTTTTACAATTAAAAGTTATTAAATTCATGTCATTACTTTTTTACCTAATATTAATTAATTAGCTTGTAATAACTTAAATTCCTATATTAATTAATTAGTTAATAATGCCTTAAATTACCTAATAATATCTTAAATATATTTGATTAGTAAACTAATATTAGGAAAATTTAGTTAGTAAAAAGTTCGTTTTTCAGTAATAATAGTAATAATAAATTTTTAGTTTATTTTTTAATAATCAACCAATTAATTATTGAGATTAATTTTTATTTGATTATTCAATAAAAACACATAATAATAATTAGGTTAATTTTCATAAATATAACAAAACACCAAAATATTTACGGCTCGTGTTACAAAATAAAAGCTAATATTTTCATAAATTTCAAATTTTCCTTTGAATAATACTGACGATTTTTTACTTCTTTTTCTTTTTTTTCTTTGCGATTTATTCATCTTCCTCTTCATATTATTAATTTCTTCGTATTATTACTTTCTTCATTTTACAATATTATGGTTATTTATTTAACTATTTACCAATTTCTTCATTTCTTCTTTCGAAATTTCTTTCTTCTTCTTCATTTCTTTTTTTTTTTTCTCTTCTTGGTACAAAATCTAAAGGATCATGTACCAATACTAAGCGATCAATTGTCTATCCTAAATAGATAAAGATAGACCACTATCACTAATAGATCGTTTTGATTTGGTATAAGATTGATTAGTCCACAAGCCCACAAGCCCGTGATTAATAGGTCAAACACACATGAAAAGAAATTTTATACCCAATCTAAACGATCCTTGTACCCTTGTACCAAGTCTATTGTACACTTGTACTCAGTCTAAACAATCTGGTACGTACCCTTGTACCCAATCTAATCGGTCTTGTACCCTTCTACCCAATTTAAACGAGCTTGTATCCAATCTAAACGATCTATTAGTGATAGTGGTCTATCTTTATCTATCTAGGATAAACAACTGATCGTTTGGATATTGGTACACGATCGTTTCTATTCGATACCAATATCGTTTAGATCTTGTACCAAGAAGAAAAAAAAGAAGATGAGAGATTGTCATGCCCCGCCCCAAAGCACTCTTATGCGATGAGTGGAGACGTGACTGCCTAGACTTACGTGAATAATGCGTTGTACGTTTAGTAAGCGGAATTAAAACAACATAAAGAAATTCAACGCAAAATGTGGACAAATGAGAAACAGAACCTTGATTAATAACTCATTATCAAAGTGCATCTCTACATTTTTCATATTCATTACAAAATCAATGAACAAAACTTAACACAACATTTAAACTTTTCTGTCTAATTACGATGCGTTATGCGAGTTGATCACAGTGGCCACTACCAAAATGATGAGTTCTCGAAAAGGCACAGTAGGCGATCAAGGCTATAAGTTCAACGTTGGATGTCTTTCGCTACCTTGGGGAGTGGGGAACAAAATGATTGAAAGGTTAGACAAAGTGTCTAGTCAGTAGGGTCTTTTATCAAAACCCTAAATAAAATAAAGTCTGCTTTAACACGATACAAATAATTTATAAGTCAATCATTATGTCCTTGAGTTTAAAACACTCATTCAAGGCATTAAACATTTTTTCAAAACTTCACAATTCTAAAAAAGAATCACTTCTTTTACCATTCATCATAATTCATATAGCGTCGTATGCTTCTCGCATACTGCATAATCACCATGCAGAATTATTCTACTTAATTAATTACGACTTTGTACCCTTTCTGCAGCTCAAGCGTTGACCACTCTTTTGCCAAGTTGTAGCTATGCGGAGTAATCTCGACGCATTTAGCAATTCCATCAATTCCACTATTCATGTCATGTCTTCCAATTCTAGATCACACAGCAAGCAAAGGGCATCCTATACTAGTTCTCATAGAAAGTATGAGGCATCCTATTCAAGATGACACAACATGAATAGGATAATCTATTCTAGATACACAACAGGAATAAGGCATCACATCCTAGATCATACAGCAAGGATAAGGCATCACATCCCATAGGGTACAAAGGGTTATCTCATTTGGAACTTTATCAAGTATCATGCATTCATTAAAAATCATTATTTTAAGAAGTCGAAGTTTTCTCTTTTCAGATAAACAATGGCAACATCAACACTAACGTTCATAACGCATTAAGCATAAATGTAACATGGGACTTGGAAAACTGCTTTCAAAACCTTTCTTTTATTTAGAAAGTCATTCATGAAATAATTCTTTTAAATCATCGGCTATAATTCAAATGACATTTTACGGTTATCTCGCTTCAACCTTATCAAATATCATGTGTTTTTCGGAACACATCGTTATATCACAACATGCCAGTTCATAATGCCTAATTTACTTATAAGTTATGCATTTTAAAATTGAAAAACATACGAGAAATCATATAAGTTATATTATCGATAAAAATTCATTTAAGGGTTCGAACATACTTCGGGAATCCTTGTTATTTGAAAGCATTTCATAAGAATAATCACTCACCTATCAAAATTACCTTGCTTTTCCACCTAGCCCTTAGCCAAGAGTTTCCTTGCACTTTCTTGCAATCTTTGCTGGATTCAGACAGGCTTCAGGCGTCTAAAAATTGGAAGTCTTCTATTTTTCTCTTATGGAAGCTAAGGGCCAAAACAACTTCAAAATTATTGAAATTTCTCAATTTATAGCCTTTTTTGTTGAAGTCTTCCCATGCTGAAATGATTATTTCTACCGACGGCGAGAAAAGGTCTAATACTAAAACTCCCAGTGTCTTTGCCATATCCATATCTCAGATACAGATTGAGGGGTAAGGTCAAATCATTGATCGCCTTCCTTACATGAGCAAGGACATTATTACTTCTTGACGAGGTTGGCTTATATCGCAACAAGGGTTCCTCGCATAGTCTCTTTATCACATAGGCCAACTCTGTCGCATAGAGTCATAATGTGTAAGATAATTCGTGATTAGGGTCTCACACCAATTACAAGACGTCGCGTGTCTCTGCCAAATCTTTATCCTAGATTCGGATTGGGCAGCAAGGTCAAATCAATCGTCAACCTATTGATGTAAGGGTTATATGCTGCCACTTTCAAATGAAGTGAGCCCGATGCCTAGCAATCCATCACATCAAGTTTTCCAATAAGCCCCCATTTATGGTGTAGACTATCTTTGCTGCATAGGACCTTGTGGCGTAAAGGGAGGGTAGGTCGCGATTGGAGTCTCATAACTACTACCATCTTATTGGAATTTTGTTCTAGAAATTTAGTAAGTCTTATGAAAAAATTTGTGGGTTTTTAGCCTTCATTAGCTCTTCATTTTCTCAGGTGGCTTCTTCGACATCGTGGTTGCTCCACAAAATCTTTACCATTGGAATCCCCTTTGTTCTTAAAACTTGTTCTTTTCTTTCCAATACACGCAAAGGTCTTTTCTCGTAGACCAAGTTTTCTTGTACTTTGATGGGTTGGTCTTGGAGGACATGCTAGGGATCCGATATATATTTTCTCAACATGGAAACATGGAAGACATTATGAATCTCAGACAACTCCGCACACAATACTAGCTTATAAGCTACTAGTCTCACGCATGCTAGAATCTCATAAGGTTCTATATACCTTGGACTTAGTTTCCCTTCCTTCCAAACCTGATCACTCCCTTCAATAGTGATAGTTTTAGGAAAATCTTGTCTCTATATTTTCTAAATTGTAAAAGTATATTTTCCATAGGGTTCATGTCACTATATTTTTCATAGGGCTCATGTCACTATATTTTCTAAATTGTAAAAGTAGCCAATTTAAAATCAGATAACCCTCTGATATATCTAATTACTTGTCATATTTGTCGTATTTGCAATATGCAAAAAAGATATGTTATAAGCTACTTTTTTTCTAAATTTTTTTGTCATACGATGCAATTTCCCTATTTGTAAAGTTATTAAGAAAAAAACCACTTTCAATTATTGCATGCCCTTAACATCTCTTACCTTAACTCGAAAAAAGACATTTTTTATGCACAAATTGTTGGATATATGTGAACGTATATACCAGTAAACCCTAAACATAAAAATGAATTTAATAGTGCAAATTAAATTCATTTATTAGAAAATTCAAATTGAATTGAAAACCATCAAATTAAAATGATGTTTCATGAACAAACTTAACATGAAAGTTAAATTTTTAGTTTCCTCAATCTAAATGAGTTATGTTTGATTTTAGTTATTTTTATATTTATTTGAATTTATTTTGTATTTTGGAGAGTTAATAAATTGCTAGCCTATAAATAACAACTTAGTTTTCATTTGTTGTATCCTATTCCAAAATTGAAGAGTGTCCTCCCTCATCTTTCTTTATTTGTTTCTTTTGTTATTGAGTTAAGTTAAGAGCAAGTATGCAAGAGTTCTACCTGAAACAAAGAATAAGTTAAATACCTTCTAGCTATATCACAAGCTTAGGACTATTCGTTTAACTAAAGCACATAGACAGTAAATAACACAGTGCACTTTGGTAACCCAGTTCGGCAAAGGTTCCCTACATCTGGGGAGCTTCTCTGCTCAAATAAGGAATATTATTGAGATTCATAACATGTAACTTATCTCACTAGTTACATTAAATAATTATATCATAACTATTAGTAAACTCAGGCTCCCCCTGAAGGTGTGCAGAATCTCTTCGAATACTGGTTCAGGCTCCCCCTGACTTAGCAAAATTTTAGCAACATTTAATTTTGTTACTAAAACTATTTTAGTTTTGGTGACACATTGTCACTAATACTTTTAGTGGCATGAGCTAAAAATTTGTCGCTAATAGTAATCTTTTGTAACATATATTTTTTGCGTCGCTAAAGATGAACTTTTAGTGACAAAAAAGACTTGCGTCACTAAATAATAAATTTCTTGTAGTGTGTCTTCTCATCAACGTATTCCTTATTTTTATTTATTTCATATCAAGCATACAACTACAGTAATCAGATCAACATCAGATATTCATGAAGTTTTTCACCTTACGCAGTTGTCTCAGGCGAGTTCGTAGTCTTTTTCTGTAAGCTTGTCTTGCTTCGCCCACCCGTCACAAACAAAATCTACCCATATATATTCCCATAATATATTATGTAGATATCTTTTTCCATAAAAGAAGGAAATAAATTTATCAAGATTCCTAAATAATAGGAACATTAGATACCTTCATAAATGAATTTTTTTTAAAAATATTATAAATTATTTGACAAAATATCCTAACACTACCAAATTCGAGTAGTTTGAGGTTACAGTTCTACCGAAGTTAGTTGTTGTATCTTGCTGAAACAAACTCTATAGTATGCTTGCAAGTTTGTTCATAGTGAATAATTGTCTTCAGGGCAACGCTTATCATAAGCATGCCTTGATTATGGTTTGAGTATACAAATTAAGGTTTTGAAGTCCTTTCAAGTCTTTGAATGATTTCAAATCTAAGCTTTATTATATCATTGGGCTTAAGTAAGTGTATTATTATTTCCAATAGAGCTATAATAAGTTTGCTAGTGTATTCCACTCGTATTTATACCTTCAAAGCTTTTTGTAACATAGATCTCATCCACAAACATACAAATAGTCATGTCCAATCAACACAAATTGAAATGCTTGTTTCCAAGATTACTGAAAAATATCAATAGACATCTAAACTTGAAAAGTTACAATATTATACATAGATTTCATTCATACTCCGCCGATTCAATGTGCAGTCATCTGCACCCTAAAGTCATGTCTCATTGGTTAAAAAATTGCACCTCTACTATTCTAACATCTTTCCATCAATACTTCAATTGTGTTCCAAATGTTGAGGGTGAAATAAACATTATTTAATTTACTCAAAAGATAGGTAAAAGAGGAAACTAATTCTCCTCCATAGTCACATTTATACATATATATACATATATATATATATCATATCCTAATTTGCATTTGTATTGATAAGATACTTCAACTACCTTTTTTATTTTTCCATATTCTAACTGTAGTTATTATTGTTATATTTGAACTTATATGAGGACCAATTAATTTGAACATGTATACATAGGTAAATGAATCACAATAAAAATTGATATGATATTTGTTTAGATTTTCATGAGACATGTCAATCTTTCTTATCTATCTTGACAAACAATTCCATGAGTGGAAATGCCACTAAAGATGATTCATGCATGACTTATTGTTGTACAATCTTCCTTAAACAAAATACAACCTAGAAAGTGTTGTATGTCAATCAATAATCATTATATATAAATGAATTTGACAATCCTAAAATGTAAGTGTGATTGATTATGTGTGTATGTGCGTCCTCATACAAGGGTACACACTACTAATTGTATATTCATATGTGTATGTATGTATACATCCATACGCACAAAGAAATTAAAATGAGATAAAATAATTTAAAACTTGTAAATGTATATATAAAAAGTGAGAATAGACACCACCAAATAAGTGATTATACATGAAAAACAACTCTGAATGACAAACTGTTGAAATTATTTATAAAACAAACTAAAATTTTAAATTATATCAATGATAGACATGGATGAACATTGTAAACTTCTATCAGTTTATATCAATGTCACGGCTAAACATTGTAATAGTCACTGATAAAATTTGAAATGTTTACAACGTTCCATTTTGCTATATTTAAAAATTTCTTCTATATAATAATAATAATAATAACAATAACAATAATAATAATAATGATGAGATAGCAATTGAAATCTTTTGGTAGGCATATGAGAAACTATTAAAATCTTATGTGACGTCTAAAGTTTTAAAAGATATAAACAAAGGGAGAGAGAGAGCAATTTGAAATCTTTCCCATAGGCATAGGAAACTATTTAAAATCTTAGGTTGATGTAGACAAGACAGAAATAAATAAATAATTGAATCAAAATTGTACCAATTAGTTATAGGGAATTGAATTGAGACACTGAGATCTACTAGGAATAATGAAATAGATTTATATATATTTGATTGGATGTGGACTATTCCAACATCTACTTTACTAAACCCCAAGTACACCACTTTTGAACAATTCTTCATCACTAAGACCCAAACTCTTATGTTTCTTTTCAAATAAATACCTTTCTACTCGATACCTTCATTTGGTACTGCTGTGTTTCCATAAATTAATTCACTTTCAACCTCAATCCATATCAATGGAATTGAAGAATTATAATATTTGTATCTTTTGTGCCTTAAACTCACTATTTTTCAACCAACATACAATTTGTTCTTTGGATTTTTAAGTTAAAAAGTTGCTCACATTTTGTAAATAATAATAATTACTTTTATTGACATAATTTTACAGAATTGGGAATGAAATATTAAGATATCTACATAGTAATGATTTTCTATTTTTATTTTTGTGTTTGGTTAGTACTTTGTTTTTTCGAGCATATATAAGGATTGAACTCTTGGCCAAATTCTGGAGTTGAAACTAAAATTTTAAAACATACGATCCGTTTAGACTAAACAAAACAAAATCAAAGAATGAAAATTTAATATAGACTTAATTTTTAAATATTAAAAAATTAAAAAAACAAGTGGTTATCACGGCTAAATTATTAAATTTTTATAAGTTAAAAGAAGAATAAAAACTTATAGCAATTTAGTTTGATCGTAGGATAAAAGAAATAGTTTGAGAAATTAATCATGGAACTTAATTCTCAAAATTTAGACAGGCAAACATGATATACCTTTCGACATAAAATTCATAAAATTTAGAAAAATTAAATTATGTTGATGAATTATTTAAGTTTTGAGGATGAATGGGATTCGATTGAATATACTAAAATAGTATTTAAGATGCATATTTATATATTGAGATATGTTCGTAGGATGATAATTAATAATAAAAAAAGAGTAACATTTGGAAGTGTGGCATTTGAACCACAAATTACTTGATCCTCGTAACATATTTGTGTTAGTTTATAAGTTACATTTATCTATTATCGAAAGTAATACATAAATATAAATCTAGTAATAAGCATTTTTTTCCTTTCTTTTTTTAAGTTACTTTAATATTCTCTACCTATACCAAATTTATTAGCAAATAGGCATGCCACGTAATCATTATTTAATTAATAACATTAACTAAATAGAATCATGGTAAACAAGGATATGAAATGTCAACCAAACGTTTGAAAATATAGATAATAAAAAGATCGTTTAAAATTCAATTCGAAATTAGATTTGAAATATAAATAAAGTACTTTTTGACATAATATGTTTGCAAATGATTTTGAAATTGTGATCATTTGTAAAGTCACTTTGAAACATGCTTTGCTTCTAATTCAAAATTATTTTTTAAAGGAGTAGAAGTCAAAATTTGGATAGTGTGAACATGTTTGGAATGGTTTTGAAAATGATAAAGTAATTTTGTTTATATCAAAATGACTCTTTTCAGAAGGGTAGTATAATTGATGGCCTAGACTTGAATAGTAAGTGTGAGTAATGAATAGAAAGTGTTTTTTGAACAAATAAAATGGTTTCAAATTGTTTTTTTTTTCTTTTTTTTGTGTGTGTATATTTTATATATGGTGGAGATGACATGTCCACATTGAGCTACTTGAATGGTTCCCATAGGCCATGGGATTTCTAGTGCTATTATATGCTCTTCAATTCTTCCAATATATATGACCATTTTCCATCATCATCCATGCACATACACATGAGTGAGAGATAAGAGAGTCTTCTAAAATAGACAAAGTATAGTTGGATTTCCATTAGGCAATTAACATATTTCAACCTCATATAAAGGAGGATTGAATCTTAATTCTTGATTCTTATAATATGTTAATAATGGGTTGATAGTTAGAAAAGGACTATAAATGAATAGAGAGTGCATCTGAATGAATGAGAATGATTTTGATAATATGAAAATTGATAAAATATATGTCGAAAGAATTCACATCAGTTTATAAGAGATAGTCTTCACTTTTAGAAGTAATGATGACGTTGGCTAAAGGACAAAGATGTCAAATGTCAAATTTGAATCTCAAATCTTAGTCCAAATCCTAAGTTTGAGACATTGTATGCCACATTCTTTTTACATATGTGACAAACCGATGAGATGTGATTGACAACAAGTGTAAAGTATATACAAAGGTTAAATCGACGAATAGTTAAAGGAAAAAAAAAAGAGAGAAGGTTCAATGGATTTTAATTAAACTTTCTAAATTCTAAACACCAAAGTGAAATAAATTAGTTTTGTCAAACAATAATTTAGCTCAACTTGTATATGAATGTATTGAGAACCAAGAAGTTATTGGTTCAATTTTTTCTTAAAAATTAAGCTTTCAATATGTTTATTGATTTTTTGTTTTTTAAATCTTAACCAAGCTATAAAAACTAAAGATGATGGTTTTTTAAGAACTTGTTTCTATATTAGGAACTTATCTAGGTGTATTTGAGGCATTTTGTGGATTATATTAGTTTAGGTTGGGTTGTAGATTATTTTGGTATATGAATTCTAAGAGTTTGTATTTGCAAGCAAACTATTTTAGTATATGGGTAAAATATAGTAAACAAAGTAACAAAAGTAAAAGATGAATGAAAAATAGTAAATATTATAACAAAAAAAGGTTTTTAGTATACTATTAGTGAGAAAACTAACTAAACAACGACAAACACCACTACTTTTGGAAGCTCCAATAGGCTATAATAACTCAGTCCACCAACTTCAAATGGAGATTCTAACAAAATTATGAGATTCGTACGAAATAGTAAAAAACCAAATAAAGTTATTTTCAAATGTGGTCTATAATAAACCATAATAGAGAAAGATAAACAACTTATTTGTATCTATCAAAATAGACACATATAAGCAAGCAACGTATCTTGACCTATTGATAAACAAAGAAAAGTAGTCTATTTTGGTGCATAATAGTCTATTCCGATTAGATTATAATATTTTTTTATCTTTGTAAATATTTTCAAAAGTTTTAGCATTTAAAATAATTTTTCAAACAAATATGAAGTATTAAAAAATGAAAGGATAATCAAACGAAAAAATGAGATTCCTACCCACAGAATATTGAAATAAGTATAGGGATATAGGTGAGGGAAAGGAAGGGAATGTGTTGGTGGTTGATAAACGTATGTCCACGATCCACTCTTTCAAACTTTTCATATAAATTGACCTTTTTTTCTTCCTCATTCTTCTTTTTCTTTTTAAGGTTTAATCATTAATCCCTCTAAAGCCCAAACTACGCTCTACCAATGCTTTTTTACCCTTCATTCTTTCTTCCCTTTTTTTTCGTTTGGTTTTAGTCTTTTACACAAAACCATTGAATTATTATACACTTACCTTTAGAATTTTGGGATTTGATAACACTAATTTGAGTAATATGACCCTTTGAAATGACTGCCAAAAACTTGCTTTTCCTCAATTATTATAGCCCTTGAAATGAGGCCAAATTAGTCCCGTTTTTTTCATACAAATCACATCACTTTTTTTTTATTGGGTTATTGTTGATTTATTTCTCATGGGATGGTTGTATCAAATGGTTTGTCTTTCTCAAATTTACTTTCTAGAAAGACCCTTTTACCCAATCCCTAAAATTTGACTTTTTTAACATGTAATATATGAGCTTAGAATTTTACATTGCAAACATGCACATACTTCTAAGCCTATGTGTAAGAACTTGGGTTACAATAGCTTTGGTCTCTCAAGATCAAGTAGAGCGTATATTGAATGCTGAAAATGTTAACATAAGAACATAGTATTGCAACTTTTGGTTTGAAGTTAAAAGGTCTAGTAAGCATCTTCTTTAGGCTACATACATTCATCAATTTAGTTTTTTAGGGGAAAAAATTTATTAGTTTTTTTTTTTCTCTGTAAAGTAAATAAGAAATTTTGAGCTTGAATGATAAAGTTAAAATCAATTAAATTTTATCGAACAATTTGAAACTCTGCCTCAAAGCAATGCTTATAAATGCTAAAAATCGACCCATAAATACTGCAAACATGAGCCTAACAAAGAACATGCATAGGAAAATATGGACTTTTAACAAATACTTGACAATATGAAAAGGGCAAACAAAAGCTTGGTTCAAGTTCCATAATTCTCTTCATCATCCTTTTCTACGTCATCTGAATCAACAATTCCTAATTATAATTTCTAAGTGAACATATCCCAACAGTTTTTCAATTCTTTTCAAGAAAATGCTCAAGCAAGTTCTGTTTTTTACAATAAGCATATAGATAATAGCCAGCATTTCAAGTTGAATTCTTTAGTGAGCCTTGTGCGAGTGACAATCAACTTCTATCCAAATATGTTCATGCAAGTAAACATATGTTGTATGACATGAAAGGTCCTAATTGATCACATGGAATTTTTCCTAGTGGTTTCCTCCTCTTGGGCATGTCTGTGCCTCTTTGTCATGACTTTTAGGAAGATAACCATCAGACTTGCGTTTTCTCAGATTTTAAATCACTGAAATCCTGATCATTGTCGTGCTGAGAAGACTTTCTTCGAGATTTTTGGTGTTCATATGAATTATTACTTCCAAGTTCCCTACGATTTCGCTTGTTAACTTTGTGAACAGGGTTATTCGATGCACCTAGAACATCTGATTTACTTCTTTCAATTTGGCAAACAGGGCTGCCAGATTCACAGCACATGGCACTTGCAGTCTCCCTACATTTCTCAAATTTATCACAACTTCTTTCAGGATCCCATCGCCCTTCCTTGTCGATGTGCTCGTTACAATATTCTTTGTCAGGATCCAATGGTTTGAATCTCTCAATACATCTATCTGAAAAAGACGGCACCCAACGCTCATCTAATACGACATCATTATATAAGGAATCAATGCTGTAACCATCCTCTGTGTTCACGTCCCTAGAACTTGATTCAAAGTAATGACTACTGGACTTTCCGGCGCTGGGCTTCTTGCTTTCATAATCAGTCTTCAACTTAGACTTCTTTTCCAAATGGTCGCCTGAGCCTTTGGTAACCTCGTCCCAGTGTTTCTTGGGTTTCCCACCATATGTAAGACGCCTTTCCTTGTTTCTTTCAGAAGAAACTTCATGTGTATCACGATCCTTAATTACGCTGTTGCTTGAATAAACATCTGTGGTTTTAGAAGTCTCAGAAGCACGACCATTGCTTTTCCTTCTTTTGTGTTGATGCCCATCTTTGTCCCCATCACCACTTGACCAGTCTTCATCAGTTTCATTTGCTGCATTCTTATTGTCATCACGATCTACATTTCGAACACCAGTTTTCCAGTTGCTATCCTGCTTTCTAGGCCGTCTTGATGATCTCCTACTACGGTCTCTATCTTTGCTTCTCTCTTCAAACTCATCCACTGATTCGTCAGAATCTGTATCATTAGATCTGTTTTTTTGCCATCGATCATACTTCTCCTTCTCACTAGTACGATTTCTATCTTTGCTTCTCTCTCCAAACTTATTCACAGATTCGGCAGGATCTGTATCATTAGATCTGTTTTCTCTCTGTTGGTCGTATTTTTTCTTCTCATATTCCTCTTTGTCCAAACTGTGCTGCTTCTCACGAACTTTTTCCCTACGAGAGTGCCTGATCCATCTATAGTCATTTTCGTTGTTGTCACTTCTTCTAGAGCCATGATCCAGAGTTCTAGATTTAGATCTTCTTGAACGATAACTATCATGAAGAATTAGAAATTGAAGTGAAAAGAGATAGAACCTCCAATAATGGTACTCTAAATGAAACTATTGGTGATGGTGACAAATATTATATATATATACATAAAAATACAGAAGTACATCAAATTTTGTATCCCATAGATATGGATAAATTGTCTCAATCCGAAACTCAGGCATTCTAGTTAATATAGAATGTTTAAGCTTGTGAAGAAGAAGAATCTCTGGTACTATCAAGACACTTTCTTTTAATAGAAAAGACTTTCATTGAGAAAAACTAAAACTGAAACAACTGCTCTAGACACTAGAGCACATGATAATAGTTAGCTTAAACAATGAACGATCAATAGGCTAACCCCTTTTAAAGTTCACAAGTTATAAGGGATGAAATTGTCTGGACAAAATTTGCTAACACAAAAACTTAGGCGGAGTTTGGTAACCATTTTAGCTTTTAGTTTATGTTTTTTCTGTCTTTTAAATTCTATTGTTAAATTCTTGTTTATTAAAAAAAAAAAAAAAAAAGTGAATTAGTTACCAACACACCCCTATTTTAAAAAAACTAAAAATGAATAGATTACCAAACGAGCCATTAGTCATTCAAACGTTATCAAAATGAATGATTGCAAACAGCAGGATTTTTAAAAATTGAAAATTAAGAAAACGGAAGGGCAGTTAAAAGAAGAGAAATTGAAGGTCAATGTCAGTCCAGATGATTACCTGTCGACATCTATTGTCATTGACTTGCTAGATTTTCCAAACTTGTTCCAGTGTTCAAGCTCAGAATGTGTTTCATTCTCATATTCATCTAAATAACCAAACAGAGAAGTCATCTTTTTCAACCAATATCGTGGGGGTGATTTGTCACTGTCAGCCCATTCGTAATCCCCACCAGGATTTCGAAAACAATGAATGAAATTACAAGCGGTTCCATGAGAACATGTCTGAGAGGAAGCAATGGGAGCCATCAACATCAGCATCGTGACAAGAAATTCAATGAAGATAATAGTTTTAAAGGAGTGGAAAAGGTTGTAGTTCCTTACCTTGTACCTTGTCTTCATAAATTCCCCACATATAGCAATCTTCCATCTGGTAACATTTATGAACTCACATATTATCTGTCATAAAGAAAATCCCCAGAATGAACAACAAAACACCACTTCAAAGTCAGCTGGAAAGCGGTGTGGGGGGGAGGAAGCAAAGTGAGCCAGACAGAAAAAAAATCAAACAAAAGACCAACAGTGAAGGCAGTAGATTGTAGAAGGATGGAGGAGAAATTACTAACAGAGCTACGCGCAATACTATCCAAAAATGATATCTGGAAGAACAGTTTCATAATTTTGTCAATGGGCAACCATAAACGTGAATTGGGAAGTCTTTGTTGTTCGTTATTTGTACATAAAATTTTAGTTCGCATACACATAACAGAAGACAAACCAAGCTTAATAATCTTCTCAGTCAAATAAAGCTTCTTGGGCACCCCACGTTCAAGGCATAAGTCTTTGAATCAATGACAACGTGGAGGATCTGGATTAATTTAAGCTCATGACTTCAGAATTTCCCTACCATTCTTGGTATTATAGCCATGGGCTCCACTTTTGATTTTTTTTTCTAATAAGGAAACAAAACTTTCATTTTTATAGTGAAAGGAGTTTGATGCTAAAAAATACAAGGCACCATAACAAAAGAAAAGTAATACAATAACTAAACCGAGGAAATAAAAGCACTCTAATTCAAACAAATGTTTTGATTAGAATAATTCACAAAAGCTTTGGATTGAGAACACCATGAGGGCCGCCGGAAGTCGAGCTTATTCTTATTTACAAGTCTACATAAAATCGGGTTGCTCTCAAGAAAACTTTCTTTGCTCTGACCTAAAACGAGGCCAGCATAACATGAAAACAATACAAAAGTTCAAAATATCTTGCTTTCAACCGGATAATATATGCAAGGAGGTTTTGGATTGTGAACAGATATCTTTCGTCTTAGTGAGGATAATTGAGAAAATCAGTACCTGTTTCCCTGCATAGAAACGGCCATTGTTCGCATTATAAGCAAGCACAGCTGAATCCACCGACTTATAGTGCACATAAAGGTTCCCCCTTAAGTGAAAAGAACCATTTTTACATACCTGAATAAAAATACCATATTTAGGATTGATGATAAACTAGTCTTTGCTGTAAGCAAATGCAATTTGAGGTTAAATATCAAAAACCAAACTCAGGTTTAGAATTTTTTCACTGCTCAGATAAAGAAATGACAACAAAGCAAAAGCATACATAAACCATACAAACAAGGTACCAAATGCAGGAGACCTTGAAATTAACAATTTCCCCATACTTCAAAAACTCAGTATGCACATCGTCGTAAAATTCTTCATAGCAGCGTTCAACTTCCTCATCTGTAAACTGAAAAAAGGTATAGGAAAGTCAATCTAGAATGCACTTCACTATAAGAAATTCCAATTAGATAATTGAAAGGGGAAAAAGTCAAATCTTAGTCCATCAATTTCCATTTCAGAACCCCCTACAACTCCAAATGAAACATGCTATGTCAAATCCAGGTGCCATCCATGATCACTCCAAATAGGTCATATTATGGTGTCCCACTACCTGAGCTTAGTAAAGTCTAGATGTAATAAGGTAACGTAAAGTTTAAATATCTAGGGAAGAAATACGAATTTAAACAGTCCATCCAGACTGTTGAAAAAAATTCCATATATCTCTAGTTTTATTCATAAAAATAAGAAACAAGAGTGGCATGACCAATTGAGATTTGAAGATCCTACCAAAGTGCATAGAATTGTTTAAATTCATCGGATGGAGGAAAAGGAACAAATAAAAATATATGTGAACAAAAAGTAGGCTTCTTTCATCATTTTTTATTTTCCCTTATAACGGTAAAAAAATGAGTGTTGCTATGCTAATGGCTTCAATTGTTATCTCTTATACTTTCTCTCCGTTTTCAGAATCCCTAGCAAAGTGAGCTTGATCATTGACAAAAAGATAAATATCAAGGATTTCATATGGGAAGGAGCAAAGGAGGAAGCTAATTTGATAATTGGAAAGCAGTCACTGCCACAATATCGGAGGCCTGGGTGTGGATGATTTAAGAAGAACGATACTTTTCTTCACATACATCTAAATATCGCTCTTTACAGATTAAGGTATCTCCTGTGTGACAATTGAAGAGAATGACTGTTCCTTTGGGCATCCAGAGTCTGCCATGAACTTAAAAGTAAAGTTAAACAGAAATTTCAAGTAATGCAATGGGCTTTTTACATCTCAGAGTGAGTTATCCACTGCCACTTCAGTCAAGCTTATTTCTAGGCTTTTCTTTCAGGAAACTAACACGCAATCAAGCAAAAAAATGTTCAAACGATAGGAAGATGAACCACCATCCAACTCAACCTAAAGAACTTACATAACAACCGCTTCAGTTGGCCTGAATCAAGACAAAGAGTAACTACAAACTACTGGCTAAAGAACACCAGGGCTGGCCCCAAGATGTAATATGAACACCAGATACCCACAAAGGTGCTATGTTTATCTTTAAAACGCTAATTTATCATTCCTTCCAAAGAACCCACAAGATGGCTCTTATAGCACACCCAAACTTAGCTTTCCACTTGAAGAATGACCACACAACAATGGGTTAGTTGAACATTGAAAGAAGAAAAACTGTAGTTCTCTGACGTCCAAATGGATCATGTTAAATGAAACTCTGGATAGCGAGGAGAATGTAACTGTAGGCCTCCCAATGGGATCGAACTTCATTTAATGTAAAATTAGATACAAAATTAATGTTCAGAAAGTGATGCTCAACACAACAATGGGTTAGTATTAGCCTTAGAATTTTGACAGTCACACCAGCTCCAAAAAATAAACCCCACACAGATACATTAGAGATTATAGCCATCCATAGTATGGGTGGGAGGTCCTTTGTAATTTGGGGCAAAACAAGTGCTCTGGGGAAAAACTAAATGGGAACTTGTTCTGGTTCATAAAAAATGTACGGAAATTAAAATTAAATGTCAGACTCCATGCGGAAAAGAACGTGTGTGTATTTATGTATATATTTCGCAAAAATAATAAAAATAAATAAGAATGACTACTTCTCCTTCACAGAAAAAGAATGGGATGAGTAGCAAAAGAAAATATGCTGTTACTAACAACAAGCTTGCAAGTAAAAGAATATACATGTGATAGTTAAAAGGATAATGCAAGTAGGATACAAAATTTGTTTTCCTATTATCAACTCCAAAGGGACTCAAGAGCAAGACTGTAACCCTCCATGACAAATTGACACAATTCTCGCAGTAAGTCTCTGATATAAAGTAGGTCAAGAAATTCAAAATAAAAATAAATGGAGGATATGAAATATCAATACCACCAACAATCACAACATGGTGAATCTCAGTATAATGGTTGCACTAGGCATCTAAGGAAGCAATTGACTCTAAGGATAAATTTTTTCAAGCGCCAAACTGCCAAGAACTAAGCTTCATCAATTATTTTGTCAATCCATTTAGGATACAAGGTTTGCAATAAACTGATAGATCCATTCTTAATTTTAACAGCTTCAATCAAAATGTTTTCACAAAGGAACAATATATTAACCCAAGAACACCAGAAAAGAGACCGTTCAAAATAATTTCAGAGATAATTAATTCAAAGATATTTTAAGGATACAATAATTGTATGAGCATCATTAACAGACCTCCAGCCCCTCGTCTTGCTCCCAAGCAAGGCCTGGACCATTATACATGTTCTTGATAAGCAATGTACACGATTTGTCAGGGTAGAAGTGAATTCTGCTACAACGTTGACCAAATCGACAAGCTCCAGTTTTAAGATGGAACGGACAATGTGATTTATCCTGTCGTAATAAATAAACAAAAAAGGTAAAGGTTATTTACTAAGATGAAAATTGATTAACCATAAAACTACTGGAGAAGGAATAAGTATATATAGATAGTAAATATACAGAGGAAGAGAAGGAAAAATGCCTGTTCCGTTCCAAAGTTTGGCACTTGGCTTGCAACATCCTCAATCACTTGTCTAGTTGAAATCGGAGTATTCTTATAATCTGTAAAAGCTTCAGATTGTGGAGGAAGAGGATTTGATGTAGGTCTATGAGCATCCTACACCATGAATATGAATATATAAATATCTATGATCATAAGAATTTTGGTTCCAACGTGTTCCAGGAAAAGAATTTTTTAACATAAACAACAATGGCAATAGCCTGGCCTGGTTGCAGAATGAATACCTCAAAGCTTTTCTCAGGTTCAACACTCTTCTTAGGAACCTTGATTAGTTTCTTCTTCAAAATTATCTCTTCTCCTTTCCAAATTATTTCTGCAGGCCCTTCTATGTATTCCCAACCATCTTCCTCATTAAACTCGTTTTCATTTTCAGCCTACAAAAGAAGGTTGCAAACTGGTGGAGTGAGCAATTTTCCTCAGCTAAAACAGAAAGAGATATGTTGACCCACATAATAGTAATAGAAAGCGATTGCAGTTTCCCTTACAAAAAATTCAAATGATGTTTTTTTATGTATTGATAGAAACTGAATCAGTAATAGTGCATTATAAAGCTGAAATTTAACTAGAAATCTATCAACAGGCTATGAGTAGTGTTCTAGTACAAAGCCACCAGAGAATCAATCACAAGAAAGGAAAGGAAAGGAAAACCTCCCGCGGCGTCGATTCTTCTTCCAGCGCTCTCCTTTCCTGCTCTTCTTCTTCCTCCTCAGCCATCTTCTTCTTCATCAACTCCATAGCATCCAACCAAGCCCTTTCACGCTCCTCAAAGAGCTTCCTCTCCCTCTCCGACCTCTCCTCCTCCTCCAGCTCCATCAACTGAATCCTTCTCTGCTCTTCAGGGTCGTTCAATCGAACCTCCTCTTCCTGTAGCCTTTTTAGCGCCAACTCTTTTCTTAATTGCTTCCGTTTAATCTTCTTCAACGCTTTCCTCTTCTCCTTTCTGCATAGATTCTCCATCGAACATGGCTTAACTTCTTCTTCTTCTTCTTCTCCTATGTGTTTAGGTTCCTCCATTAGGCTCACAAAATGGAGCTCTAAATCAAAGCAGAGCAACGAAAGGGCGCCTCGAAGGAATTCAATCGCTGTGTTGTGTTGATTGGGTGTTCGTTGATGGAACTTCCAATTTATCAGCACTCTCCTTTGAGACGACCTTGCTAGCGTCGATGGTGATGAAAAAATTCGAAACACTTTTGTTTTACGGCAATGGACGAGAACTAATTAATGGGAACTCTTCTGAAATTGACAAAATGCACCGTTTTGGTTTTATATTTCAAAATTAGTAGAATTTTGAAAACCATGTAATTTTGTTTTTTTCGATTAATCTCAATCGAGATTGACTCCGAGATTTTTTTCGAATTTTAAAAAACTATTTTAATGAAATTTCTCGATCTATCTCGATCGAGTGTGTCATCGAGATAATGTGTTTTTTATTAAAAATTTGAAAATAAAAAAATATAGCAAATGACTGAAATACTTCTAGAATACTAATCGTTTGATATTCTCACAAATCGAACCAAACCCTCAAAACTTTTCTCATTTCGGCCGAGAACTAAGCGAGAATACTCCCAAAATCTTTTGAATTCTCCTAATTCTTGCTTCTCCAAATTTGAAGAAGCCATCCTTGAATTCAAATCAGTCAAGGTGAGTTGCTTTGTTTTTAGTATTTTAGTTTATGTTCTTAGTTGTTTAATTTATGTTTTTAGATTTCTAGTTTGAAATTTAAGATGGAATCTAATGTAGTTATTATTGAGATGTTGAGTTAATCTGAGTTTATGTTATTGTTTATCATGAACTCCTTCGAAAATCTCAATTTTTTCATGAATCTTGGTAAGTGCAAATGTTGAATCTCGGTCGAGATTCATGAATTTTTCCCAAGATTTGTTGAAAAAGTCTTGAGATCATATGAGTTTCACATGCATTTTGTAGGGCATTCTCATGGCCAATTTCGCCTGACATTGGGATCGAGATTACCATACAGAATGCATGCAAAACCTTAATCTAGCGGTATCTCAGTGCAATATTCCCCAAGTTCTATTGCTTATTTATGTAATCTCGATCGAGAATGCCCCGAGATTAACCCACAGAATACTTATTTTGTTCAACTTTTTGTGTTTTGCAGATGCCTCTTGTAACCAAAATCAATTCAAATGACTTCTTCCTTGCAACTGGTTGTGGGGAAATCAACTCAACCGCGTCAAAAACTTGACTGGGTTGGTTAACTTCACACTTAGTAAATAGTGTTGTTGCATATGTTGGTATTTAATTCTACATGATGAGTCGTTGATCAAGGTCATCGCATGCTAGATGCTCACTATGTACCTCTTCATCATGTAATTACTAAGTCGTCATTAAATGAAGTTTTCCTATGCTTGCCCAAGTGTAAGCGAAACAATAGGTTTTCTAGGTAATCTAAGGTCAAGCATAGGAAATTGTTATCAAAATCTTAGTTTTAGGGTCTACTCTTCAATTGGGTGGTATAAAAGAATAATCTATACAGTATAAGTGAATGTAAGTTAAACTATATCTACTTATCTACACTAGAGAATCTGTAAAGATGGAGACGAAATGGATATGTGAATGAACTTGTATGTAAGAAAGGGGTGAAGAATGTCTATGCATTACTAGGCGATTAAGCAACATAAAAGTCTTGATGCGATATAACTTAGTTAACTAGCTAATGATTAAGGCAAGCACCTCTCTGTGTCTTTAAACGCACACTTGCTCACCTCTTGGGATCCAAATGACTAAGCTTAGTCAAGCAAGGTATATCTAGAAGAATTTACTTACAAGACTTATAGAGCTTCTTTTTTAAGGGTGACCACCTCTCGGCGTCAAACACCCATACTTGTTCTCCTTTTGGAACACAAATGATGGAAGTTATCTCGCCAAGGTGGAGTTTGTCTCCAAACTTCTCCTTGCGCGCATTAGCCATATCCTTGCTACTTGCCCTCTCGAGTAGTTGACGATAAACATTGGCCAGACGATGAATATAGCTCAGCTAACACGATAAGAATTATAAGCTAAGCTTCTTATCAGAAATCTACCATAGATCTTAAACTACAAATAACACATTGACAAATGAATAGTAAAGACACGATGGATTAAAAAGGTATAAATATGCAATGTATTAAAGAATATAGGCCCTAAGCCACTGTACAATATGAACAAATACATTACAATGAAATATAAAAATGAAAAGAATAAAGATGAATAATACAAGTTAGGGGGACATGGGAGTTGGATCTTCTTTACTTCGAGCTCAAGCTTTCACTTAATGATTGATCGGAGAAGAGGAAGGAAGACTTCATAGACGGTAGAAAGGTGTTCCTTTCCACCTCTCTCTATGGTTTGGCCCATTCAGGTGTATGGCCAGTCCATTCATCTGGCTTCTCTCAAAGCCGACCTCCCTTCTTGGTGAGAATGGAGTCCTTTCTATAGGTAAATTCGAGTGAGAAACTTCTATTCTCCTAAACATGTCAGCGCTAAAAGCTACCTGTGTCAAGTCACATCAACTTCATCTACCACTTTTGTCTTCTAGTAAACCTCTTCTCGCATGCTGATAAGGTCTTCTCGCGTAGTCTTCATGCGAGTTCCTCAACGATTCGCTAATTTCTTCTTTTGTTCAAATCTTGTGCTAAGACACTAAAAACATAGTGAAATAGGCATGGATGCTAATGTAAAGTGTATTTTTGAATATTTATGAATTTACCAACATAAGCTACGCATTTTGGCACATTTACTACGCATTTTGGTCTCATTATTCTATTTAAAATGGTTATAATAATTTGTATTTCTACAAGTTACACACTTCCAAATTTAGAATAATGATTGTCCACAAACATCACTCTGTTTGAGGATGTGCCCGCTGATGAGGAGGCGAGAACATCCGTTAGTGACGACCCTAAAGATGGTATCATACCCAAGGATGTGCCATCACCGCCTTTATATGGTGATTTTAGTAATAATAGAACTAACTAATAAACTGAATTATGAATTGTGTAGCCCATTGAGTTTAACATGGAGGTCATCTCGCCTTCGATTTTTCTGGATGTCATATCTAAGGAAAGGACGACAAGGAAGAGAGGTATACCGTGGAAATTGCGGTCCCCAATTTTCAAACAAGGACAAGGCACTAAGAGAAGAAAGAGGATGTGCCCTTACAATACCGTCTGCAAGATCCCCATGAAGTTCGATAAGCAATCCTTGGCATACCTCGCAGACCGTCGGAGAGCTATCGAGTTGTGGAAAACAGTTAGATGTCTGAGGGCACTTTCGTGGTTCATGGACCTCCTAACCCTGCACTCATTCACAAACGACGACATATGTACTTCAAATTTGGTACGTTTTCCATTATGTATTTCATCATCTGACAAGTATTAGTTGCTTCTCATTGTTTGTAGACGATCGACACAATGTTCCTATTGACCAAGAAGAAGTCATAGGTCAATCTCGATTCCTCGCACATGAAAAGAAACAATTCACTACGGTCAATCGTTCCATTGCTGTATGTTTAAAACCTTCTGGTTCAATTGTTACTCTCAACTTGTTAATAATTTGTGTTTTGGTTCACCTTACGTTGCAGAATTTCCTAAGGCATAGCCCAAGTCTATATGAGGAGATTAAGAGAGGCAGTTGCCCAATTGATGTTTAGTACATCTAGCTTAATGATGCAATGATATTGAAATACGTAATGGGCAAGTTACCAGAATTTGACAAGGCATGAATGGACGTGGACTTTATATACCTGTCTTTCAACATTGGAGGATGCCGCTAGGTTTTGATCTTCCTTGACATGCTCAAGGAACGAATCAACATTTGGGATTCATTTATTGATTTGACGTCGGAAATGGAACTTGATAAAAAAAAACTCAACAACATGAGGTTCATTGTACCAGCTTTGATGCAACACAGTGGCATGTTCACCGTGAATTCGAATCTACCTCTAACACCGTGGTCGGTATATCGTGTACGAGATGCACCTCAACAAATGACAACGGGTGATTGTGGGATTTATTGTTGTAAATTTTTTGAATACGATGTAACCCGCTCCTCCTTTAAAACCCTAAACTTAGAAAACATCCGCCAAATTTCGTCGACAATTGACAATCCAATTATGGGCCAATAGAGCTTTTTGTAATTAAAAATGCAATTAATTGGTTTTTTTTATTGATGCCTATCTTTGTGGTATGCTTAGAGAAATTGTGATGAGATTCATAGATATCAAAAGCATGTAACTAAAATGATTTAAAATTGAAGTTGTTTAGGTTAAAGAACTTCTAATGAGATTGACAAAAAAAGTTTAGAGAAATCTCGGTGATCAATCTCGCCCGAGAGATCGAGAAAAATAGTTTTACGAGTTTTTAAAAATGTGCTACTTTTGAAAACAAAAACCAAAAGTATGCTACTTTTGCCAATTTCTCGTAGAAATTAATACTCACCCATTCGCTCTATATAGTCATAAAACTATACAATAAGTTAACTTAATTTCTCTCTAATCACGTCATTATTTATCTCTAATTTTTTATCCTCTATCATTCTTCTCTCTAATTATCTTTATAATTGTTATTTGAAACATTTCAATAATTATGAGGATGTTTTGGACGTCGAGTAGTTAGTATAGTTCATAATTATTATAATTTGTAGGTTATAATAGGATGCATTTTTAGTCTACATTTTTCATTATGACTTGTAATAGTTTGCGATGATTTGCGTATAAACTATTTTAAGCGAGATAAAAAGCAGTAAATACCATAATAAAAAAAATTGAGATGAGATAATTTTTTGTTGAAAAATATAATTGGAGTGTATATCATTTTTGTTTCTTAATCTAATTATGTGACTGACGATTTAACAAAGTACTGTTAATTTTCATCTAAAGTTCACAATGACAATATTTTCAAACTCATGTTGAAAATTTAAACATCTATTTAAAACTTTTGAATATTTAAGAATATTTTTGAAAAAAAAGACAAAAACAAAAGTTCAATGCCTTGTTTTTATATATTATCTTTCAAATAAAAATTATAAAGATAATTAGAGAGAAGAATGATAGAGGAAAAAATTAGAGATAAATAATGATGTGACTAGTGATAACTTGTAGAAATACAAGTTATCGTAGTCTTTTGAGTAAAATAATGAAATCGTATCGCATGAAAAGAGGAAGAAAATGGAGGAAAAAGTAAGCTCTTTTGTTACTCTGTGAAATGAATGGTACAAAAGAACCACATCCCTGTTTTACGCATGATTTTAGGCGAAATGGAGTGGAGCTCAGCGTTACCACGTCTATGCGAGAAGACTCGTTCAACCTTTGCGGCAAAAAGAAATAAAAGCTAGGCGATTAAGATACTAGCAAACAAAGGTGGTTGGCGGGAAATTCAAAAAGATGACAAAAGGACTACTGCACAGCTCCGTTATTGCTTTTCAGAGGCTTTAATGGCACGTAACGTTCTGTCAACAGAGACTACTGTCCAGCACCGTTGCAGCTTTTCAGAGGATTTAATGGGGTGTGACGTCTTGTCAACATCAATTCTCGCCTTTAAATAGAACTTCCCACTCCAGAATTTGGTGTGCATAATTGGCCGAAGAGCAAGTTATATATCGTCCATCTTCTCCCTTCCTTTGAGTTTTAGGTGAGAGCTTATAACAAAAACAGGGAGAGATTCATCTCCTCCATCTTCCCTCCTAATAGGCAAAAATCAGAGCCAAAGAGTATGAGAAATCATACTTTGCTGCGTAACACTCTTCTTGTATTTCATTTTTAATTTTCTTTTATATTGTATTGTTTTGTAAGATGAACATCGTAGTCGAAAGGCCTACAATTATTTTTATTAAAGCAATGCATTTCTTCTTCGATTTCCTATATCTCTTGTCTTTTTCCATGCTTAATATGTTTGGTTAGCTAGCTAGTAATAAAATGTGTTTTTGGTACTTAAAGAATCAGAATGATCGTTGTATGAGTTTTGTAGAGTTAAATACAAACATCTTAACATTGTGTATTCGAAAGAAGAGCAATAATATAGATTGTAATCATCTGACAAGTGAGAACTTCATTTAGCTAAGTGAATGGTGAGAAGACTGCAGCAATGCAATCTTATCATCAAACTCATCCTTTGCATAGAACATAGAAAGGATATTGTGTGTGGCGAAAGCGTTGAGAGGTTGCTCGCCCTAAGTCTTAGTTAATATATGATTTGTATCGCCTTGAAGTATTAAAACACGAACTATTACGTTTAGATGATTAAACTCTTCCTTCCTCGTCATGCTTGTACTGAGTTTATATCTCATCTTTCCACTTCGCCATGCTCACCTTGCACCGTTAAGCACAGTAGTGTAAAAGTTAGATAAATAGCATATTGTTCATAATTACACTATATAGATCATACCACATGACTTAGTACACGATAAGATAAGTAAGAGCTTAAATTTCTTGTGTTCGACCCTAGACTTACTAGGAAACCTCTCTTCACTTATACTTGGGTGATAAAGAGAAACTTGCGCGATAATGTTTATTTTCATTAGTTTAGCAACGCATGAATAGGAATGCACCTTTTATCGGATAGTTCTATTTAGTCGCCTAAGAGTCGTTCACTTACAGCCTTTCACGCTAAATCCTCTAATCTAATGCTTGTAGAGTACAATGCATATACCAAACCAAGCAACTAGAGAGAAGTTAAGTTAAATTATTTCGTAGTTTTTTGACTATATAGATCAAATGGGTGAGTATTAATTTCTATTGGAAATTGGCACAAGTAGCACACTTTTGGTTTTCATTTTCAAAACTAGCACATTTTTTCAAAACTCGTAAAACTATTTTTTGCATGACATCTCAAGACAACGATGCCTCAAGATATTAGTTTAGTGAATTCCTTAGTTAAAACTTGGGGCATCTCAGGTGAACGATGCCTCGAGTTATGTACTCTAAAGCAATAAGTAATAGATCTCGATGGATCTCGGGTTACCACTGCACCGAGACATGCATCTGGTGGGGGGTTATTGAAGTGTTGTTTCTCTTCAACAACTGGGGACTTAGTGTTTGTAAATGGTGAATGAAAATTATATTCAGTATAGGCGAAACATGTTCACTGCATGCCAGTTGCTCACTATGTATCTCCATATCGCGTGATAGCTAAGTTCTAATTGAGTATAAGTTTTCCTACTGCTTACCCAAGTGTAAGCGCAACAGTAGGTTTACCTGGATGATCCAGGGTTGAACACAAGGAATTGATTCAAGATATTAGTTCTATGGTTTACTTATCATCTAAGCAATATAAAAGAATTAAAGAATAATGAATGGTATATAATAAATGTAAGAACAAACTATCATTAAATGTTTACGCCTAGAGATTCTCTAAGGGGGAATATGGATGGTGAGATGGAAATGCGAACTAACTTGTATGCAAGAAAGAGCAAAGGAATGTCTATGCATTGTAATGCGATTAAGTAATGTCACAACCTCGATGCGATATAACTCGCTCAACCAACTTATAATTAAGGCGTGCTCCTCTCAGAGTCATTAAATGTCACACATGGTTACCTCTCGGGATCCATATGATTAAGTGTGATTAGAAGAGATATATCTAGAATATTTTACTTATAACACGTATAGAACTTTGGAATTAAAGACAGCAACCTCTCGGGGTCTGGTGTCTACACTCGTTCACCTCTCAAAATACAAATGAGGGAAGCTATCTCATAAAGGGAGAGAACTCTCCCTTGTGTGTGTTAGCCATGTCCTTGCTACCTACCCTCTCGGGTAGTTGGCGACTTATGTTGGCCAAGCGATGAGGTTAACTCAACTAACGCGAAACAAATTATAAGTTGAACTTCTTATCAAGAACATATCACAAACTTAACTGCTAATAACACATTGACAGGTGAAAAGCCAAGAAACGATGGATTGAAAAGGTATAAACATGTAAGATATCTTAAAGAATGCAGGTCTTCGGTCATTGTACAATATGAACAACATATATTACAAAGAAATACAAAAATGGAAGACAAAGAAGATGGAGGATAGTACAAGTTAGGGGGGAACGAGAAAATGGAACCTTCACCACTTAGACTCCAAGCTCTCACTTACAGTATGACCAGAGAAGAAGGAGAAACTCTTTATAGTGTGCGTAAAGGTTATTCCTTTTCGCCCTTCTCTCTAGACCTTGGCCCCCTTCAAGCCTCTCTCTAGCTCATACAAGCTCATCTATGTGGCCCATACAGCCCCTCCCCCCCTTTTCCTTGGTGAAGAATGAGACTTTTTATAGGCAACTTTCAGCAGAAAATTATTATTATTGTGATCATTTCAGCCCTAATAGCAACCTTGTCACGTTTACATCAACTTCAACTACAATCCTTGTCATCTAGTGAATCTTCTTCACGTGATGATGTGGTTCCTCTCTTAGAGGTGTTAGTCACCAAAAGAGTTTCCATCGCGTAGTTCTTGCACGAAATGTCCCCTACGATTCACTAGTTTCTTCATTTCTAATCATTATGCGTTAAGATATGGGAATCTCGTAAAACGGGCATAATGCTTATGTAAGATGTATTTCTAAATACTTATAAATTTACAAGATAAGTTACGCATTTTGATCCTTTTCTTATGCATTTTGGTCTCATTATTCTGGTAAAAAAGGCTATAATAACATATATTTATACACGTAATCAGTATCCTAAAGCATTATGTGATGAAATCTAAGATTAATTACAAGGCATTTATTAGGTAATTGCAAGGATGAATCTAAGAAGAATGAATTTAATATGGTCATTGATTGGAAGAATGTATTAATTAATTCCAAGAGACTCAATTATTACAAGAATTAATTTATTACAAGAGTGAGTTTATTACAAGAATGTAAGAATTAGAAGGTTAAATTTATTACAAGAAATTTACAACTAACTCATGAGCACAAGTGCAACAAAAAATTAATCAAACAAAAAAAATGATTCGCCTATAACTCGGCGACATATTGCTGTCTAAACAATTTCATCTGCTTTTGATATAGAAAACTAATTGGATTATCAACAACATATTCAACAAACTTGGTGCAAAAAATTGCACAATCCTAGGACTTCCCCCTTTGTAGAACTTCCTCGCTCCTTTTCACTAGCCACGGCCAATTTCTGAAATGTGATCTTGTGCTTGCTAGATCAATCACTATACAAAGCGAGGGGATGACATGCGGAATGGTACGGAGGACAGGGTCAACAATGGAATCGTCAATGTAGTTAGGTATAGAGTTAAAGGAATTCACCTTGCAATGCTTGATGTCAGTCGTAACCATCATCCAATGTTGTTTCATGTTCACTAGCCCCATCAACCAATACACTTCAGACCATGATCTGCAATCTTCGATGACACCGAGAGTGTAGTCAAAGAAGTATCTCAAATCTGGATGGTCTAATAATTGGCCATGTGCACTATGATCCATCCATGGCACCTTCTTGCCATCTTCCAACAAAATCATGTCATCATCGAGATGTTCAATGATGATGTCGTTTTGTTGAATTGAGTCCTTACATAACACAAATGACAATATAAACATAAGTATTATACGGGTCCCACCAATGAAATTAAGACAATATAAACGTAAAGAGGGGGAACTAACCATGAATGATGAATCCAATACCGTAAATTTGTATTTGCACAAATCTGCTCTCGAGTGCATCTTCTGTTGAAAGTGCATCAGAATCAAATCCATGGTTTACAAAAAGTCCAAATATTAGTAACATAATGATTTAAATACAAAATTTAAGTCCTAACCCCAAACGTACACCTCCAACAACCCAAGTGTTCTTCTCGAGTGTCTAAAAGAAATCCTTTTTCCAGAAGGAGTAGAATACAGTCCACTCCTCATGCTTTGTCTTTGGATTTCTCCTCCATGACAAGTACGCCTTCCACACATCTGAATCAACCAGCCAAAGGGGGTCGTATGTCGGTTCAACCCTTTCAATGACTTCTAGAACCGTTACTATTTGCAAGGAATCATCAATCAATTCCTTCTGTTTCCTTGCATCACTGGAGGAGAATTTGATCTGCTTCTTTCTTTTACATCAGGGTGGAGGTACTTCCTTGTCCTACAATACATCAAAATTTAATCTAGTACCTAAAATCTTAAATATAAACCCTAAACCCTAAATAAGGTAACCTTAAAACAATTTTAAATACCTCGACATTGTCTAGCTATTCATATGGTTTGATTATGGGAAATAGTAACTACTGGATGTAACTCTGTTAACTAGTTAGGTTTCTATTTCATTAGAATGATCTAGGTAACTTAGTCTTAATCCTAAGTGTGTTATGAGGTCCTGTTCGCGAGGAATTATCCTTTGATTTGTATAGGTGAGAGTGGTCAGATCATCGACTCAATAAGCTTATCATTTTGGGGACAAGATCGAGTAAGGAGCTGGGAACATAATTACACAAGATGGAATTCACTCCTTCCCTACTTTAGGGTAAGTAGATGAGTGTGTCCCTTAAATGGTGTCTCCAGGACTTGAACAAAGGACCCTTACCCTCTTTATAACATGAGAGAGGTTTCTGTTTTTTGGTAGGACTATAAAAAGGTTGTTCATTAGAGGAGCACTAGTATTTAAGAATTAGAGGTAACCCAGGGGTAAAATAATAAATTGACCCAGCTGGTGTTACGCACACTCGTGAAGGACTAACTTACTGTTATTATTCTATATCCGTGGACATATAAATATATCTACAGTGAGAAGAGTTCAGTTGTGAGTCTTTAGTGGATTGTACACACAGTTAACGAATATTGATTAATGTGGTTAATTAGTTTGGCCAATTAATGTCCGATCATTGGAGTTTTTGATCTGTAGGTGCATTAGGTCCCCTTCCTAGCTCGTAAAGGGTAATGAGATTTATTTATATTGGTTGTAATTTGAAATGTTCAAATTTACTTTGAAAATTAGTATAATGTATAGTGATACATTATAATATAAAGTTTATCAAACTTTATTATATGCATTTAATTTTGGATATAATTCAAAATCATTTATGAGAGATAAAATATTTGAATGAGTTTAAATGTTAATTTAATGTGAATTGGATTCATATTAAAATTATTGGGTATAAGAGAAACTTATATTTGAATATCATTCAAATTTAACTTAAGTTAAATATAAGATATTTAATTTAGCTATTAATTAATTGGAGAATTAATTAATAGTTTAGTTTTATTTTATTTCACTAAATTTGATTTAATTAAATTAATATAAACCTCTAAGATAGCTATTCATTAAATAAGATTTGAATGAAATATTAATTAAATATGGTTTAATTTATTATTAACTAATTGATTAATGGTTAATTAATTCGTAGATTTGATATTTCTATTAATTTAATATTTTTTAAATTAATAGAATCTCAAGATTCTCTCTATTCCTTTTCCTACTCCAAGAACGAAAGAGTGTTATAAATATCTATATGAAAACAGTTTTCTTTAACGAATTAATTTTAAAAAAAAAAAGTCAATGTTTTTCCTCTCTACAAAAAAAAAAAAGTTTCTCTCTAAACAATTTTTTTCATCCCAATTGGTTCCCATAAACCAATCTCATCCCATATGATAGGAAGGTCTCCAATGGGTGGTGTTCCAATTTGGAGATTTACTTTGTAGATTTAGAGAGATAAACAAGTAAGTTTTTCTTTCTATAATCTATAATTAGAAAGCATGCTTAACCTTTAAGTCTTAATAAGAAAACTAGTTTCTTAATTATTTTTGTCAATGTACTGTAAAATCTTCCACTGCCATAAGGCTTTTATCCCTTCATGTAGACTAGTCCCTTATTAGGTGTTCTTTTTAGAAAGCGAAACACTCATTTACTAGCCTCCTAGTGTACTCTTCCTGGGTTTCCCATATATATGCTCACAAGGCTTGAGCAATGTGCTAGGTCAGGGCGAGTGCAGACCATCAAGTACATTAGGTTTCTAGTGGCATTAGAGTCGGGGACACTCTCCATCTTCTTAGATTCTTTAGTGACTTTTGGTGAGTTCTTGTATGAGAGTATAAAATGTTGTGCTAGAGGTGTGCTAGAGGTGTGCTCACTGTTTTAGTTTCACCATATTAAACTTCTTAAGGATCTTATTTTGTGTACCCACCATGATAAACATGTAATTCTCCTAAGGACTTGTTTCTAGTGATTTCCATGCCTAGGATCTTACATGCTAAGTCATTCATTTCAAATTCTTCAGATAGTAGCTGCTTTACTTTATTGATTTATTTCACATCTTTCTCTGGTATCAACATATCATCTACATATTGTATAAGATATATCATTTCACCATTTGGATCTTTTCTCAAGTAGATACAAGGGTTGTATTTACTTCTCTTGAAGTTGTTTCCTGTTATGAAATCATCAAACCTCATGTACAAGCACCTATGAGATTGTTTTGAGTCCATATAAGGATTTATTTAGTTTACAAACCAGGTCTTTTTGCTTCAAGTTCTCATCTCTCAGGTTGACTCATGCAAATATCTTCCTCTAGTTTTTCATGTAGGAAGGTTGTTTTCACATCCATTTGTTCTAGCTCTAGACCGTTAGTGGCAACAATGGCTAAAAGAATTCAAATAGATGTATGTTTTATTACACGTGAGAAGATTTCAGTATAATCAATCCCTTCTCTCTGTGTGAAGCTCTATGCCACCAACCTTGTTTTATATCTAATTCCCCCTTCACTAGCCATCTCCAATTTTTTCTTAAACTCCCATTTATAGGGAATTAGTTTCTTCTTACGAGGTATAATAACTAGATCCAATGTATGATTTCTATGTAAGGAATCTAATCCTTCTTTTATTGCTCTTTTTCAATTAGATGAGTTAATTGAATCCATGGCCTCTTCATAGGACTTAGGTTCATCACAGCCACTATCATATAATGAATTTAGTGCATATGAAACATAGTTAACCTAAACGTACCTTGAAGGAAATCTAACTTTCCTTCTTTGTCTATCTTTTGTTAATTCTAAACGTACCTTGAAGGAAGTCTAACTTTCCTTCTTTGTCTATCTCTTGTTAAAGTGTAGTTTGAAAGATCTTCCATAACTTGACCGTCTTGAGAAGTTTCTTGTTCAACGACTGTATTTGATCTTTGTAAAATTTCCATTCTCCTTTTTTGTTGGTCTTTACAAACTTTTTCTCTCTTTCTTGGAAAACTCCACTTAGACCTAAAGGTAAATTCCTCAAGGTCTTTTTCTGTTTCTATTGTTTCTTTTCTCTTATTCATGAAGAAATCCTCTTCTCGAAATATTACATCTCTGCTTACAACGCTTCTCTTATTCTTAAAGTCCCACAACTTATAGCCCTTAGTACCATCTGGATATCCCAAGAACATGCATTTCAAAGCTCTTGGATCTAATTCCCTTAGTTTGATATGTACATAGGCCACACATCCAAACACTCTTAAATTGGAAAGATTTGGTTTTCTTCTACTCCAAAGCTCTTCAAAAGTTTTTAAGTCAATAGTAGTACAAGGACTTCTCACTACAAGAAAATGAGATCTCCTGACACACAAAAGCGTCGAGAAATAGAAAAAACGTCGAAAAAGGATTTCCTAACGCATAAGTTGACATCGAGAAAAATCTGTTAGGAGAGGATATCCCAACGCACGGAATATCCTTTATTTTAAAAAAAAAATACCTTCCCATCGTCATCATCTTTCTGCTTGGTAACCATCCATTTGATCATCTTCTTCAACTTCCTCCTCTTTTGCAACTGTTGTGTGCAAACAAACATATGCAAAAATTCATACCATGAAAACACACTAATCAGTAAGTAAACAAAAAAAAAAAAAAAATCATACTTTACCTTCCAAACTCACCATGGTTGCCAATAACATAAAGAGCGATTACAACACATTACAAACTGTTGAATATAACAAAAAGAGAAATCAATAAGAAATATTCGGATACTTAGAATAAAAGAAACCCAATGATAGAAAAGAAAATTAAGAACAAATTCAAAGGGGTTTATATTTAAAATTTTGAACTTTGAATTACCTCCAACCAAGAAGTTGTGAAAGAGAAGAAGACGACGGGAGTGGTGGCGGCAGATAAAGCGAACGGCAATGAGCGGACAACGATTTCTCTCTCTCTCTCGCTACCTTTTCCTCTTTTCCTTTCAACTTGAGTTCTGTGTTCTGTGAATACAAAATTCAAATATGTAGGGGATCTCCCGATGCACTTCATGAACGTCAGACGATCCACCTATTCCAAACGTTGTAAAGTACAACGTCGGAAAAAGTGTCCTCCATTCTCGACATTTCACTAACGGTGTTGAGAAAAGTTTAAATTTTTTTAAAATTTTTAAACTTCTCCCGACGTCATGCACAACGACGTCGAGAAAAGATTGAATTTTTTTAAATTTTAAACGTTTCTCGACGCAATGGAGTTGGAATTGTCAACGTTTCCCGACAAAGCTTCTACGACGTCGAAAGAAGCTTTTTCTTCCGACGTCTTTTATCCCGACATCCGTGTTGTACGTCAGAAAATACTCATTTTCTTGTAGTGTCTATTGATGGTGTATGTTGTAGTAGCTACAGCTTCTGCCCAAAAGTCACAAGGCATGTTGGCTTTTGACAACATGCATCTTACTCTTTCTAATATTGTTCTGTTCATCTTTCAGCCACTCCTTTATGCGGAAGAGTATAAGGAGTTATTATGTGTCTAGTAATTCCATTTTCAGTACAAAACTGATTAAATGAGCAACCAAGGAACTAAAGCTTGTTATATGTTCTGAGATGTTTCACCTTTTTCTATATGATTTTCTATTTTTATTTTTCAGTCTCTAAATCTTTCAATGGTTTGATCCTTTGATTTAAGTATATAAGTCCATACTTTCCTTGAATAATCATCAATTAAGGACAAGAGGAGTTCTGGAGGGCCCCGATAAGTAAGCATGCACATATTCCAAGACGTTCTTGGTGATATGTTCTCCTTTTGTGAATTTCAACCTTTTGGCTTTAACACAGTGTTCACAAAAGTTGAGTCTCTTTGTTCCTCTAGTTTTGATTACTCTTTGCTTTAAAAGTTCTTTAAAGTCATTTCACTTATATGAGACATTCTTTTATGCCATAACTCTAGCCCTTCATCTTCTCTACATCGAGCTAACAAAGCATGGTCTAGAGGATGAACAATCTTCACAATGCACGAGCCATTACACTTTGGTGCTTTAATTATTGTTCTTGATTTTCTTAGAACTCTAAGACAACCTTCGTTCACAGTAACTAAACAGCAAACATAATCAAGCATTACCACATAAATTAAGTTTCTTCTTATCTCTAAAACATGTCTTACACTTTTCAGCAAAATATTTCTCTATTGTCTTGTAATTTTATCATCACAATCCCTATTCCCATAACTTTACATCCATGATTATTTACCATGAACACTCAGCCTCCATTCCATTCTTTATAAGAAATGAACCACTTCTTGTTAGAAATCATATGAAAGGTACAATGTGAGTCAATTACCCAGTCTTCCTTATCCTCGGTTGTCTTATTCATGGCCTTCCCATCAGTTGTAGCTAGGGTTTCTGAATAAGCAAATGTATTATCTCCGGTAGAGAAATTTGCCTTTCCATGTTCCCTTGATCTAAAATGATCTTTTTATAAGATTAGTTTCTTTTAATGTGGTCTTCTTTTATGGCAGTGATAACATTTAAATGCTGGTTTTTGTTTGTGAAACCTCTGCCCCTTAATAAATTTATTCTTCTTGAAGTGACTACTTTTTCCTTTTGAAAACAAGGTTTCACTACTTTCTGATGTCTTGTTTTCTGATTTTATTTCTAGTTCTTTACACTTCATGACAACAATTACTGAGTCTGTTGATAAACGGTCTCTTCTTTACTTCATAGCAATTTTTACATCTTTATAAATATTTGGCAGAGAATTCAAAAGGATAGTAGCTTCACTTTCTTTCCCCAACTTCTACTTTCTTTTTAATGATCTCGGAAGTCAATCTTTTAAATTCATATAGATTCTCATCCATTGTTTTTGCAACAATCATCTTGAATGAGAATAGTCTTTCTCTTAGATAAACCTTGTTAGAAACATCATTCCTTACATATAAGGCTTCTAATCATTTTCACACATCATCAGTTGTAGTTTCATCTATCACTTGCCTCAATATATTGTCTGTTATATTTAATAACAGAGTTCTATAAGTAGCTTCTTCAATATTCTGTTTTTGTTATTCTGTAACTGAGTTCTATACTCCAAAATCCTTCTAAAGGCTTTTGATGGGTCAAAATCAACTGGATTTTCTTTTACCACGGATTAAAATCATTATTTCCATTAAACTTTTCGATTTCATACTTTTCTACTGCCATTTTTTAAAATATTTTCTAGCTCTGATACCAACTGTTACTTTTAATAAAAGTGTCTGACGTGTAGAGGGCTATTAAGTTGATACATAGACCACTAGACTTAAAGTTATCACAAACTTTTGCTTCTCCTATCACTTAATCTTCAGTTCTTTCCTTTTACTATCATGCAACAAGAAAGAGAAAAAAAGAGGGAAAAATATAACTAACCTTCTCTGTCAATTGGAGTTCTTCCTTTTGTAAGGGTTAGCAAGAGATTTCCAAAGGCAAAAGGGATAGAGTAGAAGAACACAAAGAAACTATAGTGGTTCAGCTATTCAAGCCTACATCCACTGTGAAGCAACCATAGAGCTTTTCAGTTCAAGTTCTTCAAGAATCAAAATACATAGAGTATTCCATATGAGTATTTTTTTTCTTTTCTGTGTATTTTTCTCATCTCAGATTCTCTATTTTTTTTCTTCTTTACAAAGTAGTTACATAGAGGAAAGGGAAAGAACTTCTAACTAACTAACATAACTTTTGTCTTGCTTTTGTCATAGAGTGAACAAAGTTATTGTTGGTTAATTTCTTATGAACTGTGAATAAGAGGTTGAAGTGTAGTTAGAAGGTAAATAAAATTCACTCTCTCTTTAACAGATATAGTCACAAGTTTGAGATTTAAGCTTAAGTGTGTAGTTGATTTCCAACGGGATATAGCTCTTAAACTTTGGAAGTTTGATTGATGCCATAAAATGCATGTTTCTAGCTCTTATTTGTGAACTTTTATTCTGAAAAAGGGTTTTGTGCATGAGTTTGCTTCTAATTTTAGTCATAATCTACTAAAATGAGCTCACTAAGAGATAGTTATGCTTAAAAGATGGTATTTGTTGATTTTGTACCGATATGGCAAATTTTTGTTTTTTTTTTTTTGCAGATTTTCTATCTGATGTGCCAACACCATATTTGATGTGTCGGCAACAGAGCTGCAGAAAGTGATGCGCCAGCAACAGATATGATGTGCCAACATCCCTAGGACCAAAACTTTCAGATTTCAATCCAGTCATGATCAATTCAAATTTTCATGCTCTAATCAATAAAGCAGTTTCTATTCGACCTAGAAATAATTTAAAGTTTGATTTTAAGCCTTTCCAACCCAATTTTGGTTTTATAAAAGGGAAATGAACCCTTCATTTCACATGATCAACCCTCTATAAATCACCAATTTCATCTTCTTAATTTTCTGTCAATTTTTTCAGAATCCACCTTAAGTTCTTTACATTTTTCAAGTTAGCCACTTTATGAACCAAAGTTCTTCTAAGGTGTTTTGGGCTCCAAGATCTCTCTTTTCATGGAAGTGATTGTCAATAGATGATTTTCACCTTTGAAAAAGGGAAATTATCTTAGGGAAACACTTGGGAATTGAAGAGAAAACTCAAATTCTTCAAAGTTGTTTTCTAGCTTTTATTTTCTCTTTTTTATTTCTTTGTAATTATTTTACATTTATTTCCAATCAGAATATTTTGTAGCAATTACAATAGTTTTGATCTAATAAAGAAATTATTTTATCATTGATCATGAGCTAAATTCTTCTTAGGGGTTCGACAACATGAATGTCATACAGTCTATATCGCTAAGTAAAGTTGTGTTAGCACCACTTTTTGTTGTCTTTGCATTCTATTTGTTGATTTTAGCTAAAGCTTTGGTAAATTAACTTCATCACTTAATTTGACAAACTAGTGAAACTCTAGTCGTTAGAAGGCTAGGGTATAAACACTGACTTCACAATCTGATATGGGACTTAAAGCCTAGGAATAGTAAAAGTCAAGTCATCTAATTAGGATAAGAGACGTTGTAGGGTAAAGAAAGTTAACTTTAATTGATCTAAGATTCAGCTACCATGAGAACATTTAGCTACTACTACTTAGAACTCTTAAAGGAACTAGACATCAGACCGAATAGGTTTAGTTTTTTTGTCCATGCATACTTCATTGTCATGGTGTGATGCAACAACATCACTTTCGTTGTAGTAGCATCACTTTTGTTGTAGAGCCTAAAAGGCTGAAGCATTGTACCCCTATTTGATCATCATAGTTTTTTTTTTATTTAAATAATTTTTAACCCATGTTTGATCGTCATCGTTGTAGCACCAACACCACTTTCGTTGCAGCAGTCACTATGTTTTAAAAATTTAAATCCTTGTCCACTCATAACACAATTTCTCCTTGTTACCTTTGGTTGCATTTAATCACATTCTCAAACAATTTAAACTATTGTTAGTCATGTGGGTTCGATATAAGAATACTCTGAGATTATTACTTCATCAACATTGCATGCTTGCATTTACACCTAGTTCACTTATACTTTTACCACTTGTACGCATTGGGTTGATCAAAGTTATATTTGGTTGATAGGATGAACATGAATGGGTCTGAGTTGGACAAGAATTTTCTTCAAGTTGGCATGATGGTAAAGAAAAGGAGATAACATATAGACTCGACCATGTTGGGGTTGAGTGATGAATGAGATGATTTTTGTAGTTACGACTAGAACCACATGATATTTACCAAAGCATTGAATAGCTTGAAAGGTGCACTTAAAAGGAAAATTGCATTGTACAAAAATAAACCTAGCAATAGTAAATCCCCGTGTAATATAGTTTGTACAAATTTTCGTTCACCTTTTAGGATCTTAAATAATTTTAACATCATTGTTATTGGTTCTTCTACTTGATCATGCACTAACAATTACTTTTTCGTTTCTTAAATTTTCAAGTTTAGGCGTACGAGACAATTTTCTCCTTTAGCGAATAGGTGACAAATAGAATTTTTGTTGATGGAATATCGTGTATCATGCAGTGGAGTTGTACGTACTTGTTAAGTTTTATGTTTTAAAACTTGTAGATAGTAAATGTAATTCATTAACCGTTATTATTAAAGTGTTATTATTGTAATTTCAAGTGTTATTGATTATTTTATTAGTTTTGCCTTAATAATCTAAATTCAATAAACTAACACCCTAAGTTGCTTCATGGGTCTTAAATTGTATGTGGAGATATACAGGGATCAACATTCAAGACACAACTTTAAAGTTCTATAATATAAGAATAAGATTGAGTATCTTATCTTTGTAACACTATGAATATGACTCGCTTTTTGTATTTGATACAAACACAATGATTCAACGTGTTCATTTTGGTGACATGCAAGTGAGAATATCCTATCTAATAAGTTTGCATAAGACTAGACCACGAAATAATAACCACTAGATGTAACTCCGTCGACTAGTTAGGTTCCTATTTCAATCGAATGACCTAGAAAACTTAGTCTTAATCGTCAGTGTATTATGAATTCCTATTTGTGAGGGGTGGTCCTTTGATTTGTACGGGCGGGAGTGGTCAAATTATCGATTCAATAAGCCTACCATTTTAGGAATAAGACCAAACGAGGAGTTGGAAACATAATCACACAAAATAGATTCACTCCTTCCCAACTTTAAGGTAAGTAGATGAATGTTTTGTTAAATGGTGTTTTTGAAACTTAAACAAAAGGATATTCTCACGCCCCACTCTGCACGTGTCCCAAAACTCATAATGCAGCACATGATGTGACTTAAGCAGCCTTGATGCCTCAACTTGAAATACTAGAACACTCAACTTAAGTCCAACTTGGCTTTATCGCCCAATTCAAACTTAAATCTTTACTTACTAAGCGATAAAGAAACATAATACTGAAAATAAAACAACATTCAAAATGTATCTCCGCGGAATCCCCGCCCCTTTTCCCACTGAGAAATTTGTGGGAATGGGGAATTGGATATGGAGCGGGGACGGGGAGTGGCATCCGCAACCTTGTTTCGTCCTGTGGACATCTCTAGGCATGCGGCGGCCAAACAGAAGAGTTAACCTACTTCACCTAGAGATAGTAATGTGATTCAGATATTAGTAGGTCGGCGATTGATGGAATCCAGTCGTCCAATCTGAGTTCAGGATAAGGGTTGACGGAAGAACGTGGTGTTTCATGCCTGGGCCATTTTCCACTGTTGGTTAAAGAAATCATTTCGGTATGAAAACACTTATCGAAGAAGTCTATAAATAGAGAGTTCTGGTCATTTGAGATTACTTTTACCTTAATTTTGTTAAGAAAGAACTGGGGAAGTGCCAAGGATTCGAGATGAGAACGAGCTCATTTTCGATCAAGATTTTGAAATGAGCATGGAGATTTTGGCTTGGGAAGCTAAGCTAGAAAACTAGTTGACCGTGAGTGTGAGTAGTTCTCTTTACTAAATGTTTCCAAATAAAGAAAATAGTTTCTAAAATCGTGCTTAAAATTTTATTCTCTTCCTTCGAATCGATGAATCGTATGATTTTTTACATGCTTTACACCCACCAAAGTAAGTGATTTTACCAATGAAAAGAAAGTATTTTGTGAATGACTTCGAGTAGAAGAAATGTTGTGATAATTTACTCTCTAAATATTGTGTTGCTTTATGGTTGAATTGCTGAGGTTTAACGTTATGTTTTGAATTAAGTTGACCTTTGTACCCTCGATGATATGATGTCTTATCCTTGTTGTGTGATCTGGGTTAAGATGTTATATTTTTGCTCTGTGATCTAGAATAGAATGTCATATTCATGTTGTGTGATCTTGAATAGGATCTCTCATACTTGTTGTTTGATCTAGTATGAGATGTCATTTGCCTGTTGTGTGATATGGCATCGGAAGACGTGTCATGCGTAGGGGAATTGATGGAATTTGCTATACACGTTGAGTTTACTCCGCATAGCTGCACTTGGTAAAAGAGTGTGGTAAACTCTTGAGTCGAGGAAAAGGTACAAGAATGTAATTGAAAATGTAGGACGATTCTGTGAAATGACTATCCGAAATGCGAGAGGCATACAATGTGATAAACTGTGAAATATTAAATCACATTTGTTAAAACACCTCTTCTTATAACTGATTTTGTGACAACACGGCAAAATTGATTTATTTAAGGACCCCACTCACTAGGCGTTTTCATCCCCCCCCCCCCCCCTTCAAGTAGCGAAGGACATCCAGCGTTGAACTTGCAGCCTTGATCACTTTTCACATCATTTTGGTAGTGGCCATTGTTATTCTGCATAAAATATAGTTAGGCGCGTAAAGTCGATTCATTTTTTAATTTGTATTTCTCCCCTTTTTGGAGGACTTGTGTACCAATGATCAAATGTACTCTTATAGTTGTTCATTAATGAAGTTTCTTCTTTCTCTTATGTTTGACTTTCGCGTTTAAAATTGTAGTCTATGAAGTTGTTTCACTTATTAGGCATTCAGCGTACCATCTCACGCAGAGACGCACGATGGACGACTAGGTGACACACCTCCACTTGGTCACTTGAAGTGACCTTTGGAGTAGGGCGTGACATATACTTACCCTTATAGGAAAGGCTTGAATTCCATTTTGTGAATTTATGTTCCTAGCTCCCTATTTGATTAAGTTCTCAAAAGGGTAGGCTTATTAAGTCGACAACTAGGGTCACTCTCACCCATGCAAATCAAAAGACTAGTCTCATAAATAGAAGTTCATAAATCACTTAGAGTTAAGATTGAGTCACACATGATCATCCTATGAAATATTAATCTCATAAATTAATGGGATTTACAAAAGTAGTTTAGATATTTCACAGAACGGTCTTACACAAACTCTTCGTATAGGATACTAATACTCACATGTCTCTACATGAACATTTTAGAACAAACAATTTGTAACTATTACAAAGTGAGTCGTATCCATAGTGTCACCAAAATAAGACACCCAATCTTATCCATGTACTATAGACCTTTAGGTTAGTTCTTGAACATGACACACCTTGCGTGTCGATTACGTACTGTTGAAGACTACATATAATAACCTTGGATTTTTCTGGTTTAATGGATAAATTAATATTGCATGATTAATAATTAAATTAATCAACTAATAAATTACAAGACTTTAGGACATAAATTCCAATAATCAAAAGTTATATTATGAGATATGTATTCTAGCAAAGAAGAGACATGTCTCATAATCCTAAAACATTCTAGATGACACTAAAATACTTTAGCTTAGAGAATCCTTTTGTATAAATCAAACCATATGTCATTCTTGGTCACTACATACCATGATGTTTTCTCTTAATATGCCTTGCATATTCTAGACATTGGTGTTTACCAATATCCTTAGTTTTAGTCTTTGCACCACTGTCATCTCATAAAAGTGTGATAGACTAACTAAAACTGTAACACTTTTAGAACTTACATAATATTTCATGGCTACACAAAGGTTTAATCTTGTGTACCAATCTCCACCCCATATGATAAATTTTAGTTTAAAATACTATGAGTCTTTGTACTTCGATGTTTGACCCATTTAGGTCTTTGAACTTTTAATAATCCAATTTCAGTCCCGGTACTTTTCACAAAGCTAAACGAATGGTCATTGCTATTAAATTAAACTTGAAATTCAGCTGAGGTGGAAAAAATTAAATTAAAAAGAAAATATTTCAAATAATTACAAAATAATTTTTTTTAATCTTCCAGTTCATTTCTCTTTACTCTAATTTGATCTCCCTGTCATTCAATTCGAATGTTTTCTCTTTCCCCTTTGACATTCACTGTTAACATAAGTCACTATTTAGAGGATGAATCCAATAGTTCTCATTGGCAAGCAAGGGAAAAAAGGGTTTTTCTTCTTTAATCTACTTGTTTTTCATTTTATGCTATTTGATTTAAATACTTAGCTTGTGTTCGCTTCTTCCATTTATTTTAAAGAGATAAAATTCATACAGACTGCATTAATAACGAACAAATACAAACTGACAATTTTTTTTTTCTAACGTTAGTAAAGAACAAGAAGCGCAGAACAAGATGAGAAACAAGAAAAAGATTGTAGTGAACTGGCCTCAGGTGCAGAATGGGTCATTTTGGTAAACTCACATGCGGTTGACTTGAGCATAAGTTCATTAGTCATTAGAATTTGAAAAGTGAGATCAAAGTGATGTGTGCTTCCTAATAGAGACCATCCCTAGAAACTTCCCCTCCCCCATCCTATCGCTCACTCTTTTCATCTTCTTCCCATTCCCAGTGTTTGACGTCGCCCTCTCTTGTCCGGCTGCTCTAGAGACAGCCGGTCTCTCCTTCCAATCCCTCACCGTTGGGTTGGCACCTCTTAGGATGTGTTATGATTTCAAAATTTTCAAATGTAAAGTAGACCGAGGGCTCCTACTTTTTCCATGACTCCACTACATTTATCAACGAAGAAGTATAGACATTAAAAAAGTAAAAGGGAATTAAAGCAATAAGCAGGAGAAAGAATGCAGAGCCATATAAGCCATGTTGCTATAATTAGTACGTAGTCATTTAATATCTTCACTGACTTTAATCAGGAAGCATCCCATCTGACAATCATCTATATAAAATGTGATGATCTAGCAATTTACCCTCTTTCACCTCGGAATCCTCCATTCCATCCAGTATTTGGTTGGCCTAAATTTATATACCTTCTTTAAATGGTCCAGAATCATGCAATAGTTTTATCACAGCCTTAACCTGCAAACACAAGCAGTCAATAAACAAGACTCATGTAGTGGTGTAGATATTGGTACGTGAAGAACCTGAATGGAATACAGTTTTTCTAGTTAATGGTGCGTTGCTTGCTTCTACAGTTAGATACAAACAAAGAGTAGGGAGAATGACAAGAAGCTATTGTCGAGATAAATTGTAGAGGGTTGAGGGAAAAAAATCGATGCAAACCATGGATTGAAGGTCAAATAAATCAATTTAAGTAGGATAAATAAATGAAACTCTCCATAAAGAAATCCATTTGAAGAAACAGAAGAACTAGTAAAGGTTTATGCCTTACTTTTGGTCCCTTTTATTTCGTTTGTTAACGAGAAATGAAATTTTTCATTGATGTAATGAAAAGAGAATAACGCTCAAAGATATAAAACCATGGGGTGAAGATAAAAATGATAGAAGGACGCAAAACTCATCTGAAAGAAAAGACAAGATAAAAGCACCTCTTTAGATTAATATCTATAAAATTATAAATTAAACAAAAAAAAAAAACAGTAGAATACTTGGATAAAGACAACATGACCAGAATTTCGAACTTTCACATATTCTCTCTTGTAGTTTATGCACAGAATATCATTCAAATTCTCACTGTTTCCTTATGTAAATTATATAATAGAACCTGTTCTGTTTATTGACTTCATATAATCAGCTCATTACCATTTTCATTTTTGTAAATTATTTAATAGGAACCTAACATAGATATATGTTTCATTTATTTACTTGATAGGTGTCCGTCTGTATGAACAAGTATTTGGCTATTCGGAAAAAAAAAATTGGAACTATAGGTTAGAAAATGATTGGAAAACTGATAGTTAAGTCAAAATAAATATTTATGCAAAATATGGAGATTAAAAAATATATATTTGAAAATTGAGGGACATGAAAAAGTTTAGTAAAAATATGTGCAAGAATTTAGGAATCTAAATAAAATTTAAATCACTAAAGTTCTGTATGTAATCATTTAGTTTTTGAAGATTAAGCATACAAACACCATTTTCGCCTTTAAATCGCATGTTTTATTATTCATTTCCAATTAATGTTTTCAAAAACCAAGCCAAGTTTTGAAACTAAAAGATCTTTTTTTTTGTTTTTAGATTTGGGTAAGGATTTAACTCTTTTACTTAATAAAGATGTACAACATTGGAAGACATTGGGTGGAATTATGCTTAACTTTTTAAAACCAGATGATTACTCAACGGTGTCTAAGAAAATTATATTCTTAAATTGCTTTTCATTTTCATGTAACGATCCATAAGCTAGATTTTTCCAAATTATGCAACTTCCTGTTCATTATTAAACCATCAATGATAGGAAGGTGAAGTGAGCCTCAACTAGGATAGAGACAAGTCGAGTTCGGATAGAGACAAGTCGAGTTCGTATCTCTCGACCCCATATTGTACTAAGAAAATAATAATAATAAATCATTGGAATAAAGAATTACACCATTATGCCTTAATCAGTCAGAAAGTATATAAAGTTACCTGATTTGCTTCACGCACTAGGAAATCGTCTATTGCCCTCCTGAAACCTTCATCCGTAAGATAATGACAGCTGTAAGTAGTTACAGGCATGTAACCTCGTTGAATCTTATGCTCACCCTGAGCTCCTGCTTCTACTGTGTCGAGACCAAGCTCAATAGCTGCTTCTATTGCCTGTGAGCAATAACCAAAGGTTAGAGCTTCGAGAGGCCATTTCACCATTGATAAACTCTAATGACTTTTGGACCTTTAATTTAGGATAATAGTAGAAGGCATGTGAGTAACACCATTATAAATTAAACTCCTTTTGGCACCTAAGTTCCTCGGCACAAGAAACAAGACCGGTGGTTCACGGTAAGTAGCTTCCTGTTATTAGCATAAATCAATAAGGGTCATGGGTATAATAGATGACTTAGACGGGATGGATTCAATCCATGGTGGCCACCTAACTAGACTTTAATATCCTACAAAGTTTTTTGATACTCAAATGTTGTTCGATCAGATAGGTTGTCCCGTGAGATTAGTCGAGGTGTGCACCCACACACTCACGGTTATACATTTAAAAAGAAAAATAGCTTTTAGAGTCTGCTAGGCCACCGATATTATTTAAATATAGCAGAAAAAAGAATAGTAACAGAAATATCAACCACGCAAGATTATAGGAGAGATTATAGGGGGAGAGAATATCGGGGGAAATCTTTTACAATAAAATAAGGTGAGCAAAACATATTAAAAGGGGCAAAAGGAGGAAAACGGGGGAGAAAAATATTGGGAACTAGGAGGGGCTGCCGTCTTTCGGCTCGGATTTTCTTTTCTTATTTTTGTTACCTTGTTCTAATCGGTTCTGATTAGATTGAGGTTTAGCTAGGAGTGTGTGAATTTTTCTTTGATTCTTTGATATTGTAATTCGTACATTCAATTCAATAAAATAAGATACTATCAGTATCTTTACAAATTGGTATCAAAGCATTGAAACCTAAGAGAATCCACACTGATGGCTAAGAAATTAGAAGAGAGGATGGATCAGGTGGAACAGCAACTTCAGAGGCTTCCGATCATGGATGAGAATTTGTCGCTGATGGCAACAAGCATTAAAGAAATTAATACTCAGATTGATAAGCAGCAGCAACAACAACAGCAACAGATAATTTTAAAGTATCTTGAAGGAATTATGAGTGAGAATTCGGCGGCTGGAAAGATGACAGAAGGCACGACAAGCCAAGCAAAGAGCAGCACCGCAGGGGTATCCACCGTAACTGACGAAGCCAAGAGGGTGAAGATGTCTGAGGAGGACAAACCAATGGACCGGAGCAAATTTAAGAAAGTGGAGATGCCAATATTCAATGGGACCGACCCCGATTCATGGTTATTCCGAGCAGATAGGTATTTCAAAATTCATGAACTGACCGATTCGGAGAAACTCACCGTGACCGTTATCAGTTTTGACGGGCCTGCCCTGGATTGGTACCGTTCGAATGACGAGCTAGAAGCATTCACAAGTTGGGAGAACATGAAACAGAGGATGTTGGTCCGATTCCGAACAATCCGAGATGGGTCGCTGGTGGGAAGATTTTTATCCATTAAGCAAGAAACGACAGTAGAAGAATATCGAAACAGGTTTGACCGACTTTTGGCCCCAGTAGCCTTTCTGCAAACAGTAGTATTGGAGGAGACATTTATGAATGGGCTTAGCCCATGGTTGAAGTCTGAAGTCGAGACGCTGGAACCGATGGGGTTGGCCCAGATGATGAAATTAGCACTAAAAATTGAGAACCGGGAAGTGGTGAGACGAGAGTGTGGACTGAGTAGTGCGTATGGAGGGAAACAGCAACTCAAATTACCATTGGCAAAACATACAGCACCACCAATAACTAACGACACACAATCGATGGGAAGTTGGCCAATGAGGACCATAACATTGAAAGGAGCCGCGGCGGGAGAGAATCGGCGAGAAGGCCAAACAAAGAGATTGTCTGATGCTGAGTTCCAATCACGGAGGGAGAAGGGGTTATGCTTTAGGTGCGAGGAGAAATATCATGCCGGACATCGATGCAAAACCAAAGAGCAAAAGGAACTACGAACGCTGGTGGTAAAGGAGAACGGAGAGGAGTTGGAGATTGTTGAGGAAGATTATTACGAGGCAGAGGCTGAATTTAAAAACACTGAAATTGAGACTGTGGAGAACCTGAATATTGAATTGTCCCTTAATTCAATAGTGGGATTGACTAGCTCGGGAACAATGAAGATGAGAGGAAAAATAAACGGAGTAGATGTGGTGGTCCTCATTGACTGTGGAGCGACTCATAATTTCATTGCTGATAAATTAGTCAACTCACTGAATTTGCCAACCAAGGAGACGTCTAATTATGGTGTGATCCTAGGTTCAGGCACGAAAGGGAAGGGAATTTGCGGGAGAGTGGAAGTATTATTGGGAGAATGGAAGATTATTGACAGTTTTCTACCCTTGGAGCTAGGAGGGGTGGACGTAATTCTAGGAGTGGCTTCATTCCTTAGGAATCACAGAGGTTGATTCGAGAAACCTAGTTTTGTCTTTTCAGCATGAAGGAAGGAGAGTCATAATTAGGGGTGACCCGAGTCTAACCAAGAAGAGAGTTAGCTTGAAGAACATGATGAAGACATGGGAAGTGGAAGATCAAGGGTTCTTGGTAGAATGTAGAGCTCTAGAAGGAAGGGCAACGGTGGAGGAGTGGTATGACGAAGAAATAGTGCCAACCGTGGAGAACACTATTTCATCTCTGCTTAACCGATTTGAAGATGTGTTTAAATGGCCGGCAAAGTTACCACCACCAAGGGAGATTGAGCATCACATTTATCTTAAAAAAGAAACAAACCCGGTAAACGTTCAACCTTATCGGTATGCACACCATCAGAAAGAGGAGATGGAAAGGTTAGTGGATGAGATGTTGCAGTCAGGGATCATACGATCGAGTACTAGTACTTACTCCAGCCCTGTATTACTGGTTAAGAAGAAAGATGGGAGTTGGCGTTTCTGTGTCGACTACCGCGCTTTAAACAATGTAACTATTCCGGATAAATTCCCAATTCCAGTGATAGAGGAGTTATTCGATGAACTAAATGGGGCTAACATGTTCTCCAAGATAGATCTGAAAGCCGGCTATCATCAGATAAGAATGCAACCAAGAGATATAGAGAAGACTGCTTTCCGTACACACGAGGGTCACTACGAATTCTTAGTAATGCCATTCGGTTTGACCAACGCTCCTGCAACCTTTCAAGCCTTGATGAATCACATATTTCGACCGTTTATGAGGCGTTTTGTTTTAGTCTTCTTTGATGATATTCTAGTATACAGCAGAGGGATAGAAGAGCATGTGCAACATTTGGAAGTGATTTTTGAGATCCTAAGGGAGAATGAACTCTGTTAATCTTGGGAAATGCAGTTTTGCTAAGGCTCGCATAGGCTATTTGGGGCACTTCATTTCGGAACAAGGCATCGAAGTTGATCCTGAAAAGATTCGAGCCATCAGGGAATGGCCCATTCCTACTAATGTCCGTGAAATTCGAGGATTCTTGGGGCTAACCGGATATTATAGGAGGTTCGTTCATAACTATGGCAGTATGGCTGGACCGTTAACACAATTATTGAAGACAGGAGCTTATAAATGGACCGACGAAGCTAATGTGGCCTTTGAGAAACTAAAGATGGCTATGATGACATTGCCGGTTTTAGCTATGCCAGATTTCAACTCACCATTTGAAATAGAGACTGATGCTTCTGGCTATGGAATAGGGGCTATCTTAATTCAGGCAAAAAGACCCATAGCTTACTTCAGTAGAACTCTATGTGCTAGAGATCGAGCAAGACCTGTATATGAGAGAGAACTGATTGCTGTGGTTTTTGCAGTGCAACGTTGGAGACCATACTTGTTGGGGAGGAAATTCACGGTGAAGACAAACCAACGATCGTTAAAATTCCTCCTTGAGCGAAGAGTAATTCAGCCCCAATATCAGAAGTGGATCGCTAAATTGTTGGGGTACTCATTTGAAGTAGTTTACAAGCCGGGATTGGAAAATAAGGCAGCTGATGCCTTGTCCAGAGTTCCTCCAACAGTGCACCTAAACCACCTGTCGGCTCCTGCTTTGCTTGACTTGGCCATAATCCAGGAGGAGGTGGAAAAGGATCCAGTTTTGGGAGAAATTAGAAGAAGGATAGAAGAACAACAAAAGGGGATTCCTAATTTTTCATTACAGCAAGGAGCATTGAAGTTCAAAGGGAGGGTGGCTCTTACAAAGACTTCTTCCTTAATACCTACAATCATGCATACGTATCATGATTCGGTATTTGGAGGGCATTCGGGTTTCCTACGAACTTACAAGAGAATAACAGGGGAATTATATTGGGAAGGTATGAAGAAAGACATCAAGAAGTATTGTGATGAATGTTTAATCTGCCAACTGAACAAGACTTTGGCTCTATCTCCGACTGGGTTGCTTATGCCTCTTGAGATTCCAAATGCGATCTGGTCAGATATCTCAATGGATTTCATAGAGGGCTTACCAAAATCTGCTGGATGGGAAGTAATTTTGTTGTAGTGGATCGATTGAGCAAATATGCGCATTTCTTAGCACTAAAACATCCTTATACCGCACGGTCAGTAGCTGAAGTATTTGTTAGAGAGGTAGTTCGACTCCACGGATATCCTAGATCAATCGTTTCTGATCGGGATAAAATCTTCCTCAGTCACTTCTGGACGGAGATGTTTAAGCTTGCCGGTACTAAGCTACACAAGAGTTCGGCTTATCATCCACAGTTTGATGGGCAAACGGAGATTATGAATAAAAGTGTAAAAGCCTACTTGCGATGCTTTTGTGGGGAGAAGCCAAAGGAATGGAGTAATTGGTTGCATTGGGCAGAGTATTGGTACAATACCACATACCATAGCTCGATTGGAATTACACCATTTCAAGCCATGTATGGCAGACTGCCTCCCCCATTGATTCAATACGGAGATATGGACACCCCCAATTCCACACTTGATCAACAGCTGAAGGAGAGGGATGTGGCCTTGGGAGCTTTGAAAGAGCACTTACGAGTAGCTCAGGAGCGGATGAAAAAATATGCGGATCTGAAACGAAGAGATGTGGAATTTCAGGAAGGTGAGTTGGTATTCCTCAAAATCAGGCCGTATAGGCAACTGTCCTTGAGGAGGAAGAGGAATGAGAAGCTTTCACCTAAGTATTTTGGTCCGTACAAAATACTAGAAAAGATTGGGGCCATGGCATATAAGTTAGAACTTCCGAGTTCGGCAATGATACATCCTGTGTTCCATGTGTCTCAGTTAAAAAGGGTACTTGGGAATCATCAACAAATACACTAGTTGGTTCCCTTTATAAATGAAAATCATGAATGGCTGACTTTGCCGGAAGAAATCTATGGATACAGAAAGAATCCAGCCACAAAAGACTGGGAGGTACTTGTCAATTGAAAGGGATTGTTGGTGATATATAATTAAATTTGCCTTCAACCACTAGCTTAAGCTTTTGGATGAATTGGTGGTTTAATAGGGATTACTGCCACATGAAGCCACTTGGGAAGACTGCAATGATTTCAGACAGCAGCTCCCTGATTTCCACCTTGAGGACAAGGTGGATTTAGAGGAGGAGAGTGATGCTAGGCCACCGATATTATTTAAATATAGCAGAAAAAAGAATAGTAACAGAATATCAACCACGCAAGATTATAGGAGAGATTATAGGGGGAG
>CM046888.1:18988181-19132393 GCA_025688845.1 Cucumis hystrix
TGTTGGTGATATATAATTAAATTTGCCTTCAACCACTAGCTTAAGCTTTTGGATGAATTGGTGGTTTAATAGGGATTACTGCCACATGAAGCCACTTGGGAAGACTGCAATGATTTCAGACAGCAGCTCCCTGATTTCCACCTTGAGGACAAGGTGGATTTAGAGGAGGAGAGTGATGCTAGGCCACCGATATTATTTAAATATAGCAGAAAAAAGAATAGTAACAGAATATCAACCACGCAAGATTATAGGGGGAGAGAATATCGGGGGAAATCTTTTACAATAAAATAAGGTGAGCAAAACAGATTAAAAGGGGCAAAAGGAGGAGGAAAACGGGGGAGAAAAATATTGGGAACTAGGAGGGGCTGCCGTCTTTCGGCTCGGAATTTCTTTTCTTATTTTTGTTACCTTGTTCTAATCGGTTCTGATTAGATTGAGGTTTAGCTAGGAGTGTGTGAATTTTTCTTTGATTCTTTGATATTGTAATTCGTACATTCAATTCAATAAAATAAGATACTATCAGTATCTTTACAGTGTCGAGGAGTGCCCATCATCAATCTCAGAGACATTATCAAGTGTAAATCAACTTTTATGGTGGGTATGTAATGATTCCTCAATTCTCATCTGTGGCAACTTTTGGAATGGAATCCTCTTTCTATGATCCCTCAAGCCCTCTTTCCATTAGGAAAGTGTGGGATGAAGGGGGAAACTTGAGAAGAAACTTATGAGGACGGAGACCACAATTTTTTGAGGTAATATTTTGTTGCTGCCATCTGCGATATGATTTCCTCCGTGTTTTCAACTTCCCTAATATAAGTCATACCATAACTCTGAGTTTCTCCTGGTGGTGTTCAATGGTCATCCTTCCAAAAGCACATCAATTGCAAAGTTATCCTGGTTTTTAATCAGAAAGAGGAGTTTCGTGGGTAAATTGAGTGGAAATAAAGATCGTAGGGTTTTTGAATAGTAGGACTTGGAGGTTTGGGATACTATCACTTTGAAAGCTTCTAGGAGTACTATTCATAAAAAATTTGGAAATGTTCTGTGGATGATACCAACCAGGAAGTTAAAGTTATGGTTCCCTTGTATGCATTACTTTGATGGAATGTTTTGTTCTGCAACTTAAAAATGTACTATTATATACAGTGCAAGGCTACGAGTATCAAGGTCCAATAAGCTAATCGACAGCAAGATCCTAGAGAAAAGAAACCCATGCTTTGGTTACTGCTCACATTTATTGTGATATATTTTATAATTATAAAATCTTGAGAGCAAACAAAAAGAAAAGAGAGAGAAGGAACAAATAGATTTGGTTAATTCACGCTCAACTTGAAAATGCCTATTATATTGTTGCAGTGAAATAACGATACACATGCACCTGATAATAACAAGCTTCAAAATGTAAGCCTGGATAGTATACTCTAGGGTGACAACCCCACAGCCGCCCATATAAAGTATCTCCACCAATGAGATTGAGCGCTCCAGCAACAAATTCATTGCCTTCCTCTGCAGTAACTAATAACACCTGATCTCCCATCTTAGAGGCCATATTATGAAAGAAATCCCTAGTGAGATAAGGGGTGCCCCACCTATGAAGAAGCCATTACTGAATATAATTAAATATATTCTCATGCACCTACCAATTCATAACACTCGTCAACAAATGCAACAATAGAAGATTTTATTAATCTCAATTGGCAGACATAAACGAGGTTGATAGTAAGGACCAAACTTGTTATCAGTCGTGTTCCTGTAGAATGTATAGAAGGCATCCCAATGCTTATCCTGCCAAAACATTACAATAAATGATGCCCACGCCCCTAATTCTCTCCAGTAAGATAAGTATTGAGTACCAACACAACAATTCGTTAGCTAGAATTTACAAGAGACGGTCATTATCATTCGTTAGCAAACTCATTTAGACACAGGAGTCCAAGGATAACTTTCTCAAAAAACAATATTTATTTCATCCTATCCAATCAGAAATGATAAATAGATACAGTTTTTACCTTTATTTCATAACCCCGGAGACGTTTCATAGTCAAATTTTGAGTCATGATCTGCCACAGAAAGTCCACAAAGATAAATTCCAAAGTCATAGCCACTGTAAGCTTGGGAAATTACTACACTATTCAAATTCAACAGTAATAAACAGTAAGACAATCAACTACAAAACTAATGCAAAGATCATAGCCATAAAATCCCATTGAGAATACCCTGTGTATATGACCCCATTGAGAATACCCTGTATATATGACTTTAGCATATTGAATCTCTCTATTAAGTATTAAGTATAACAGTTTGTCAGTACACGGTATCACAGCTATTTAAGGGTTGTTTAGCATCTCCCTGTTCCAAATAGTCATTTGACAAGACAGCACGTTTAAGCATGCAGATTTAACTAGTAAAATGATATTTCTAATCTAATTCAGATCACCATAGAATCTCCAAATCCATCAACTTCTGCTGAATTAGTGAACCAGAAATTTTGGCATCCCAAACAATGGAATAATAATTAGAAATACTGACCTTTTTGCGCTCTTGACGAATATTTTTCCTCTTACTTTGCTTCATATCCATTAAAAACTCATTAAAACTGCAGAAGATAGATTGGAGAAGAAATTATAAACGACCTGTGAATATTCACAGCATCATTTCTAAGGGAAAATGTAAACAAGAAAGAGGTTAATGATAGACCATTGCACATCAAATGTCACAAAAAAGTTGGTAACTTTCACCTTCAAATGGAGAAACAATTGATGATGCCTTGGTATTTAATTCAAATGAGATTTAATGAAAACAATTAAGTATAAAGAAAAAAGAATTAACTAATTAAGTCAAGGAAAGATCTATAAGGATACGCTTAAAGTTCAATCCACAACCTTTACAAAAGCAAACATGATTGCAAACCTGTCATTCAATAGTCTACAATTAAACAGAAAAGCCATGACGAAATACGAACCAATGCCATAACAGGGCTCCCTGATTTCCCAAATCCCAATAAAAACAATGACCACCATTCTGCACAAACCTATCAGCTAGTTATTTTATCCCTAATTGCATTCCTGAGAGTTGAGAATCAAAGATCTCAAAGCATTGAATTAAATTTTACAAGTTTGGTGTTTTCCTCAGTTCATTTGCTCAAGGAAATGTTTTCTTTCTAATCATTAAAATCAAATCAAATAAATTAAGAACTAATTAAAAAAAAGGAAAAGAAACAACCACCTAGTGTAAAATCTCAAACTAACGCATAACCGAAGACTAAATAATCTAAATCTTATCCCCTCTGTCCCCCACCTCCCCCCCCCCCCCACACCCACCCACATCCCCAACTCCCTTTTTTCTTTTCTTAATGAGAAACACAACATTCATTCAATAATAGAATACACAAACATACGAAAAACCAATCCCACAAAAAAAAAAGAAATCCCGCTATAAGAAGGGACTCCAACTATACAAAATCAAGTCACTCCAAGCTAACCACCCAAATGCCCCAAATACTACTTTTATAGCCTCCATTAGTACTCACATTTACCAATTGTATGGATTTGGTTAGTGGGTGCAAAGGGAATCCTAAAAAGCCACTTAAATGGGGTAAAGTCATGAAAGGATCTCTATTGAAAAACCTATGGTTTCGAAAGTGGCTTGGTTTCTCGACTAGTCTTAATAAAGGCTTAAGGCAGGTAATGATAATAAAGGGGCCAATGAAGGAGGATAGACGGAAGTGTGCCCTCCAGGAATCTCTTTATAATAGGTTGGTGAGGATGGAGTTGGTTTGATGCCCCCTCCAAAGAAGTCCACTACAAGGGACAGGAAGAAAACCCATGCTTTTTTGTCATTTCCAGCTGGCATCATGATGTGTGATCTTCCTCTATGGTTGTTTAGTTTTGTTGCAACTACATAATCCTTGTTTGTTGGAAAGCTTTTCAACCCAAAGTAAGTAGTTGCACTCCCCTGCTCCTTGAAGAGTTGGGTGCAACTTGCAAGGGCCTGCCACAAGAGTTTCAAATATAGAGGAAAAACATTGTTAGGGAGGTCCAACAGATACAGAGAAGATGGCATAGACATCTTTTCAGGTTCAGAAATGCAACCTCTGTTTCCTTTATGCGTGTAACCAATTGGAATGTAGAAGGTTTCCTTGTCTATGCTATAGAAAATTTGGTGTTGAAGGTGGGCACGATGGTTGGGGTGATAGGAAGGGGGGAAGGGATCAGAGCAGCCAGATGAAGCTAGGGCCAAGGGGTTGGAGGAGGGGGGGGGGGGGGGGGAGGGGGAGGAGGGAGAGGAGGGAGGAGAGAGAAGGAGAGGGCATCATGAATAGGGTATTTGAAAGCAAATAAGCTTAAAAGCATACTAATGGTGTCATTAATGTGAATCAACTGTTTTATGAACCCCACTGAAAGAGAAATTGAACTATAACAAAACAAATTTTTAACATCAAATGAGTAATCGTATGATTGAAGATAAATAAACAAATGACATACTCTTTGTAATTACGATTCTTCCAATGGTACTGCATTCCGATCCTTTGCAGAAATCCTCCTTCACTTAGCTTTTGCCATTCGTTTTCAGATGAGAAGGTAATATGCAGTGAAGAAAGCTGAGACTGTTTGAAGTAATTAACTCGAAATAAGATGCTTTTACTGAATGATATGAAACATGTGACTTATCAATAGGTTTCTTGAATAAAACTGTAGAGTGCAAAACTAATATGTAAATTCAGGACACCGGAGTTGTTTTTTTTCCCTTTTTTGTGGCTAACAGTCTAAGCCAAAAGGAGAGAATAAATAAATAACTGCATCCTTGCTTTATTGCCAAAACCAAAATTTCCATCAACTAAATAGTAAAAAGATTCAAATGCAAACCCACACCAGTAGGGCCACACTAAAGTCAATGGTAAAATTACACTTCCACTTTTTTTGCACGGTCCCTTCCCCCATGGAAAAAAGATCAGCACCTCACCAACAAACTCCCGTGACTGAATATTATTTACATCAAACATGTGCAAAATATAGTAAGAATTGCTCCAAAATTCTCTAACAGTCGTTCACATTCTTCTGACAAATAAGATGTCATCTTCAAAGGCTAAATAGTAAACAATATAACGTGAGAGAAAGAGATTGATAGCATATTATCATAAGAAAGATAGAAAATTATTTGCCAAACAGACAGAAGGGCATAATGACGGTAAAGGCTTCAAGCATATGACTAGTTGTACCTTGGTTGTCATATCCTTTAAAGCAGAAATTATAATTCCAAAGATTTCATCTCTGAATAATGTGTTACGAATTAAAATCCTTGGACCAGTCACTGGTGTAAAAGGCACACAACATTGTAGTTTTGGGTAATATCTTGCACCAAAACTGTAGTATGCATCAGCCCAGGAATGATCAAAAACAAATTCGCCATAGGAATGACTGCAGATTGAAAATTAGGTTAAAAATTAAAAAGGAAGTCGTGGATGAAAATCAGCAGACCTCCTCAATAGCCAGCATAAAAAATGATGTATAAAATAGAAAATCTATCGAGAAAAGAAAAATATATTGAGACGCAATTCTAACCTTTTAAGATAAAGTGGAACAACACATAAAATATTTTCTGATTCATCCTTAGCCACAATGTGGCGAGGCATCCATCCAGTTTCCTGAAATCCGATTGAAAGTAAGACAATGGTGCTGCTTTCTGTGACAAGGTAAAGTTACTTTGTTTAAAGACACTTCCTGGATTCATTGAACATAAATAGCTATTTCATAAACTAGTGGCTAGTGTTAAATTGTATGGAGTTATTTTGTCTCTTTCTAATTGTGTTTTGTTTATTGAATAATGTGCTCAGAAAGCAACCTGCTTATGAAATTTTCAAAGTCAGAATCTCAGATAATTGTTACATTTATAATAAAACGATTTTAACCCTACATCTGATTCTGAAGAGGCCGTAATTCCTCACCTTCACAGCACAACCTGTCTCCTCCAGGCTTGAAAGAAATCCATGGGTTAGAAATGGATTATACTTTTTAGGGCCAGTAGTATCCAGGGCACAAGCATCCCAGTCACTGGCTGAAACCTCTAAGATAGAGGAAACAACTGAAAGAGACAGCTTTGTAGGTTTTGAATGAGAAAATGAGCCTCCCTGAATAAGGAACAACTAAGTGAAAACAACCAAGTAACTAAATAATCTATTATAAACTACAAGTAAACTTCGAAATCAAGGAAAAGGAATATACCTCTGGGCCTGCCCCTGTCAAAGTAAAATCTCCCAATGAATAATCAATTTCATTGGGTACTGTTGACTTTTTAGCTCCCCAAAAGAGCGCATTAATTCTAGTTGCTTGAGCTGAAGGGCTAACCAAGCCTCTGGACTTCAATTTTTCCTACAATTATAAAGTAGTTTAGGTTTTTCTATGTATATACCACAAAAAACTCATTCATAAAATATGAGAGTAAAGTATCATATTCCTTTTTGCCATTTGAAGTTAAAGCACTACAGCTAGGCTTTGGCACAAGTTCTTTACAAATTACAGACAAACAAGATGAATAAAATCATAGGACATTCCACCAGTAGTATTCTGAAGAACATGAGGAAGATACATAAAAGCACAGCACCAGAAGCATGAGAAAACTAATAAAGCAACACAAGGAGACATTAGGGACAACAGATCCTGCTCTCAAACTTGTTTTGTTACCTTTTTCAGTCATACATTGAGCAAGGCATTCTTATATCGTACCAAACCAGGTTAACAAGCACCATATCATGGATGGAAGTGATGTAAAGATGAAGTCTAAGAAGAACAAATGTGGAATAACTATAGTTAAATTTTATCCTTTACACTAATTCAAGATGAAATTTACAAAATTGACCAAAAAAAATGTTTCCATTAAACAAAACTAATAATAAAAAAATTCAGGATGAAACTTAATTTCCCTAGTCATGAGGTAAAACATTTTAAGGCACACAAAGGCATGAGCAAGGATTAAACAATTGATGTTGATATCCATATCAAGTTTTCAATTTTACAAACACATCAATAGTAATGTAAACTTCAAAAAAATCTTAAAAAATATTTTATTAATAGTTAAATCTTTTCCGCTTTCCAAACAAGTTATAGATCTTATTAATACATTTACATTCAGAATGGTAACCAATATTTCTTTTTTCTTTGAAAAGAAATCGTTACCTCTAAGTGTAACGCTCAAAATACAAAAGAAACTAAAAATAAAAGTTCAAATAAAGATAAGGACTAGTTATACTGAAAATATGAATGCAGTCCAATTCAAACAAATATCTTGTATAGAATAATTAGAGAAAACCATAGAAGGAGAACACCAGGAGGAGGCGAGAAGCGGAGCTGAATGCAAACGAATAGGCGAAGAAAGGGATTTTTCACCAAAAAACCCGTTAATTTCTTTCAAACCAAATTCATAATGGTAACTAATCGATGATAGTTTTCGGGGGTTCATGAATATTTCCAAGACCACCAATGAGAGTAGCATTGATAATAGGTCTAAAAATTTTCCTCCACAACAAATACTCCCTCATTAGATTTAGCAATAACTTTGGAGCCTATCAATGAGAGAAGTATCATATTAAGAATGTAAATAAAGAACTAACTAGACCGTGATAGAAGTTTGTCGAGTATAATGGCATATCAAAGGTTTCCAAACTGAAGAGCTACCCCCGCAACAAGAAACCTATGTACGTATCCATGCTAAGGGTTTCCTTTTTTGTAACCTAAATCCATGACCGGTTCCAGGAATTGAGGAACTCTGATGATTAAAGCTTGACTAGTGAACCACAAAGCAGATAAGGGGAAGAGGCAGAAGAAAAGTAAAAGAACTCACAGATGGGAAGTAACCCAGAAAGGAGGAAGAGCTGCAGTAGCTGACTGCAACTGCCATGGCCGGGAATTTGATTGCTACGGCTACGGGTGAATATTCCTCCACACTCCACACTCCACACTCACACTTGGAACTTAGGAAGTAATGCCCAGAAAATGAATAACTATCATGAATTCGCCTGACGTGGCTACCTTCAAGCCAGTTTTTTCTTCTCTCCCTTTTTTGTCTTCTCTCTCTCTCTTATTTTTTTTGTTTCTTCGTGAAAATCAATTTTCTCGTAAATATGATTTTAATGAAAATATTATAATAGTTGCATTTAGGTCTAATTCGTTTGCGTTTGGGTACATACTATATAGTCTCGATTTTGCAACTTAAATTTATTAAATCTTTTTAATTATTATATTTATTTAATAAATTTAGCCTCAATACTTATTTTTCTTTACTTTTTTTCGTGCATTATATACACATGAATAGAAGGATGACTAATGACTTGTTGTCTATTGCACAGCCTCATTAATAGAAGGATGACTAATTTTGGTATGGCGAAGGATTACAAGGAGGGTGATTCAACATACGCAACAACTGCAGGTGACAACATTCACTACATTGAGACCTCCAACGAATTGAGTCAATGGATGGATAATCTGGTTAAAGAAATGTTTAGTGAATGGGAGTTACGTAATCAGTAGTACCCTTACGGTACCTTTCGTAAATGACTAGGAAATTTTTTTATTTGTGCACTAATGGTAGTTAATGATGAACACTTTACTTTGCTTTTCATTTTTTTTTTTTTTTTTGTGAATGTATGTGTATATTACGATGATCATTCAATAACTGACAAATCACACTACAAGAAAATATCTCCAGAGGCATGAAAACGTTAAAAGATATATGAGAAAGCATAGGAAAAGGATTTTTCGATGCATAAATTTGCGTCGAAATCGAAGTTGAAAAAAATAAGTCAAGAAAGGATCTTTCGATGCACAAAATATAGCGTCGGGAGATCCTTTGACATCTCCCAACGCCTTATTTAAGCGTAGAAAGATGTCGAAGGATCTCTTGAAGCTAATTTTTGTGCATCGGAAAATCCTCTATTTAAAAAAAAAAATACTACAACCCAGAAGAAAGAATGGAAAGCCAATGAAAAATTAGAAGAAAACGAATGGAAAATTAGCAAAATTAGAAGAAACCCGAAAGAGTAACACATATTTAATATTTTTTCTCAACCTCAAACCAAAATTTAAAAAAAAAAAAGTAAAAACAAAAACTTATCGGCGAGGGGCGAACGACGACAATGGTGGAAAGACAACAGCGGACGACGACGACAAGGAGAAAAACACACAAAAGAAGGCCTTGACAATTAAAAAACATACCTATTTAGTTTTTTTTTTCTCAAACTCAAACCAAAACAAAAAAAAAAGAATTAAAAAAAACAAACACTTACCGACAAGAGGCGGACAACGACTCACAAGCATCGACGACAACGACGATCAATGGACGGTGGACGACAAGCGATGGTGCGCCTTAAGGGAGAGAGACGTCTGAGGAAAAAAGAGAAGAGATGAAAGAAAGTGAGAGATTTTTTACGATCTTCGGATTTTTAAAGGGAAACTCCCGACGCCATGCATAACGGCATCGGGAAAAGTTTAAAATTTAAAAAAAAAATCAAACTTTCTCCGATGCCATGCATAAGGGTATTGAGATAGTTTTAATTTTTTTTATTAATTACCTTATACTGACGTCGCCTTATGTCGCGTCAAGATTGTAAACCTATACCGATGAAAATTCTACGGCGTCAAGAGAAAAATTTTCTTCCGACATCTTTTATCTCGACATCCGTGTTGTGCATCAAAAAATACAAATTTTCTTGTAATGTCATTTGAAGCAAAATTTACTGTGTCGCATACTTTTTGTCTTATGTTACTCACTTCATTAAAATGTTTATTTACTGTGTCGCATACTTTTTGTCTTATGTTACTAACTTCATTAAAATGTTTACGTATATTTACTAGTATGAAAAGTTCTTCTCGAGCCCTAAACACATATGAACGAAAGAGGAAGAATGCAAACTGGTCGGGTGCTTGGTGGAGTTAGTCTCTACCAATGGCTGGAAGTCAAATAACGGTACCTTTAGATCTAGGTGCCTGGCACAACTCCAACAAATGATGCTAGAGAAGTTGTCAGGTTGTAACATCCAGGGATCGTTGACAATAGAATGTTGGATAAAATCTCTGAAGATAATGTTCCAGGCCATCGCAGAAATACAAGGCCCAATGTGTAGTGGATTTGGATGGAACAATGAACACAATTACATCATCACTAAGTGCAATGTGTTCGACAATTAGGAGAATGTATGTATCTTTTGTCTATTGTTATTCGTTTATAATCGTAACCAAAAACTAATATACTCAAATGTTTGCATAGAGTCATCATATCACCAGCAAGAGGAAGTGGGGTGGATAGACGACTGAAATTGCGACATCATTCGCAATGCTATGGATTTTGTGAATTACCAATTGAAAGTAATTGGAGAATGGTCGAATGTACAATGTTAAGTAGAGGACGACTACGGTGTAGAAGTCATAAAATAGTTGTAGGATATCCCTGAACTGAGTAGTCGCGGAAGGGTGCGACTTATGCGTATCATAATGTGCAATGTCCAAGACATGAAAGCATTCTTGAGAAAATCCAACGAGCTTAAATTGGAGTACTGCACCATGATGTTGGAAGATAACGCTTGACGAATTGTCGATTTTCATTCGTTTCATCCTTCTATCGGCTGGTTCATTTGTTTTTATGTATTTATCTTTATTTGTTAATCTATTGTAAAAGATTTTGCTAGAAAGTTTATATTTATTAATGAATTTATGTTCAGGAAATATGTATTGGAAATGTCTTTTGTCCTGATTTATTACTTGAGTAACAATTTGTAGTGATGTATGCTTAAACTAGTATCGAGTACAATAACCTAAAACAATGAAGAAATGACTTTGTGGAGATTGGTCCAAAATTAATTGACTAATGATCCTAAGTAAGGAATTTTAATAATATCAGTTTGTAATTATATGTGTAGGCCAAAAATAAAGTAGTGAAAACTAATGATTCAAGCTAAATTTATGAAATGGACGTCGTAATTAAGAAGATTAAATAAAATAATTTAAAGAAAAATTTTGTATATCATGGAAAATATATATGCATGAAAAAAAAGATTTATGAAAAAACAAGATTGAAGCTTAATTTATGATATGAATGTATCATATATATGCATGGTAAAAAATCAAGATTGGAACTTTGAATATCATAATTAAAAATATTTAATAAAATCAATTTAAGAAAAATGTGTTTCTAAATACGTAAGAAAAAGAGCAGTGAAAATCCCAACTATAATATTCAGCCACTCAAACATACACTATATTAATTTGCACCGGAGAGCAAACTATAGGCATAGTATTACAATCCTACGCACCACTCGTCCCAAAACGCAAGTGTATTTTGTCTTATTAAAAATAATCAAATGTAGGGAACAACCTAAAAACAATTCACTATCTTCTTCTCCGCGCGGTTTCTTCCCCTCTTCCAGCAGCTTTTAGTGACGCCGCCACCGATCGTCTTTCTTCCGCTGGTAACGCATCAATCTATAAGGCTTTTGACCTCGGCAAACGAGTTTAGAGACTTTGAGAGTGTATCTTCTTATTCCTTTGATTCTTTTCATATACTTTCGCAGCTCCCTTTTCTACAGTAGACGTAGGCTTCGGCTCAACCACTCAAACACTTTGTCTTCCTCTTCTACTTTTTACATTTCGATTACTGTACTGTATCCTTTCGTCTTCAACAGTTTGGGAACATCTGGAGATTAATTTCTTTTTTTGCTTGTGTTTCTTTTGGCTGAAATTGCAATGTGTAATTAATTAAAATTTGTAATTGTTTTTTATAGTTGGAAAGAAGCTAGTGAAGGCCATTTACAAGAAGCCCGAAGATGGTGAAGAAGAGCAAAAGTAAGTGGGCTCTATTCAAAATTTTGAAAACTGATTCATGTTCTTTTGTTTCCTGCAGCACAGGGGCAAGACGCTTTTATGGTTTTTTTTTCCTCTGGAATGTTTTGTTTGTTGTAGAGAGTAAAAGCAAGAGGGTTTCTTTAAAGAAGAAGTACAAGATCATTAGAAAGGTGAAGGAGCATCACAAGAAGAAGGCTAAGGAAGCCAAGAAGCTAAGCTTCAAGGGAAAAAGCAAGGTTGAGAAGGACCCGGGTATTCCCAATGATTGGCCTTTCAAGGAACAGGAGCTCAAGGCTCTTGAAGCTCGTCGTGCTCGAGCTCTTGATGAGATGGAACAAAAGAAAGCAGCTCGGAAGGAGAGGGTAATACAATTTATCAAATACGTGTTTTAGATTTTTTCTATGATGTATGTATTTATGTGTTTACGAATGCACGTATGCACATTGCTGCTCCATTAATAACACATCGTTTCTGTAGCAATTTACTGGTAATGTACTGTTTAACAATGTCCAGGCACAAAAGAGAAAGTTGGGGTTGCTAGATGATGATAATATGGCCTCTGTAGAGCAAAGCTTAGGAGAGACAAACGATGAAGACAACTCTGCTGGGCCTGTGCGTAGTCGTGGTAGGTTGTTTTCTATGAAGTTAAATAAACTATGAAGAATTTTGGATTAAAAAAAAGAGAGACGCCCAAGAGGCAATCCCGTTGATAAGGGCTTGGAGCCTCTTCATCATACCAGCTTAGAGGTCCCAAGTTTGAGCCTCCAGGTGAGCTTAAAACCAAAAACCCCTAATGTCACCCGTGTCCGGAACAGATACCCCTAGGTGTAAGGGAGCCAGCTCTTAGTTAAGAAGATAAAAAATGAGAGTAAACAAATTGGGATTTTTATGTTCAGCATCTTACATTGTGTTATTGACTAGAAATATGAACTATGCAGATAACTCAGATAGGGCTTTCTACAAGGAATTGGTTAAGGTTATTGACGCATCAGATGTCATTTTAGAAGTCTTGGATGCACGGGATCCCCTTGGCACCCTTTGTATTGATATGAAGAAGATGGTGATGAAAGCGGGTCCTGATAAGCATCTTGTGTTACTACTGAATAAAATTGGTTAGTTTCTTTCCCTCGTGCCATATTTTTTTTGTCCAAGAAAGATGAACATAAGCATGGAGCATGGAACAACGCAGTTATCTTTTCTTTATTCATCATTTACTCTAGAATAGGGGAATAGATATGTTGAGACATTTTACAGTTTTACTACAATTTAATTTCATTTTTATCTACATTTCAATAACTTCATAGTTCATACTCGTACCAAAACATTTTAAAGTATGAAATTGTGGGAGTACTAGTTAGGGGTATCTGCGTAATATCAGTAAGATAATAGTAAGGGGCATTATTAAGAGTAATTTATTGGTAGTGTCTTGTCTATAAATAAAGGGAGTTGAGAATCTTAGAGGGGTGGATCATTTTGGTTAGAGTAGCCCACTTGAAAAAGGTATATCACAATTTCTTTACTAATATTGCAATATAGTTATCTTTATTATTTTCTTGCATTATCTGTGTTTTGATACCTAACAAAATCTGCTTATTTAAAGTTTATTATGAAATAATATGAAAAAATACACTGTGAAGGGAACTTTTAAGAAGTTTAGCAAGTAACCTGTACTTTTATGGGACACAATTATTTGTAAGTTATCATAAAGCAGTGAGGTAATCAATATTTTTATTATAAGAAAAATAAAATGAAGATCAAGTATGCTTGTCCATTATATATGTTTTTTCCTTTTCACATTTCATTGTTTGTTCCTATTATATATTTTTTTGTTCTTTGTGTTTGAATGTGCATGTGCATTTGTGTCCAAAGCAGTAAAAGATGTGAGACTATTTTTTGTGTTTGATGAGTTCTTTTTGGTCACTTACAAGTTGACCAAGTGTTTCTCATTTTTAGTTTGAACTTAATTTGGACTTAATAAAATGATTTTACTGAGAAGGTATTTCTAATTAGTTCTCTTCTTAAAGTTGTGGATAGGTTAGTCAAGTAAGGCCTAACTGCCTAAGAAGTTGTGTAGTAAATACTATTTGTGTATATTTATATAATTTTGTAACAGATCTTGTCCCTCGAGAGGCGGTTGAGAAGTGGCTTAATTATCTGAGAGAAGAATTGCCTGCTGTTGCCTTCAAGTGTAGCACACAAGAACAAAGGTCCAACTTAGGTTGGAAATCTTCAAAGACATCCAAAACAAAAACAAGTAATTTATTGCAGAGAAGTGACTGTCTTGGAGCCGAAACTCTTATTAAACTGTTGAAGAATTACTCGAGAAGTTATGAGGTACTTCTAAGGTTCTGGGATTTCTATAGAAATTTTTTACACTTAGAATGGAGTATTCTTTTTATTCCATTTATTGTTACTTCTTTGTATATTTGAAAGCCTGGTATTTTTAATCATCCTACTGATTTTGATGATTATTTGTAGACATATATATGCATGAAGTGGTTGTATTTTCTTTTTGCCTCCGTAGGATTAGTTTCCTAGCATATTATTGTATTCTTTAATTGAAAGTTACCTCTGATCATTTAATGGGATTTTTCTTTCTAATTTTGGGTAATTGATGCTGTCTTTTGTTTATTTCTATTTTGCAGATTAAAAAATCAATTACCGTGGGCGTCATTGGCTTGCCTAATGTTGGCAAGAGCAGTCTTATTAATAGTCTGAAGAGATCTCATGTTGTCAACGTTGGAGCTACTCCAGGATTAACAAGATCAATGCAAGAAGTCCATCTAGACAAAAATGTCAAATTGTTGGATTGTCCCGGTGTTGTAATGCTAAGAACTAAAGAAAATGAGCCATCTATAGCTCTTAGGAATTGCAAAAGAATAGAGAAGTTGGAAGATCCAATTGCTTCTGGTAAATTTGATTTTGCATGTTTCATTTACCTTCTATGATCCTTTGAGTGTTAATTGTCAACCTTATTTTCTATTGGATATCACAGTGAAGGAGATCTTGAAGCTTTGCCCTTCCAAAACCTTGGTAACTCTATATAAGCTTTCAAGCTTCGATACGGTTGATGATTTTCTGCAGAAGGTAGCTGTTATTCGAGGCAAACTTAAGAAAGGTGGTATCGTGGATGTGGAAGCTGCTGCTAGGATTGTTTTGCATGACTGGAACGAAGGTATTTCTTTTACTTTTATTTCGTTAGTATTAAAAGAAAACACTTTCCAATGTGAAAAGTGGAAAATAAGTAGAACTTTCTCCTAGCTGACTACTTTTAGCACTATTGAATGAAAGATCAATGCAAAAGGAATTCGAGAGTGCATTCCTACAGAAGAAAATATCCCTTCTCTCACTGTGATAAGAAAGAAATTAATTTAATTGTTTAGCTTAGGGGGAAAGAAAATGGCAGCTGCCATATGAAATATAAATTAAAATTTCAGAATCTGATTTTGTTATTGTGCTCGCTCGATATGTCATAGGTAAAATTCCATATTATACAATGCCGCCAGTAAGAAATCAAGTACCTTCAGAGGCAAGGATCGTCTCAGAGCTTGGGAAAGAGTTCGATATTGATGCAGTTTATAGCGGCGAATCATCATTCATTGGAAGCCTAAAATCTGTGGATGATTTCAATCCTGTCGAAGTTCCCCCGAGTTGTCCACCGAATTTTGACGAGAGTATGGAAGAGCAAGAGGTATGGCTCTAAAACTGTTTTTGTAGTTCACTAAGGTTTATTAGACACTTGTGATTCCCCCACCCTCCATGGTTAAAGATTTGCATCTTGTTCAAAGATCTGTCAACTAATAGCATCATGATTTTCTGTTTACTTCTCGGGTTATATACTTTACATTATTTTACAATTCAGAATGAGAATGCTCAATCGACTACTCAAGACGACAAAGTCCTGGAGAATAAGATGAATAATAGCGAGGACGAGTCCATGGAGCAGGATGAAGATGGCAACGGGGAAGGCAAAGGCAAGGGACAAGATGCAACTAGCAGGCAGAATGAGAAATTGTATTCAGCAGAAGGTATTCTAAATACGAAAATGAGGAGAGCAGAGAAGAAGCAAAGGAAAAAAGCTAACAAATCATCCGTGTCTACGGATGCTATGGAAGATGATGACTATGACTTTAAAGTGGATTTCAAAAAGAAGTGATTGATTCCTAACAGAAAAACAAGAATTGCGACATGATTAGAGGGGCCAGATTGGTTGCCATGGAAATCAAAAGCTAAGGGTATAGATTCAAAGTTTTGCGTTATGACTTCTATTTAAAATTCACTTTTTTTTTTTCAATAGAATTTTTGCCCTCTTAGATTTTTGGTTCTAATGTAAGCAAATTTTGTTGGCCAGTATAAAATCATTTTGGAAATGGAAAACTCTGCTTGTTCAAAACTCGTGATTGGGTTACAAAATTATAGGTTATATTTGATAATCATTTTGTATTATTTTTTTTTTATTGTAGAGTATGTTTACCAAACTGTGAAAATTGGTGTAATTGAAACAAGATTTCTTTTATGGATGAATCTTAATAATAGGCTTGACTCACAGTCACAAATATAACTATTTTGCTCTTGATCGCATTTATCTGTTATGAATTTGTTACATTTGACTACTGTTACAATATTGTTAGACCCTAATATTAGGGCAAAAGTGACAATATATGTGACAAATACATACTCTAATCACAATGATAGCAATAAAAGATTGTTTCGTGTAATTTCAACCACAATTAGATTGAGCATCTTTCATTCTTCAACCTAAAGTTGTTACTTGTATGATTTAATTATAGAATTTGAGGTTGGCCCCAAACTCATTACGATAAGTGTCGGTAAACAACAAAATGGTTCTTTTATACCATTGAATTACGTTTCACTTACCTGTGTAGATGAGACCATAGTGTTAACAAATGTTTGAAGGGCTTCAGATTCGGAGGTAAGAAAATAAATCAAGGTGTGAATAAAGTAAAGGGTAATCTTTTTTGGAAATTTGGTGAGGGAGATATACATGTATTAGAGGAAATGAAAGGTAATTATGAATTTTGGCAGTAGCACAATAAAGATTAATGTTGTAATTTGTACTCAAAAAGAGGTTGGCAAGATCATTAGTAACATTATTTTTTTTTGTAGGATAGAAACAATTGAAATTATTATTTTGTTGAGGCAATGTCAGTCCGTTTGAATTGATCAAAAAAATGTTTTTCATAAATCTAATTTTTATTTAAACATTTTTTATAAAAATTGTTTCAAATACACTTACAAAACCAAATTTATTTCAAAGTGATTTTTTAAAAATAATATTAAACACTTTAAAATGTATTCAAAACATTTGAAAATGAATATTTCCAGGCTGACTTTGATTATTCTCCCTCATATTTGTGAGAGTAGTATTGTTCTGTTTCTTATCAATGTTTCCAAAAACAAGATTTGCTGTGGATTGAGTTCCATCAGCACTTATCACAAAGTTCATTTCTAATAAATTCTCATGGGTCAGTAGTAGAGAATATATTTGTTGTAATGACTTTGATTTTGACTCAGAAGACTATAGAAGAAAATTCAAGTCCTAGACTAGAAAGTATGTGGACAATATGTTATTATAGAGAAACACAGCAACCTACATTTAAAGCAACAACAACATTCTTGAGTTTGGCAGTACAATCTTTAATGGATTCTCCTCCTTTCTTTAAGTTTCGTACCTGACTTTTCAACTACATTATCATGTCATTGTTTGAGGTAGAACAGGGCTGCTCTAACGTTACCCAAACTTCTCGTGTTGTGATACAACCTACCATTACAGTAACCATACATGGTTGGATTGGGTTGTAAGAGCTTTTCAACCCACCACAAGGTTGATCGGATTGACTACCTGAATGGTCTAAATAGGTCTCCAACTCAACCCTTAAAATTTAGGTTGAGTTTTTAGCTTATTTTGTTTCTTTTCTTTTCATCTTTTTTTAATAGCTTAAAATATTTAAATTTATCTAAGGTCACGTACTAATAACTAAAATTTCATGAAACTTATAAGTTAAATATCAAAATTTTACTCTTTTTTTTTTTTTTGTAGAGATAGACATAGTAATCGATCTCGTACATCAAGAGTAGTATATATTCACAATTTTCTTTTCTAGTTGGTCATCACCGAGAATGTGATGATTTTCTTAATACACAAGTTAGAATTATATTGGTAAGAAATAGATAACAAAGTAAGAAATCTAGAGGTGTAATGAGTAAATACAGACTTAATTTTTGAAATCTAGAAACTAAAAACAAAATAATTATCAAATGAGACAATCTCTTTCTTTCTTTTTTTCTTTTCCTTTGCATTCGACCCTTTCTATTAATTTTGTTGCCTACCATATGAAATAAGCATAAGTCCTACTGATGAATAAAAGTAGTTAAATTGGAAATTTAGTAAAAAAAAAAATAGAATTTAATTCCTATAATGAGTTAGAATCGAGTCCTATAGTTTGATAAAATTCCCTAACAATAAGGTTATGGTATTTATGAGGATTTTATAAAATTATAATAACTAAATAATAGTAGTGGAAACTAAAGAGATTAAATTCTAACTTTCTTGGACACAATTTGTAACTTAACAAAAAAAAAAACATCAAAATCTTTCCGAAAGAGAAAAAAAGAAGTTAAAGTTTCACTTTTGGTCTTCCATGGTTTAAGTTTGAGAAGTTAAGGTCTACTTAATCCATATATTTAACTAGAAAAAGTAATTATTTTGATCCATCATAAATTATTGTTACTAAATATCTACTTTCTTGATTTTTGGCTTTAACTTGTGTGGATTGAAGGAAATAATGTGCATTTCATTCATTTGTGTTCAAATATCTTTATTTATTAAATTCAAAATGGAAAATTTGAAAATTTCCAACTTCAAAATATAACGAATCCACAATAGTTATTAAGACAAAATGAAACGATTAGGTAAGTTGGTCTAAAGTAATTTACATGATTCCAAATTCGTGGTCTTGTAAACGAGTAAAAAAATGATTACAATAAAATGAGGGCATTAAATACGAAGCCATCATTGGTAAAAAAAATGAATGTAAATATGTATGGAGAGTTTGTGAATGGGATAGAAGGGATTTAGACACATTTTTGTTCCCTTTCTTTGTTTAAGTTTTTCAATTTAGAGTCTGATCCAATACTGCCAGCTTACTAATTTCGAGTTCATTTCACAATTCATCTATTGTTCTTTAATCAACAATCTTTACTATATATTCTCACCACCCTTGCAATCAATTAATACACATGTCATATTCAATATCTTCTTATTCTCTTTTTCACTTTGCATTTTTTTTTATGGACAATATCACCTCTCCTTTTATGATCATTCTTTCTGTTTAGGTTATGTTTTCTATTTAGTTATGAATTAGTCTCTACTATTAACATTGTTTAACTAAGTAATGACTTCACATGTAATAGCGGATTATTTGAAAAAAGGGATAGATTTAAAAAAAATTAGGAAAAAGGGACAATTTGAAAAATATTTAAGTAAAATGGGTGAAAATTTTGGCTTTATTAGAATGTGTTTTTTGTTTTTTATTAAGTTGGACTGAAATTAAAGAGTTAATTTTGACCGAAAAAGACAAAAAAATCATAATGACGTGACAAGAGAGAAATTAATTAATTTGACAAGATAGAGAGATTAATTAGATTTAAGTTAATTGTTTAACATACTTTGACCAATTTAAAAATTAAAAAAACATTATAATTAAAGTGAACGAATTATATATATTATTTTTCATTTAAAAAAAAGTTAAATATATTTCTAAGTAGCTTTCACTTGCATTTGTTTAATAAATAAGAATAAAATCTAATGAATACTAGAAGAAGAAATATCGTGTCATTAAACAATTAACTCTCTCTCATAAATCTAATTAATATATATCTTATCAAATCTAATTAATCTCTCTTGTCAGATCACTTTGATTCTTTTATTTTTTCGATCAAAATTAACTCTTTAATTTCAGTCCAACTTAATTAAAAAAAAAAAAAATAGAATGCATAGGAAGGGATGCATTCTAATAAAGCTAAAATTTTCACTCTTTTACTTAAATAGTTTTCGAATACCCATTTTTTCTAATTTTTTTTTTTTAAAATCTATCCATTTTTCAAATACCCGATAATAGCACTGAAAATATATTATGTTCCTCTATAATTCGGGATCATTTGTTAGCTTGACGTGCTTATGTATTATGTATTGATTTTATAGATGTTGGACATGTAAGAGGTAGAATATAACATTAAAACCAAAACGGTAAAAATGGACCAAATCAGAGCTGGATTGCATAAAAAGGAAAAGAATGATCAAAGTTATCAAAAACTAAAAAGCTCTTGAGGAGCTGATGTTGAGCATCACTTCTTTCTTTTTCTAAGAGCTTCAAATTGAGAGATAAAGGTAAAGTCACATCACTCCCTTATGGTACCGCTGACGGACATTGAAAGGTGTAGCGGCTCAGACCCCAGTGTCGCGGCCTCAAGTCGATGTTATATATATATATGTGTGTGTGTCCCTTTTTGCCTTTTAGGCAAGCACCTACTAATCTAGTTGAAATTCCATTGTTTTCTCTATATCATTTGTGGGCATTTAACTATGTTTTTCTTGTCTCTGCTGTTGGAACTTCCATTAGTCATTCTTCATTCATTTGAATGATCATTACTGGCTAGAGGTTAGTTTCCTAACTTGGGTTTCATTACTTTCCCTTCCTTGATTATTTGTGATATTTGTCCTTCATTCTATATTGTTCAACTTTTTTACTTGTGAATTTTATACTAAATGTATTGATCGTTGATGACATTCTCTCAAGTATTAATTGATAATCAATGCTTTCATTGTGCAATTAAATGTTTTAGATTAGTATGTAACATGTAACTATAGGTTAATCTTGTTAAATCGTATTGCATGAGTTAATTAGACGGTGTATATTAATTCATTTAGTTTAGTATACCCTAGAACTTAATGTGATTAGTTAATGTGTTGAGAGTAAGTTCGTCTTCTCATGTTGTATAATTAGATAACTAGGACGGTTGATTAGGGTCCTAAACAATTTGACTAAGCTTAAGCAAAGATGGTTGATCTAGAGTTCAATGATCGATTAATTAATTGTGAAAAAATCACATCAAATCCAAGCTAAATCTTTTCACTATTAAATTTCACAAATCTCTATCTCGCTCTCATTTATAGCAAATTTACTGTCAATTACAACATTTTCAATCAACAAACTCCCTAGCTATCATACTATAAGATCTTTCAATCAGAAAATCAGAGTGGCTCTATATAGTTCAACCCAACTGTGATACTTAGTTGTGTAGGCACGAAAATTTATTTGATTAGATCGAAAGAATTTGACACATTTTCGATCTGGTCAGATTAAACATGACGTAAAATATAGATAACAAGAAAGGAAAAGAAAAAGAAAAAGAAAAAGGGAAAGAAAAGGCAAATAACTGGACAAAATAAAATGGTACAATCTATTAAAGAAATTTTAATAGTTCGCTTGAAAAATAAGATATATATTACACACCACTTTATTCTCAAGAGCACCCAACCTAAACAGGGGAAGATTAAATAATAATTGAATGAGCTGATATTGACATGTAAAAATGTAAATAGTTCCTGTTTATGCAGGTGTGTTTTGTGTACTCCACATCACAGATTTTTCTCCTACAACACTTCAAAAATTCCAAAAGAAATGGTATGGACACTGAAAAAAGGAGCAAATTTATCCTCACGAGAAAAGAACTAAACGGAAGGAAAAGTAGTATGGAAAGAACCTTGCTTTGTTCTACTTGTGGGGGTTGAGATGCGGGTAAAGTCCCAGAATATGCTCCGGCATGAAGTCGTGTCGTGTAAGAATTCCAGCAATAGGAGGCCTCTGCAGAATATTCATCAATGTTAAATCATTACTATATTCAGAAAAGACTTTGAATTGATAGTTCTGCAAAATGTTGTTGAAGTATCTCTTTAACCAAGAATTTATGATGGGGACGAATCTCATTTTGTTATAAACTAGAACTTTCAAAGTATTTTGTTTTGGTCTCTAAACATTTTACCAAGAAAAAGACATGGTTGCTCATTCATCGTTTAAATCCGTTGAAAAACAATAAGAGTCTGTTTGGATTGACTTAAGAATACGTTTCATCAAAGTCACTATCCACGAGATAAATCAACAAGAAAAAAAAATATTTAGGTTAGTGTTAAATAATCTAAATCTAGTAAAATAATAATAGAAAAGACTGACAATAGTACAACAACTACAAAGTTACTAGAACTTCAGGCATGAAGATTGACAAAGGAATTGGCACCATATGCATATGGTTAATGAGAACAGCAATGACTGGAAACGCAAACTAGCTTGCCTTCCCCAAGATTGAATGCACGAAGTATAACGCATTGGACAACATTATATGTGATTATAAAGTATGTGAGTAGCGACTTATAGTCAAATATAGCATGAGCCAGAAGGGAACTGTTGCATATTTGTAAGAGTATAAGAAGGTGTGTCTTACCCCGGGTGTCTTCGGAACCACCAACAAGTGCCTCAAGCCCAGTGCATGAAAGAGAATTGCCGCTTTAGCTAGTGACATTGATTCTACCACTGTGTATGGTGACGTGTTTGTAATGGGATGAAGATCAACAAACATTTCCAGCTCCTCCTCGTTGAAGTCCAAATCTTCCAGTTTCACCCCTTTGCCAGAACCTGGTTTTGCAAAATCATGTGCTTTGAAGCCCCTCCAAATTTCTGATCTAAGTGACACCTTTTTCTTGGTAAATTTTTTTTCTCTAAGCAAAACAAGTAGATGAGACCTCAGAACAAGCCCACAAAGCTCTGAACTATCTGAGAAAGGCGGTTCATCAATTACAGGAAACCCATTGTGGTTTGTCATTTTCAAAGCATGGACAATGTTATCGACCTTTTCGATCCCAGAAAACGTAATTAAGGGACCAGAAGCCACACCACCAGCGACCAATTGCCTCATAAATGGTTCTGCGTGGGCTTCCATAAAAGGTAGTCCTTTCATCTTCACAATCTGATCATAGACACCTTTATTAAAAATATCTGCCACCGACTTTGAAATTAGAAGAACCAACATTAGTAATGGGAGCATCAAAAGGTTATTAGTAAGCTCAAGAAGTATGACACATAGAGAAACAGTCATTCTCATAGTGCCACCAAGGAAGGATGCAGCTCCGAGAAGGGCATAGAGACTGACATCAAGAGTAGCAACTGAACCAAATAATCTCCCTACAATGCGACCATAAGAGGCCCCAGCCAGAATTACAGGAATGAAGAGCCCAGAAGGCACAGCAATGCCATAAGTGATAATGCCAAGACAATAGATAGAAACAAAGAAGACAAAAAGTGAGGAGAGCTGAAAATGCTTGTCATTAGCAGATGTGAACAGGTTTCGGATGGCATCATCATTGGTATTAAAAAATAAAGAAGCAAGATCATTATAATGACCAGGTGGGCATTGGAAGTTCTTGTAGTTTCCTGAGCGACCAACGGTTGGGCATTGATCATCCAAGTCAGTTGGGCACGGTAAACATTGTGATAGCCAAGGAAGACCAAATGAGACACAAGTTGTCAATATGGAAACGGCAACAACAAGGATAAGTTTCGTACCGGGACCTCTCCTGCAATTCAATATTAGTTGTCAATGATAGTGAATCTGTACAATAACAGAACGGTATATGGTATAAAAGAAGGGGGGGAGATTAACTTGTATTTCCAATATCATTAAAAAGAAAATATGGAGCATACTCATTTATGATGCTGTAGGTTCGGAGAACCTTATCCACGAGGTAGTTGTAAAGGCTTCCAAACACACCGCCAATAACTCCAAGTAAAACAATCGCAATAAGATCTGGGGTACCATAAGTGGAGTTTTCAGTATTGATTTTGAACATGATGAGACCCCCTTCGCCAAATAACCCACACTGTCCCCCTCGGCAAAATTCCATGAAACTCCTTAAGACAACAGCTACTACAGCAGTCGTGAAAAAGGTCCTCCAGAGAAGAGCACTCCTCCACCTAACAATCTCAACATGGATTATCTATCAATGATGATGGTGCAAAAGTTGTTCCTAGTAAATATGATACAGAACGATCTTGAACCTTTAAACGTTCTAAATGCACCTCATTGTTTACAAATGGATGTGAAAGCAGTTCAACACATGAAGTAAAATCAAGATACCAGAGAAAGTGAAAAAGACAAAACCTAGCTTAACATGTTAACAAGCATAATTTCCCACCTTATCTCAATCAAATTAAGTTTTCATCTCTTGGCCATGTAAGCTAAGCTTTGTAAATATTGTACTCTCAATTTTCTTTTCAGATCAACTTTCTTTCACGTTCCCTAGAAATTGACTAAAAACTGAGCAGCCAAAAAACAGACATTTCGGTGCTGTGGGGAGAGAGAGAGAGAGAGAGAGACCATGAAGCTGCTTCTTCAAGTGCAAAGAGAACGCCACCAACTGGAGCCCGAAAGGCAGCTGCTACACCAGCTGCTGCACCACAAGTGATCAAATCCCGCCTGTCCCTATCATTTTTAAAGTATCTGAGCCACTTCCAAGTCAAGCGATATTTGCGAGAGCCTCCTTGTCCCAGTAATGAGGCAATGCATGCACCAGTATGAACCATGGGCCCTTCCTTACCCACAACAAATCCCCCGGCAACAGCAAATATGGAACCAAAAATCTGCCAAGTTAATCCACATGGTTATTGGAAGATTTTAAAATCTATCATCACAATGGTTAGCACTTAGCAAGTGGTGATTTAAGATGATCTCACATTCCAGAGGACCATAAACACAGTAGAAGTTTTAGCACTGCTTTTACCTATAATTCATGTTCATATTATATCATTGTTTACTTAAATTGTAAATTACTAAAGAAAACACCCTTTTGGGATCATACACATTGGTTTAGCTGGAGAGCGAGTGAGACAACAAATTGTGATAACATTCTAATCACAAGGGTACTAACAATAGGACATCTTAAGCCTTAAAAATACCTTGTCTTTTAGAATCTATATGAAGAGAAGCAACTCGCGAGAATTCACTGGATACAGTTTTTTTTTTAAGGAAACTATTTCAAATACAACGAACAAAGTTAATCATTGGAATTTTTAATTATTTAGAATTATTTTATGAGAAACAGATTATTGATCAAATAAACGCATAAAGAATGAGAATAAATTGGACATCTCTCCTCCATTAACGAGCAACTGAAGTAATATAGCCTAGCATTTAAGAGACTAAGACCCCCGGAATTAACAAAGAATTTTCTCCTCCAATATCAAAATATTCAAAGGTCTAATCACAATAGATTGGCATCCCTATTTATAAAAGATACCAACACACAATCAACGAAAAGTAAAAACTGATGACCAACAAAATAACTACTACACACAAACCCACAAAAATACATAACAAAGGTTTGACAACCACCTAAAACCACAATTGGAACTAAGAATTGAAATTATTACAACATTATAAACCTAAACTATTTTAATTCCTACATCAGTTCCATTATTATTATTATTATCATCATAACCATCATCATTATTAACTTTTACTTTTGGTAGGAAACAATAACCACTGATAGATAAGATGCAATGGGTCCCAAAAGAAGTTCCTACTGAGTTTTTTTATTTCTTTCTTTTCTTTTTCTTTGTATAAAAACATCGGGTAAAGAAGTTCCAATTATCTCCTGGTAACGATAAGTAAATATTAAAATTTAATTGTTCATCCGCTTAAAACATGAGTGCATTACAATATATGATTACAAGAATTCCTTATTAAAAAAAAAGTTATGCACATTTCAACTCACAATTCAATGGCTTGTTTTTGTTTGTATTTCCTGAAAACAACTGGGCTAATAGGATACTATATCATTCAAAATGCTTATTATATATATGGTGGTGTGTTTAACTATGCTAACTGAGACAATAAGCAACTACTTATTTGTTATTTGTAAATGATTAAAGAAAGAGAAAACAGAATGTTGCTAAAGTGAGGCTTACCTTCACAAATAAGGTACTTGGAGCCAATATAGAATAAGCATCTATACCGTTGAGGTATGCTTTCACCTCAGGTATGCCAGAACCTGCAGCAGCAGGGGCAATATAGGCACAGAGGATTGCAGCAGCAACAGCTAACGCACTATTGGAACCAACGTATACTACAAATGCCTGAAAGTATCTGCAAAGAAGCTAATGTTCGTGTCACAGTTGGTGATCATATAAGATCTGTATGAATGACATAAATTTCAGATAGACATAGCATACAGAAAAAGAAACACAGAAAGAAAAAATCATAGAAGCCATATGAACAATTTTGCAGTGAGGTAAGATTTCGAGACCATCCAGAACAATTACAGAACAAGCATAATACAACACAGACTGCAAAGTGTGGTGGATAAAAAAAGAATGATAGAAAAAGTAATTGAATGCTCAAACTTCTTGACATTAAAAGCAAACGAAAAGCTGAATTACCTGTTCTTAGAAAGTACAAACTGATCAGGATTAATTTACATTTACTTTTAACACCCTGTCACAAACTTAGACTAAAACTTGATTAAGAAGACATAAACTGCAGACTATTAATTTCGAAGAGAAGGGCACAATGGTCCATAACTCGAACTTGATGTTTCTTGTATTAGTACTACATTAATCCTCATACAGTTTTCTATATCAAAATTAATTTGTTCACTTATATCCATCTTAGCATTATTACAAAAGAATTTTACTTAACAATATTAATTCTAATACTATACTCTTGACATTATTCTATTTCGAAACTTAAATAGGCTTCTGAAGTTCTTTCGTGCTATGTGAATTGAATACTTCTTAAACTGCCTGTCACTCAATCAAAGCTTACTTTTCCTTGAGCATGAGATTATTTGTTAAGCGTAGTTTGTGACCAGCAATATTCTCAACAGCTATGTTGTTGAAGAAGCCAACAAGCCCTGTAATTAAACCAATGCAAAGGCACAACGCCCATTTGAGGATGATATACTGAAATATCTCCATTTTTTTTCTGGACCTCCAATCCTGCTTGAAAAGTTCATTCTCAATAATCCTGTTACAAATTAAGAGAATGTGAGGGTCGCATAAAGAATCAATCAAGTGGCTTGTTTAAATAAATAACTAAATTCCTAAAAGAATAGTAAGAAACACAAACACCAAAGAAACTTTTAAGATGAGAGAGTCTAGTATTTCAAAAGAAAATTACAAATAGGTAAAGTTTGCATGGTTCTTTTCTTTCGTAATGTAATTGCACATAATTTTCTATGATCATGTGATCTAATCATTTCAACAGAAAATAGTTCATAACATCTTCTTACATATTTAAGATGACTTTTGGTACTCCAGATTTCATAATTCAGTCATCAATTTTCAAGTGAAAATAGTTTATAATATGCTCTTACAGATTTCAAGTTGATTTTTGGCATTCAAAATTTTGTAGGGCCCTTCATCAGTTTTCTTTGTTGTTAAGACTTGAGACATAGCATTTGAATCATGTAAGAAGTAAGAAATTCTTTTATCAAAATGTAGTTTGAAGGATTTACCATATGATTATGTTGTTTGAAATCAAAGCATTTGGCAACAAAAATTTGAGGGGGAAGGTGTAGGTGGCTTTCTCAATATACAACATAAGTGGAATGTCCCTCATCCGAAAAAATATATCGCATAATTGAATGTACTTTAGACCAAAAACCTAGGTGCCATTTTGGTGTGTAGTTTTAAGATTTTCTTTTAAAAACTATTATGCAAACTAATCTTTCAAAATTATTTCTAATGTTTATAATTTGAAAAACTTTTTTGTAGAAGTGTTCTTATTCTTGGGTTTTCATTTAGTACTTTATCATATTAGTTATAATTTTCTTTTACACATTTAAATCAAAGATATGCCGCCAATTAACGTACTTTTTTAGTACTCTATGCATCAGTTTGACAACGTTGGTTTCTTGGTTCAGTAGTCCTACGCATATTTGGGAATGTTAATATTAATACGCATATCTACATTAAATAGAAGTCTTATAGTTTAGAATACAGATGAAATGAACAAAACGGAAATATCTCTAAGAGTCACAAAAATGTAGTAAAGTAACAAAAAAGCTTTGAAAAAAACATGCATGCTCTAAACAAATTACCAAATAACAGACTTTCTTCTACATATCATCATAGAAGAAAAGCTAATAGCAGAAGAGGTAACAAGTCAAACATCCTCATGGGACCAGGCCAGCAGACTTCCAAAGGTAGTTAAAAAAAAGAAGGCCAAGACATCTCAAAAATGGAAAATTTAAATCCCAAAGAAAAAAATTTATGTTGATTACTGAAAATCTCACACAACATGCCCTGCTTTTGGGCAGGCCAGCTTATACATCCAAAGCCAACTGAATTATTAACAATTATCCTGTATGACTATAAGTAACCACCTGGTGCCCGAGAAGCAAGAAGAACTAATTGAAAATTAAGCATATTTTACAACATAACACACAAGCTCACCTGAATAATTGAGCATAAAACATAAACAAAACAAAACCCAAATAGACTAAGAACCCCTTTCCCCATTCCCTTCAGGATTACAACACAAAAAAACAGGCACAACTAAAAAGAAAAAAAAAATCCAATCGGGATGAAAACAAAAAGAAGTTGAATTATACTGAATAAAATGCAAGTAATAAAGAAAACCCATAAAAAATAACACCATGGATGGCATGATCCCAAACCCAAAGAAGAGAAATGAAAAGAAACCAATGGTGTAACTGAAAAGGCAATACATACTCGTAGTCGAGGCTCTCAATAGGACAGATATTAGAACCAACAATGGCAAGCTGGGAGGTAGTACTGATCCTGGCAGTACTAGTACGCAAGAGTGGCTCGCCAAGAGTAAGGGAAACAGAATCTCTATCTTCGGTTAAGGGCGATCCGACAAGCCTGTCGGAGGGGTCGATTTCACGGTTGTTGTCATGATTTTCATCGATGGGGTCAGAGATATGGCGAAGAAGCTTTGCTGTAGACATTGGAAAAGGAAAATGGAAGAAGGAATTAGGTGAAATGGAGAAACATGGAAATGGGTGGAGAAATTAAGAAGAAGAAGAAGAAGAAGAAGAAGAAGAAGGGGAAAAAGAAGGAGTTTGTGGCGTGAGGATTAGTGCATAGAAAGTTTAGAGGCAAGATCCCCCTGACGTCGGAAAAGCCAGCTAAACCATTAATCAAATGAAATCTCTACAGCTAAAAGTAAATTGGAATTTGGATAGAGAAGAACCAATACCCCTTTTTTCTTTTTCTTCTACAAATTTGGTATGTCCTGTATTAATGACTTAAAATACCATTATTGTTTCAACTTTGTTTTTTTTACTTCGTATTTTAGTAAATTTTAAATTTAGTCTTTTTAACTTATTAAAAAAAAATTAAAAAATAGAAAAATTACCAAAATATTTACCCATCAAAGGTAAGAAAATTTAAATAGTTTGTTTTTTTTTTTCTATTTTTTTTTTTAAAAACTCCTTGAATAGTAAAAATAGTTGGCATGCAAATAAATATATATTTAAAATCTATTGTCAAAATACTAAAAATATAAAAAAAAAGTAATAAAAAATCTACAACACTAACTTTAAGATTTATGAAAAGTTTTACAATTAAAATTGAACAACTCTACTGATCAAAATGATATTTTTAATCTTAATTTTCGTTGATAACTATTTAATTTAGTTTTTTTTTTTTAAAGAATTAATAACGTATAATTTTAAATCGAAACTTTCACTTTGTGATTGATATTAAAGATGTTGTATCTTCATCTGAACTAAAAAGATGGTGTTCAATAACTTTTAATTTTAAAATTGGAAAAAACTAATTACGATGATTAGTTAATTTTATTAATACAGTTTAGCTATGAACTAAGGTCGTTACTGTGATTGTTTTCATATTGATATTTAATTTATGATTCAATTATAATATAATTAATTTAAAATTTATATAACTTGAATTGCAAATTTTGTTCAACTTAGATTATTGATAACGTCACATAAAAATAATTGTAATTAGACAATGACTCGATAATAATTTGAATAAATTAAAAAATAATGACCAGGGTAGTGGATGATTGGTAGGAAAAATGATAAATTTGAAAGTATTATTATTAATAATAGATGTGAGCTTAGTGGCCGTAGTCACATATCTTTCCATCAATCATTTAACACTTATGTCATCTGTCTATAAGATACTCAATCTTAGTGATCATGTAACTCATCTCATACTTGTCAAATTATCAATAAATAATGGTATTTGGTAAAGTTGTAAGAGTGACTTACATTGGAGAATTTTCTAAATTACTTCGAGAAGATTGAGAAATTTTAAGATTTTCCTAATTTTCTTTATTTATTTATATATAATATTTTATTATTTTAATATTATATTTTCTCAGTTTTTGTATTTTATATGTGCGTCGTTTTCATAACACGTTATCAACACGAGTTGTCAGTTTGTAGGTAGGTCGTCTCCTCCGATTGTCTTACTCGTTATAATTAATAAATTAAATATTATTTTGCATTTTGATATATATTAAATTTTTATTATTTGATACTAATAGTAATAATTATTTATTATGAAAGTTTGATACACTAAAATGTCATTACGAATATGATCATCAAAAAGCAATTATTCTATATTTCGAATATGTTCATGCAGTATCAATATCGAGAGAAATATTTGGAAGAATATTGTGTACTTAATTTATTCTCGTATTTGAATGATATAACAAGTTATCGAGTGAAAAATCCTAAATATCAATCGACTAGAGGGGCAACATTTCCCTTAAGCGAATGTTGTAAATGTTAGTAGTGGTGGATGAAAATAATCCATCTCGACCAACTTGAACAATCTCATTCCCTTAAGTGAATGTTGTGAATTTGATGATTGTTATAACCACAGTAAAATAAGAAGTAAGTATTTTTCGTGGTTCGTCGTTATAATCATCCAAATCTCAAAAGAACTACATGAAATGATGATCATAAAAACTCCATGAGAAAAAGAGAAAAATGTGGAAACAAACTTTGCATATCAAACAGATAATATATTTGGCCCATCAAGTATGATAAATTTGGATGCAGTAAAGTTTTGAATTTCCAGAAGAGATTGACATATTTGATAAAATAGCTAGTGCTTTATTTATGAATTATATATAATAATTAATGTTGCTTTTTCTTCATCTCTCATTTTCATATATATTCTAAGTTTTTTCTTATTATAATTATTTTGTTTAATAAAGAAACATGAATAATTTTATTATGCTGAATAACATTAAAATGAGCAATGAAGTTATATGTCTGGTAGACAATGCAACTACACACAATACTAACAATACTGACAAGTAAAAAATATTTTTTTCCAAACTGACAATGTTGGAAGCAAAAGTCAATACAATATCAAGTTTTGCAAACCTGATTGAAGGGTTTTGGAAAAACAAATATTATTTTGCCTAAAGAAACAAAATTCACAATTGATAATGCATTATTCTCTAATCAATCAAAGAGAAATTTATTGAGTTTTAAATATATACGCTACAATAGTTATCATATTGAAACAAATAGAAAGAATGAAATAGAATATTTTTATATTATATCTAACGTTTTAAGTAAAAAACGTATATTTAAAAGGTTGTCAGCTGCTTTATCTTCTGAATTATATTATACTCATATACGAGTAATTGAAACATATGCAACAATGAACTTAAAGTTCATAAATCCGGACATATTTGTAATTTGACACAATCGATTAGGTCATAATTATGAGAAAAATTATTTAAAATTCATATGAACATCCATTAAAAAACCATAAGATTCTTCAATCTAATGAATTATCATGTAATACTTGCTCTCAAGGAAAATTAATAATTAGGCTATCGACAACTAAAGTAGAAACCGAATCACCCACATTTTTAGAACGAATTCATGATGATATTTGTAGACCTATTAACCCACCAAGTGAACCGTTTAAGTAATTTATGATACTAATAGATGCATCCAGCAGATGGTTACATGTGTGTTTATTATTAAGTTGTAATCTTGCATTTGCAAAATTACTTGCTCAAATAATTAAGTTAAGAGAACAATTTGTTGAGTATACAATTAAAAACATTTGACTTAATAATGCTGGAGAATTTACATCTCAAACATTTGATAATTATTGTACGTCTATTGGAATAAAAGTGTTGAACATCCCGTAGCTTATGTTCATATACAAAATAGTTTAGCATAATCATTTATAAAACATTTGCAATTAGTTGTTAGACCATTACTTATGAGAGCTAAACTCCCTATCATTTATATGGGGACGTGCTATTTTATATGTTGCATCACTTGTGCGTATTAGCCTGGCAGCTTATGACAAGTACTCGTCATTACAATTAGCATATGGTCATGAGCCAAATATTTCTCATTTGAAATTTTTTTGGATGTATAGTATATGTTTCAATTGCTCCACCACAACATACTAAAATGGGTCCTGATCAAAGGAGGCTAGGAATATATGTTGGATTTGAATCTCCATCAATTATTAAATATCTTGAACACTTAACGGGTGATGTAATTACTGTACAATTTGTTGATTGTCATTTTAATGAAACAAATTTTCCAACATTAAAAGGAGGAATTAAAAAATTTGAAAAAGAAATTACATAGAATGTATCATTATTGTCTCATTTAGTTCCTCGTATAGATTAATGTGAACGGAAAGTTAAGAAAATAATTCATTTTCAAAATATAGCAAATCAGTTACCAGATGTATTTGTAGATGCAAAGAAAGTAACTAATTAAATCACATATAGCACTTGCAAATGTCCTATCAAAAGTTGATATCCCAACACAACAAGTTGTCGTTAATGAATCTGGAACATGCCAGAAGCGTGGCAGACTAGTTGGTTCAAAAGATAAAAATCATCCAAAAAGAAATCAAATTAATAACTTGATTAAGGATATAGATGTTTAAGAAGAAATCCAAAATTTGACTTCTGACAAACATATCAAAGAAGATAAAGCAATTGAGAATAATAATGAGATTTTGATAAACTATATCATGACAAGAAAAATATGGAACTGAACTAATGTAGTTGATAACATCATTTTTGCAGATAATGTTGCTCTTGATATTATATATGAAAATGAAGACCTTGAACCAAAATATGTTGAGGAATGTCGATAGAGAAAAGATTAGTCTTTGTTGAAAGAAGTAATTGAGGTAGAATTAAATTGACTTTCAAAACGATAAGTTTTTGAACCAGTAGTCCAAACACTAGGATGTGTCAAACCTGTGGGATATAAATGAGTATTTGTGAGAAAAAGAAATGAAAATAATGAGATTACAAGATATAAACAAGATTAGTTGCACAAGATTTTTCACAAAGACCTAGTATTGATTATGGGTAGACATACTCTTTGATGGTGGATGCAATTACATTAAAGTTTTTAATTAGTCTGACTGTGTGTGAAAATCTGGACATGCATCTTATGGATGTAGTGACAACATATTTATATGAATATTTTGATAATGATATTTATATGAAAGTCCCAAAAGAATTTAAGATACTTGAAACATATAAATCAAGTTATTGGGAACTATATTCAATAAAGTTACAAAGATCATTATATCGATTGAAACATTCAGAACAAATGTGATACAATCGCTTGGGGAAATTTCCTTACTTTTTCGTCAAATCTTTCTTCTCGCGTAACACCTTGATCTCATAGTAACACATCTTACAAAAAGTCTTGCCGCTTAATCCTTTCTCGTGGATAAACTAAGACACCAATAAATATTAATATAGATGCCATTATTAAGCTTAGTGTCTACTATGTGTCACTCTCCCTCTCATCCAACTCCTATTCCAAATGTCTTGAAGATACTCACTTTTAGTTTCATGCAATCCACCTCATGTGTGCCAAATTGCCTATAAATAATGACATTTGGTGGATTTGTAAGACACACTCATATGATATAGAAATTCATGAAACTTGGAAAAGGTGGAGAAAATTGAAGTTTTGAGTTTTTTTTTTTATATATAATTTATTTATTTTATTTTATTTATATATTATATTATATTTATTTAATGTTCGTGTTCTGGTTGAGCCTCGTTTTTACAATAAAAAAACCAAAATTTCTTCACATTAATTGTAGTTGCTCGTCTTGTGTCTTTAACCCTTAGCCCTAGGTCTCATTTCATTTCCTTCAAACTTCTCCGTGACTCAATGTTTGATTATTGTCTTTTAATATTTATTATTTAACAAAGAATAACTTTGTAATTATTCATGAATTCATTAATTTCTTAAAAAGTAATAGTAAGGAAAAACTAATTGACATAACGTACATGCAATCAACAACTCGATTGCAGTCGCAGAGAAAACCTATCTAAAAATCATTGTATTTTTATTTAATAGAAATTGGACAGTTTGTGGCCTCAATTTATGGTCAAAACTAATTCATATATCATATCTGAGTATTTTTTTTTTCTTTCAATTTGATCAATCAACCTCCTTAAAGATTTTAAGATTCAATTCTTAAAGACAACAAAATGTACGAACCATTCGTGAATTAGTTTCTTTAATATCATGGAAAATATGTTAGGAAAAGTGGAGGCAAAACTCAACTCATCCAAATCACAACAAATTTAATTTTGCTGTAGAATTACTAATACTTTGGTTCTCTAAATTTCATTTCTCCTCCTCCTTGAAGTAATTATAGTTGATAGTAATTTTAGGGGTAAGAAAAGTGTATAACGAAATTTTTAAAAATTTAGAAAAATAAATTTTTTTATCAACAAATAGGCTTCTATTCGGAGCATAGTTACAAATTATTAAAACGTTATTATATACTTTATACTTAACCCACAAATTCAAAGTAGTTTTAATTGGGTAATATAGAGATGAGTATATTGTTTCATGGTAAAGTAATGATGAGGGCGGTGGGTTTGTGTATTAAAAGAGCAAAATTGAAGAATAATTATTGGGAAGTGAATACATTTAATTCTTTGGCAAAAAAGAGGAAGAAGAGAGGAAGAAATTCTCTACGGTAATTTTCTTTCGTATTGTTGAAGATTTTGGTTTGTGAGCAGGAGTGATTATTAGAAGATACAGTGTGTATTTTTCTTGTCTGGTTTAGAGGTTTTTTTTTAAAATTTGATTTTAAGTTAGGAAGGTGTGAGACTGGATTAAATAATTCATGTAATTGGACTGTTCAGAAATGGAGATTTGTAAGAGTGTTTGAAAATTTCTCTGTCATTTCCATCACCTTGCAGTTGTAGAAGACTGAACGTAGTCGTGTGGTCTGTGGATGATTCAGTACATTTTTCGGTCTCAATCTCTTTTTTTTTTTTTATTTACTTCATTGTTTGGCTCCAACATGTGAAATGGAAGTTAGATCTAATTCAATTTCTTTTACATTCATTCAAAATATTGTTAAGATTTATAATTTGATAACGTTCAGGTTCCCTATTTTCTGTTTCTTAACTGTTTCTGTTTCTTGTTTCTTGGGAAAAAAAAAAACAAAAAAAACAAAAAATGTGTTTGATAATTGTTTCTTGTTTTCTAGTTTTTTTCGAGATTTATTCATGTTATTTTATTCACATCTAATTCAATTAAACATTACAACTTTATCAAATCTAGATAGAAAGGTCTTCTAGTAATCTTATGAAGATTGAGATATAAAGAAAGCCGGTAAGGAGGCAGACGAAAACTCACGATGAAGAGAAGGATCGAAACCTACAGCAAAAAGGAAGACAAAAATCTATGGCGAAAACACAAATCTAGCGAAAACCTAGATCCGCACGAAGAGAAATAGGAAAATCCAAATCTGACGAAGAGGAAGATGATGAAAGGCAAGGAGGAAGACGACGAAGATGATGAGAAAGAAGATGGTTATTTGAGAAAGACGATGAAAATATAAAGAAGAAAAAGGAAACCACGTGGAAAAGGAAATAAAAAAATAATTGAGAAAAAGAAAAAAGAAACCAATAAAAATAAAACTAATAAAAATAATTGAGAAAAAGGAAAAAGAAACTAATAAAAATAATTGAGAAAGAGAATCAAATAAACTATTATTTTTGTTTCAATGATTTCTTATAAAATGAAAAACATTTCTACTCTTTTTTAGAATGAAAGACATGAAACATTACCAAACACCAAATAAAAACAGAAATAGAAAATAGAAAAGGAAAACGTTAGCAAAAGTAAATATGTTTTTAAAGGACAAAATCTGAGGGAAGGCATCGCTGGAGAGTAAGTGGAGTGATTTATCCATGTGGCTAAAAAATGTCTGAGGTTGAGTCCAATCAACATACATTTTCTTTCAAAAAAGTCTGTCCTTTGTTGGGCAACAGTTGGAGGCATTTGGGTCACTCGACCAACCAACCTACTTTAACTGGTTCCCGTCTTATTAGAAACTGTTATTTAATCTTCATCTTCTTCAGTAAAAAAGATTGTGTTGTCTTCACCCAATTGCTAAAAAGTTAACTTAAAATCAAAGTTATATTATGCACCCTGATTAACAATAACAACTACTGTGTACAACTCTTACAAATTAGTCTGACAGTGACAGTGAATTTAACTTTTAGAAGAATAATGTTGTGGATCGAATCCCCTAATTAATTAAAATTGGACACATGTAATGAATGATTTAATTTAATGTTTGAGATTTTTTTAGAATTAAAAGTAAACCAAATGGTGAGCAATGAAGCACAGCCCACAGGATGGGACCTCATTTTATCCACCGCCATATTCCAACTTCAATGCCGCCCCCACCCACCTATTCTTTTTTTTTTTTTTTTTTTCTTTTCTTCTCAAACCCAAAGGGGCCTTCTATTTAAATTTATTACCATATTTTCCAATATATATACACACACACACACACACATTTTTCTTATTATCCTATAGTTTAGTTTTCAACCTTCAGACATCGATAGTGGTGTGGTGGACCTACCTAATAATTTCATATTATATAAGATAGGGATAGATTATCAAAGAAAAGAAAAAGGCAAAATTTTCCTTTTTATTGTACTAGTTAGATTAATATGGCATGTGTAATGGACATGCTTTAAACTTTTTATCAAATAATTTATTTTTTCATTTAGTAAAAATTTACCATGAAAGCAAGGAATTAAAGAAATTGTGTTATTATTGTTTTGTTTTAAGTTAATTTACCATGAGCATGAGAAAATTTTGAAACATAATTTTCGATAGAGAAGTAAGATTTTTTAATAAATATATTTATAGTTGTGCTTGAATGTTAATTTATATGTGACACCATGAAAAGTTTTTAGTGTGGTAAGAATTTGTTTCTCCAAAATTCAAATTGAAAAAGAAGGGATGAAAAAAAAAAAAAAAAACTACGACAAATCTCTCGTTTTCTTTCCCTCTAGTATTAATGCTTTTGCCACAAAACTCTAAAATTGAAAAAATAAACCAAGCAAATATATGTAAATATGTTGGATATTTAGAGGGAAAGAAAGTTAAAATTTGGTGAATTTCGAAATGGAGAAAATATGAATTGAATTGTATAAATTAAATTCATTGGTTAGTAACTTCAAATTGAATCAAAACCATCAAATTAAGATATGTTTTGAATGTGTACAAATTTATCATATATGAAAATTAAATTTGTTGTTTCTTCAATTAGAATGAAGTACGATTGATTTTAGTTAAATTACAACTAAGTTGATTTAAATTTCACCTTTGTTTCAATTTTTATATTTATTTAACTTTATTTTGTATTTTGGAGAGTTACTAAGTTGTTAGTCTATAAATAGCAACTTACTTCTTCAATTGTCACCAAAAGCGAAGAGTTCTCTCTTATCTTTCTCTCTCTCTCTTTGTTTTGTTTTGTTTTTTTTTTATTTCTTTTGTTATTGAGTTAAGTATTCAAGAGTTCTTCTAGATCTGAGTAGATTGAGACTACAATTCTACTCGAGCTAATCATTGTATCTTGTTGTGTAGTCTGCTCGTAAGCTCGTAGAGAGCGTATAATTGCCTTTAGGACAACACTTATCAAAACATGTATGTCTCAACTATAGTTTAAGTATACAAAGATTTGAAGGTTCTTTCAAGAAGCTACGAATCATGGAAATGATGCTACCAAGCATATTTGAGGAAAATGCTGAGTTTGTGATAAGAGTGACTAGACCACTGCAAAGTATAAAAATAGGAAGGGACAAAGTTCTAACAATTCGGCCAGCATTGTAGAAAATGACGATCTAGTTCCCGTAATTTCTGAATTAAATATGGCTTCAAACATTAAAGGTTGGTGGATTGATAGTGGTGGTGTTATTAGGCATGAAGAACTCAAAAACCTATAATTTAGAAATTTTAAAAGCTATTGTAAATTGTTTATAATTTTAAAAGCTATTGTAAATTGTTTATATTTTCTAGGATTGCTAAGGTAGTCAAAATTGATTTAATTTACTTAAGACATAGAATGTATGTTTTAAATTAAATTATATCATGCATACTATCTTCCATTATAAATTTTAAAATACTCTGGAACATGGAATTGGTTTCTTGAAGCTTTTGAGAGTTTCATTTTTAACCTTTGAAGTTTTGAAATTTGTTTCAAAATAATTCTCCTAGAATTTTGTCCTTAAATTCATAAATGAAAAGAAAGGTTTGTATCTACTTCCCACGAACAAACCTAAACACGTACATATAGAAAAAAAAAAACAATTAAATATAGACACATGACAACACATTTATGAACTATACTTGTTGTCATCATTACCACAAATCTCTAATTTATTTATGTTGTTTTGTTATGATTTTTGTTATCGTGATTAATCACCAAATTTATTTTCATGTGTTTAGATTTATTCACTTAAACACCAAATAAGCAAACACAAATTTCATTTGTCCATAATTATAGCTGAAATAGCCTTAAAGATATTTTTTAATAGAAAAACTTCAAACTTCAAAGATTAATCGAACAAAAATTGTCAAAATTTTAGAGTATAATTAAAACTGATATCATAGATAGTTTTGATAAATTAACGTGCAAAAAAAAAAAAATCTGATTTGGTTAAGTTTAAATGGTCTTCCAAAGTTTGAACTGAGATACATTTTGATTTTAAGGGCATTAAAAAAGCCAAGATGCTTTATTATTGTTTAGTATATAAGTTTGGTCGTAAGAAATTTAATTCGAACTTTTAATAGTAGGAAAAAATACCTCAAAATTATAAAAGAATTAGTTTTTATGCAATAAAAATAGAGAATTCTAACCACAAATATTTTGATATGTGATGTTTACTAATTAAACTAGTGTTGAATTAACTTAAAAGAAAATGATTTTTTTTATTTAAAACTTTTTTTGAACAACTTAAAGTTTTTTTTTTTCTTTTAAAGAAAACTAAAAACAATAAGAAGTAACATATTTACACATTGTTGGAGATTTCATAAGTTGACTTTATATTTTATTTAAAGGTAGTTACTGGTTTAACTATCTCTCTCAAAGTTTACACATAGTTTTAAGAATATTTTTCTATGAATATTTTTTTATTTGAAAGTATGCGGCTAAATTATTTTATTCAATATCTTTTCTATATTGGGAGAGTGACTTATTTTTTTCTAGTGGGTGTTATTTTTCTTTATGATTAGATTATTTAAAGTAATTTATGAAACTCATTTAGGATTGTCGCTTGTGATTATTGAAGAAGTTGTTTGTGTTCTTCATGTAAGTTGTATTTGTTTTTTTCAGTAAGAGTTCTTCTATTCTATGGTAACTATGCTTTTCATTGTATTCTTGTTCGTTGCTCTATGTTTCGTTGTTCAAGTTTCTTCATCTGTTGATTGCAACATATTGAAGATATTCACGATTTAAGGGGGAGCCTAGAGCATTGTTTTTTTTAGAAAGGATTCTCAATCTCTGGGGGAGCCTAAGACATAGGCCACGAGAAGAGATTCTCTATCTTAGGAGAGCCTAAGATCTGTCAATGAAGGGAGTTTGGTGATCAGTAGGAAAAATATTATCGTGAGAGGAAGTCTCATGCTCATGTCGAAGCCAAAGTGAAGTCATTAATAAGGTTACCACACTTAGGGGGAGCCTATGTTTCGTAGAAAGTGAGGGGAGCTCACACTTAGAGGGAAGTTCTTGGAAGGAGTCACATATCTAGAGGGTACTTAGATGACGTTGAGTTAAGCTCTACATGAGTCACTGTGAAGAAGTATTATGCAAATATGTAGTATATTGTAAGAACACACAACCCTCAAACGTCAATGGTATATCACCGAACAAGGTTATAACCAACTTTTGTGTCTCTTTTACTTTTACTTGCAATATTTTACTAGTTTCAGTGGTTGTGTATGTGTTTTTCTTGTGACATCCGTGAGTGTGACAAGTTGCCCCACAAATATAGTAAAATTTTACTTTCTATCAATGACAGACCACGATAGATTACTATATGTATTGTGATAGACCACATTTTCATATAATTTTCAACAGTTTTATCATTAAAACAATTTTCCTAAAATAAACAAAATAACTACTGCTCAAATTTATTTTAAGTGGTTACTAAATACTTTAGTTTTTTTCTTTTTTAAATGACTTTCTTTCAAACTTAGATATTTGAAAAATTAAACAAAAGACATCGAATATTTGCTTTAATTTCTCTAATAATTTTAAGTTAAGGGAGGGAGAATTTGAATATGCCTTAATTGTGAGGGTGTATTAAGCCTTGTGTGTGTCAACTATATTTATTTCAACCTATATAATATGCTACTCAATTATATTTTGAACGTATGAACATCAATTTATAATAAACCAAACGTGGGGTCTCTCCTCTACATCCTTCCATCTTAGTTTTCAACATCATATTAAATCCCAAAACAAAATAATGAAATTTCAAAGCTAATAAAAGACCAAACATCATTTCTTTTCAACATATTTTTTTTTTGTGTGCTGAATTTTAATCTCTATTTTTTTTTAATTTCCAATTTTATACCTATATTTTCAATAAATTAATATCATTTTTCAACATATATTATTGTGGGCTGAATTTTAATATCTACATAATGTTATTTTACTATTTTCAAACCTATCTTTTCAATCAATTTTAAATATAATTTCTAATTATCATTTTTCTTAGAAATTTCACAAATAATAATAATAATAAGAGTTCTTAAATATAGCAATCTAAACTAAAATATTTACTAATATAATTAAATATTACAAATAAATATTAATTGATAGATATTGATAGACTACTATTATTTATCAAGTTGATACATGCTAATAGACACTAATAGATGTCTATCATTAACCATTAGTGATAGATTATGAAATTTTGCTACATTTGTAAATATTTTTATGGCATTTTTATCATTGAAAACAATTTTCTAATAATAAGTTGTCTTTAGTAAAATAAAATATGTGAATATGTGTTTCCAAATTTATAACGATAATACTAATCGAAAAAAAAATCAACCATACAAAAAGAGTGAAGACTAAATTTAAAATTTATTTAAAGTAGGACTAATTAGGCATTTGTTAGCATAGCTTAGAGGCTAAAATTAATCAAGCTCCACAAATAAGAGTCTTAATGTTTTCAGATATTACAAAATTGATGTGCACCATATTGGTATAAGTATTCATTTTTAAATTTTTTAATCTTACTTTCATATACTTATAAGAAATTCTCTCATTTAAATATAATATCGATTTATTTATGTTTCCTCCTAAACTTATAATGTTATAGGTGAAAAGTAAAATTGTGCTATATTTGATATCATAAATTGAAAAATGAAACAAAAACAAAACACAAGAATAAAATAGAATAAAGTTGTAATTTAATTTAATAACAATGATATAGTATTAAGTATTATGATAGATGGAAGCAGTCGTGGTTAGAAGACTTTAGTGGAAACCGCCCCCCATCTACTTTACTACTTTGTTTTCTTATATTTATTATTTATTAAGATAAATACAAAAGCTAGCTTTGTTTTTTTTTTATAAAATAGAAAAAAGAAAATATAAATAAATAAGTCAAATTAGGCCAAAAGACATGGGGCTCTGTGCCACATGATCTCTAATCATTCTCAAATAATTCAAAATTATGTAACCATTTGAATTGGATTGGATTGAATTGGATAAATTACCCTTTCCTTAGGATTCCTTTCTATTATTTTATTACCTTTAGATCCTATTCTAATTTATTATATTCACTTTGTTTTTCAAAACCTCTCTTTTTCCTTCTTTTACATTTTCTTTCTAAAAACACTTCACATTCTTCTTCTTTCTATATTATTACATTATAATCATTTTTAAAAATGAAGTAGTTTTAGTCCCAAATCAACACACTTCAAATGTAAAAAAATACTTGATGCATTTTAGGCTATTATCTATTAGCCAAATATTCAATGACAAGTACCAATTCTTTTTCTAAAAGAAATATATATATACAGACATATTTTAATAGTCAATCTTTTCTCTTTTTAAAAATGTAAAAAATGCATGGAGATAAAGTGTTGCACCCAAACACTCATCATTCTAAATAGTAAAATTGACAAATATGTTAGATTGATTAGAAGAAATTTGATAGGTAGAATTAATGGGCTACGAAGAACTATTGCACACCAAGATTTTGTTTGTTTTGATGTTGATAAGACCCATAAATTAGTAGTGTGAGTGTGGTACACATCAATGGAGGGTTACTTTAAACTTTATAAAAGAAGTTTAGGAAGGCTGTATGGAAATGGAAAAGTCTTAGTCAATTCTTCTAAGGCAAAGACATCCATAAGAAAAAAAAGTTCAAATTAATTAGATACTTAGTTGCTTTATTATATCCCAATTTTTCTCAATTTTTAGCTTTATATATTTTTCGTTCCAACAATCTCAATCCTATAGAAATTGAATTTGAAAAAAAAAAAAAAACCTTAAAAATATCATACTTATTTTTAACCTAATTCAAACTGTTTTTTTTAATTAAAATTTTCCTTTCACATTATTTTATCTCAAAATACTCTTAAATTTTAAACTATTTTTTCATTTCCTTTTCAATTACTACTCTCGCATCAACATTTACACGTACATTCTCATATAATTGTCAATTATAATCTAATTAAAGCCACAATGAAAGTTTATCATTAACTAATTATAACAATTTTTATAGTTTCGGGTGTTTATTGCATTAAAAGTTAAATGGATCTATACAAGTAAAAAAAGATTGTTTGAAGAGGTATATCTTGACTTATATGTATGACCAAATTGATGCATTCAGGTTTGAACATTGGCATACTAATTTTGTATTTCATTAATTAATCCAATTTATTTAATCAACCCATCAACAAAACATATGACAAAATTTGTGTTAACAAACTCATTGAATAAAATTAAATTAGATAACGTTGCTTATACCTTAGTAACCATTTAATATAGTTCGAACTTGTTTAACTCACCAAAGTTCAAAAATTTCAAATTATAATCTAAACTCACCAAAGTTGAGTTGGGCCAAAACTGGCCCAAAAAAGCCTATTATTGCTTGGGAATGAGTATTCTTGGCCCAACAGGAAGAGTCCACGACCCAATGTTTGATCATAGCTCAATAGTCAATATTATCGGTGTTATGAAAAAAATGAATATAAATTTTATACTCTTGCTCTTTTTTTTTAGGAAAAAAAAAATATTTTTAGCCCCTACATTGAGTTAGTTTCTACCAAGTCTCAACCTATTAAAATGTTACATTTACACCTCCTAACTTTTGAGTTTGAATTCAATTTAGCCATCAAATTTCTAAACGTTACAAACCCGTTTGGTAACCATTTCGTTTTTGAAAATCAAGCTAATTTACCTCCATTGCTTACTATGATTTGCATATTTGAAGTACAATAGTTGAATTATTTGAAAACAAAAACAAGTTTTTAAAAGTAACTTTTTTAGTTTTCAATTTTTGGCCTGGTTTCTTTAAGCTATTGGTAAAAAGTAAATAACAAATAAAACAATTTAGAGGTAGAAGTCGTGGCTAAATATATATATATTTTTTATTAACAAGAACAAAAAAAATGATTATCAAACAGACTATATTCAATTTAGTCTCTAGGTTTGAAGAATTTTACTATAAAAATTGATTTTTCACTTTAAAATAAAAATGAAGTGAAATATTAGTAATTAGATAGTAGATTTTTAGTTATAAATAGAGGTTTGGATGGAGGGAAAAGGGAAAGAATTTTGTGGGGAATTTGGGAGTCTGGCCTTAATGTATTTTCCATATTTGAGAGGTCCTTGTTTGTTCTTGTTTGTTCTCGTGTTGTTGAGTGTTTTTTTTTTTGTTAGATTAGATTTCTAACCCTTAAAAGAATTATTTTTTTAGTTTTCAAATTTTGATGAATATGTGTGTTTGGTCTCTAAGTTTTAAAAATATACATTTTCAGACTCTAAAATTTTAAAAACAAATTTTTAGTCTTTGAAATTTTTTTCAAACTTAAAAAGTCACTTATGAGAAAAATCATTTTTAAACTATTTTGTTCCAATGATAATTTTGTAATTCCCATGATACCATTCTTCATTTACTATTGTTTAAATAATCTTTATTTAACCATCCACCAATTAATGTTGTTTATTTAAATGTAAAAAAAAAAGCAATATATTCACCATGGTAAGACATGAATATGTGTGCATTAGTAACTCTTCACTAAATAATTATTATTGTTTACTTAAAACTCAACACTTAAAACATTTATAATTACGTGGTTCTTGCCATTTATAATTATAGATTTGTGGTTAATTTTCAAAATTTAAGAATATGAATGAGTTTGAAAGTCTGTTTATCTTCTAAAACATTTAAGATATTTATTAAAAATATAAATTATGATAAATATTGTTAATTACTTTTTTTCAAATCCCATCCTCCATATAAAAGAAGTAACATAGCATCTTCATTTCCTATAAGTAGTGGTATACATTTAATAAGCAAATCAATTTTCTACTAAGTTGATTTATTTATAGTATATATGTCAATCATTAAATTTTTTCTAATAAAAAAACTATGTATTAGATGAATTTTAGATTGATCATAGTTTATTTAATTTTTATTTAAATTATTGTTTCTAATACATTGTGTTAATTAAGTTTACAAACTAGATAGTGAACATGCATTTGTATTATATCGATCCTTGATTTTTTTTTTATAATAAAAATTCGTCTTAAACAAATTTTAGATTTATCATAGTTTATTTAATTTTTATTTAAACTATTATATGATTACTAATACACTATGCTAAATTTGCAGGTTTGTTGGTAAACATGCAAATAGAAGGTTGAGAACCTTTTCAAAACTTGGAAATTAAAAGGAAGTTGAAAAATATAAAACAAAAGATGAAGTTTCAGAGGTGTTGAAAGTCATTGTAATTGAAACAGTAACCATGCATTTAATATTTATTTATTGTTGATAATTTAATAAAGTTACTTAAAATGTTGTCGTAATACAATATTTTTTCCTAACTCTTTTACTCTGTTAATAATCAATAAATACATAAAACATCCAAACTTTAGTTTAAAAACACTTATAGAGTTTTGTCAATTTTGATGCTCACTATTGATTTCATACAACATCGTAAGTTAGACTTAAATTTGAGCTTGTGCGATTTATTATTTTAATTTTTTTTTTTGTAGTTTCTCAATGCAACTCAAATTTACAACGACCATTAGCAAAGGCTCAGGGACAAACAATATTATATGTTGAAATTTATCTTCCTACTAGATAATTGTGGGTTGTAGTTGCACTTTATAGAGCGATCTCAATGAAAATAACAAAGCTTTTGTTAAATTCAAATGTTGAAAATTTAACAAAAAAAAAAAAAATGCACCTTGAGGTACTTATTTAGTAAGACTAAGTGACATTATCTCAATCATTCAACATATAAATTTATGTCCACAATGGAAAATACAAAAAATGTCTTAGTCAACACACGCGATTAATCGACCACATAAGCTTGTGTAAATCTTGTTCTAAATGATCATGATACACGATCATATAGGAAATGATACACGATCATGTAATTTTTTTGAACGATAGGAAAAATACTTCAAATCTAAATGATATATTATGTTGATCATACTAAACGATCGTGTTAACTATGGTAAGTGATCATTTATATCGTATTCACACAATCATGTAGTTCTTTTTAAATGATGAGAATTTTTTTTTAAATCTAAACGATTGTGTTGACCGTGCTAAACAATCATGTTTACTAGGTCAATGATTGTTTAGATAATATCAAAGTGATATTTAAACGAACTTAATATTATGGAAAATGAGTTGGAAGAAAGAAAGAAAATATGAAGAAAGAAAGAAAAAGAAGATGAATAAAAATATAAGAAAGAAATATGGAAGAGAAGCTGAAGATATCTTGAAGAAAAGATGAATAAATCACAAAGAAGAAGAAAAAAGAAAAGTAACAAATCGTCCACAATATCAAGAGCAAATATAAAATTTATGAAAATATTTTACCAGTTTCATAGACCTTTTGTTTTTGTTACACGGACACTAAATATTAATTAGGTGTTTTGTTACCTTTATAAAAATTAGCCTATATATCATTTCAAAAGAAAGAAACGTCTTTGACACGTGTAATGCACATTTGTGTATTCTTAATAGGTTTAAAAGGTCCTAAAATTCTTATGTTTGATTTTTTAAAAATAATTATATGATATTTAAAATTTAAAAAAAATCGTTTGAGAGGATTTTCTTTTTAGAAACTATTTTTCTAATTATTAAAAAGTTATATAATTGTTTAAAATAAGGCAATAAAATTATTTGAGAGATTTTTTAAATCTATTTAAAAAAAACTCAGAACTAAAAAGGCAAAATTTGAAAAGTATGATTTCAAATGATTGTACTCTTATAAACTTATGGATCCGAAAAGATACATTTTTAAAATTTAGACACCAAACACATTCTTATCACATAGAAAGTAGATGGAGATCAGATCTGATTGCAACAATCAACACAACGAATAAGATTTTAGGATGGAAGATCCATAAAATCTGATTATATGATATTAAACACTTCATAATCGTTTTCATCAAGACATGTGATCAGTTCATCCAAAGAAACACTTTACATGCATATATGATTCGCCCAAAGCACCAACAATAATGCCAACTCTTCTGCTTCAGAACTCCAACTATCTCTTACAAATCTTTGAGGAACAAGAATAAGGAATTTCAAACTAAATTCTGCATTATTTCTTTACAACTTCGTCCAATTTTTTTATAAAACTACAAAGATACAATATGGCTTGCCTAATGGTAGGTGGACATGTCAACCTTCACTCAGTGCTTCCATAACCCTTAATCTAACTTCAAATCATTGCACCTTAAGGGTGATTTGGATAATTATGATAGCTTTGAAATAAAATTAGAAAAATGGATAGATTTAAAAGTATTTAGGTAAAATGAGTGTTTTTTTTTTTTTTTTAATTTCACACAAAATAGGGCATTGATCCTAACTTTTTTCTCTCTCTCCTGAATAAGAGACATCTATTTTTTTTAAATTTTTTTTTCACTATTATTTGCTTAATGATTTCTTAATTATTATAATTAATTATTTTTTACTTAATAATTTTTAATTAATTTTGTATAATTTATTATTCACAATTTTTTTTACTGTGAACTCCCATATTTTTGTAACATGTTTCCAAGTTCTTTTTTTTTTTTTTTTAATTTTTTTTAATTTTAGTATTATATTTTTTTCCAAAACCTATTTAATAACAATGTTCATAATGACTTGATAATTTTGTCAATAATTTAAGATTTAGATAAGGATTTTTTTTAAAAATGTATGTAATTAAACTATATATGTTTTCATTTCTTTTGTTATTTTGGATGTATCGAGTTCATACTAGTATTCTTAAATCGGCACCATTTTAAAAAAGATTAAATCAAATACATAAATTTGAAATTTAATTAAAACATTAAAAGAATTAACCAATCATACAAATAAATAAAACATTAAAAGAATTAACAATGTTCAAATTCACATATACTTTTATTTTTGTGTAGAAGAAGACCCCTTATTACGTTGAATCCAACCTTGTTGGTTCACGTTGTGTCCACGATCACCACGACCTTTTACAATTGCTGATTGCCCCAGGTTTGTATGATATTGTGAGGTTTGACCTTCCTCCATGTTCAGCGTGTCATGGTTAGTCGAAAAGAAATCGAATATCGATGTTGGCATCATGGGAGTATTGGTGAAATGATCAGTCGAGAATGTTGCGTACTGATTTTGAAAATCAGATTGAAATGAAACATTCTCATGTCTAGTTGGATCACCTTGTGTTTATTGGATTGCAAACAAAAAGAATAATAATAATAGTAAGAATAATAGAATGATAATAACAACAATAATAACTTTTTATACATTGACTTTGTAATTAATGAGCTTATAAAGAGTGTAAAATTATATCTTCGATATTATAACGGTAGAAAGATAGTAAACTAATGTTATTTTGTACTGTAATAAAATGAAAAATCATAAAACTTATATAAAGAAAAAATATAATATTGAATACATCAAAGAAATAAGAAGTTATAAAATAGGAAGAATGAAAGTAGATGAGAGGAAGAGTGTTTTTATTTTTAGAGGAAGTGAGATGGAAATTGGAGAGGTGAGAAAAGAGAAGGGTGGTTTTATAGAAGAAGAAAGGAGGGGAGAGTCACGGGTGAGAAAAGAGATGGAAACCCTCTCTCGTCGAATCATTGAAAAAACTAAAAAGTTTTATTTTTTCTTTTCTCCTCTATCTCTCGTCAAATCACTAAAAAAACTGGCGCATGCAGTTTGTGAAATTAATTATGTGAAATTTAAAAAAATGAGAGTGGAATACGTCTCTTAAGACACATTCAAATATAGAAGAAAAAAAAAAGCCAAGGCCAAGTACAACATCCGCTTCCACAGTAGGCATAACTACTTAACAAACAAAAGAATTATTTGGATCATATTTTTATCACAATACAAGCATATAAAAGATGAAATACCTGTACAATTTTGTTTGCAAGAATATGTCATATGTGCATGTTTGAAATTCATAGTAGATTTCTATAGCAGCCAACTTCGCTCTCTTTGTTTCTTTACCATCTTCTCTAAGGATATATTTTAGCTCAAATTTCAAACATAGTCCTTCAATTCAGTTGTTAACACTAATTAAACCATCAAAATTGTTTCAATTATATCCGTGGGTTTTGATACTAACTTGATAATACAAGTTCATACCATTAACATTGTTATTAAAATTTTATCTTACCGTTAGACTAGCCATTTGCAATGATGTGGCACAAGGGATTGTGTCAACTATATAAAATAAGTCTAAAGTGATAGGAAAGTTTTTCTAACCACACACTCCAAGAAATTGGGAATATTCCTACGCTTTTTATAGCGTCAGGATAAGGAACAACGAAAAATAGAACATTCGTCGACGTCGTAAGGTGTGTGTCGGCAGATGCAATCTATCCTGGCATTTCTTTCATGGCATCAAGAATGACCAGGCAATTCCTCGACGTAGTACACGAACACGTTGAGAAAAAGAAAATAATTAAATAACAATTTTCTCTTTTTCGATGCCATGCATATATAATTCGGAAAAGAGGTGTCTACGCATGGCGTATACATGTATTGCATCTAGGAAAAAGAAATTATTAGACATGTTGATCGCATCGGGGAAAAGAAAATAATTAAATAATTAGTTTACTTTTACTCGACGACATGCATATAACATCGAGAATGGAGGCTACTATCCCCGACACCATAAGTAAAACATTCGAGAGTGGGGGCCACTATTCTCGACACCATAAGTAAAATATCGGGAATAGGAGGCACTATTCCCGACGGTTTACTTATGACGTTGAGAATAGAGGTGATGTCCCAACGTTTCATTGTACATCGGGAGATCCCTTATAAAATTTTGGATTTTTGTTCATAGAACATAGATCTGAAAAGAGAGAAAGAAAGAGTTAGAGTTAGAGAAAAAGAGACGGAGAGAAATCTGTCGTTTGTTCACCGTCGTCGTCAGGTTGCTCTGTCGCTCATCGTCTTGCTGCTCGTCGTTCTATTTCGCTGCTACTGCTCATCATTTCAGTAAGTTGTTTGGTTGTTTTTTTTTGTTTAATTTAACGAAATGTAAGTTGAAATTGTTAGAAATGTATGTATGCTTAAATGTTGTATATTGAAATTGTTAGAGGTTTAAGGTTGAAATTGTTGAGTGGGGGAGGGGGGGTTATAATGGATTGAGAAAATTGTTTATTGGACGTGTTCGTTGAAGCATTTTGATCGATTTCTTGACAATCCTAGAGTTATGGTGTACCATTACGTTTAGAATGACATGCATAGACAACTTCACAATATTCACATTTAGCATGAGGGTCATTCGGACCACCTTTAAGCCTCTCAAAATGGTCCCAAACCATGGACTGCTTGACATTCTTCCTTCTTTTTGGGGGATTTGAAACATCTTTTGTCCCATCTGAATCAACATCAATGGTTTTACTTTTGGCATCCGTATCTTCGTCTCGTACAATTTGTGAAGTTTCATGTAAGCTCTCGTTCCGCTTTCCTTTATTTGTTATTTATTTTATTATCTTCTAAGTTGAGAAAAAGAAAATTGGAACAAATTTAATTAGTTTGGAATAAGACTTGAAATTTTGAATGTTGAAAAAAGGAAACTAATGACAAAAAGGTAGTTTAATTTGAAGTAAGGGGACATTATGGTCATTTTTATATTATTAGTATTATTAAAAAAAAAAGAAATAACTAGAAAGAAATTAGAGCCTTCTACTTCACGTTTTGACCCTTCCGCTCTCTACTGGTTTGTTCACCATCTCTCTCTCTTCCTCTCCTTCACGCTGACCCCACCACGAACCTTGACCGTTGTTGTGCCGTCGGGCGCGACCAGCACACCATGACAACCACCACGCCCGTCATCATCATCAGTTGTGCAACTACAGACCAATTTTACGTCTAATGAAGCCTCTACGAGTTGCTTAGATTGCAGATTTGCCAAGCCAATCCGTGTTTGTTTAAACTCACTGTGTCGCTCCTCGTCTATAGCTCTTCACGTTGCTTCGCATCATTGATCTGTTCATGTGCGCAGATTTGGTGCTTTCTGATTTGAAATCTTGAGTTAATTAATGTTGGAATTTATGTCATTAAACTCGTAGATTGTAAATATAATTCATTAACCGTTATTAATAAAGAGTTATTTTTATAATTTCAATAAATGTTATTGATTATATTATTAATTTTGTCTTAATAACCCAAATCCAATAAACTAACATTATAAGCTGTTTGATGAGTCTTGAACAGTATGTAGAGACATACAAGGATCAATGTTCGAGATCAGCTTAAAGGATCTATAGTATAGGAATAAGGCTGGGTACCTTATTCTGATAACATTATGGATACGGCTCACTTTGTATTTGATACAAATGCAATGATCCAATGTGTTCGTGTACTTGACATGCAAGTGAGGGTATTCTATGCAATGAGTTTGCATAAGATCAGACTGCAAAATAGTAACCATTAGATGTAACTCCGTTAACTAGTTAGGTTTCTATTTCATTAGGATGTCTTAGGTAACTTAGTCTTAATCCTGAGTGTATTATGAACTCATGTTCGCGAGGAATTGTCCTTTGATTTGTACGGGTGAGAGTGGTCAGATCGTTGACTCAATAAGCTTATCATTTTGGGGACAAGACCGAGTGGGGAACTGGAAACATAATTAAATAAGATGGAATTCACTCATTCCCTACTTTAGAGTAAGTAGATGTGTGTTTCCTTAAATGGTGTCTTCATGATTTGAACAAAGGGCCCTACTCTTTCTATGGCACAAGAGGGGTTTCTGTTTATTGGTAGGACCATAAACAGGTTGTTCATTAGGGGAGCACTGATATTTAAAGATTAGAGGTAACCCAAAGGTAAAACGGTAATTTGACCAAGTTGGTTTTACGAACACTCGTGAAACACTAACTTACTGTTATTGGTCTATATCCGTGGACAGAGAAATATATCTCTACAGTGAGAAGAGTTCAGCTGTGAGTCTTTAGTAGAGTGTACATGTAACCACCTAATTTTATCCTACATATTTTTATTATTTTCTTAAAAAAAAGAGTATTTTTATATAATGATTTCTTTTACGAAAAAAAAGGAAAATCACCATAGTAATACTACATTTGACTTATTTGTATTCAATTTTTTTTTTAAAAAAGAGGGAAAATAATAAAATCTTCTTTTTACCTCATTTTTTTTAAAAAAAACTAATAAAATCTTCTTTTTAACTCATTTTAGGAAAAAAAAGAAATTAATTTGTTTTAAGTAAAATCTTTTATTACATTTTAGGAAAAAGTAAATCATTTTTATTTTTAAAAAAATCCCATAATATTTCATTTATTTCATTTTAGGAAAAAGTAAATCATTTTTATTTTTACAAAATCCCATAATATCTCATTTATTATATTTTATGAAAAATTGAAATTTACATTATTAAAATAATATCAAATTTTGATTTTATTCTTATTACTTTTTTCTAATTTGTGGTACACCCGGGTCTATAAATAAGGACCTTTGTCATTTGGAAAATATGGGAGGAAAAAAATTTCTTACAAAAAGTCTTTAGAGAAAGTTGTTAGAAATTTTTTTTTAGAAAATCTCTGCTATTGGAAGAAAAACTTATGCAAAAAATAGGTTTTGTTATTTATTTTATTTTATTTCAATTACATTAGTATCTTCATCTTTTTTTTTTGTTTTGTTTTGTACTTTTTTTCTTTTTTCTCTTTAACAAATCAAATCTTGTGTTAAATTGGACTTTGTTAGAGGTTGCATGTGGTAGGGATTTACTCTCCCAAAGATCCGCACCTCATCGACGAATAATTTTCTTTGGGATTTGATAGAGAGAAAGGAGAAAAAAAAAAGTATATAAGACCCTTTTTTAAAAAAAACTTTATTATTATAACTATTGCTTTTTATATATTACTTAAAACTTATTATTATTAATTTATTTATATTATTATTATTATTATTATGGGCGGCGGCAAGGCAACTTTCCGCCACACCTCTATTTTTTTTTTTTAAAAAAATTTCTTTTTCTTTTATTTCTTCTTTCTTTATTTCTTCTTTCCTTTTTTATTATTTATTTATTTATTCATTCTCGTTGTCTACCGTTTTTATTTTCTTTTTTATTTATTTTAACTTATTTTCCTTGCACACATAATAATTATTATCATGTAGTATTAAATTTATGAATTTTTTTTACACTTTGCATTGTTATCATGATATTTTATATCAAATTTTTTATATCATATTTATCTTTACATTTTATCATTAAAAAAAAAAAACTCCGACGATGGAATTAGAAATATCCGGGAGTCCGTTATTTCTAAATTCTTGAGGTGAGGGAATCGGTTCTTTGGAAGTCCAAGATCGATTCCCAATATTTTTTAATAAAATATTATCTTACTTGTTTAATCCGTCGTGTGATATATTTGATTCCATTTGTGCATTATTTCCTATTGACCTTAAATTTGAAGTCTTTCTTAAATTTTCTTTTTTAACCGTTTAGAAATTTTTACTTTAAAACTATTCTTTTAAAATTTTTTTTAAAAAAATCTATATTTCATAAGTTTCCCTAATCAACCTTTTTTTTTAATAACTCATTTCTATTTCGCTAAAAAAAAAATCATAAGATGGAATCTAGAACTTTCTGGGAGTCCGTTATTTCTAGATTCTTGAGGTGAGGGATTGATATCTTTGGGAGTCCAAGATTTGATCCAAAAAAAAAATGAATTTAATCAATTTTAAAAAAAAAAATTATTCGAAGACTATCCTATGATAAATTTTGAGAAATTGTAATAATTTCTCATTTTCTTGAGGTGGGGAATTTTCCTCAATATAGTCTAATTAATGGAATTTTATTCCACTTATTTTATGGGATCATTGCTTCAAATATGGGAGTGATGAGCAAGGAAATAAGACATAATTTTTTTTTAAATGAATTTTATTCAAGACTTTAAGTTTGGCCACCGTTTTCTAAACGGGTGTTATGGGATGCTAATACCTTCCAGTACACAAATGACTCTCGAACCCAACTCTATTTTTCGCAGACCATTTAAAAAAAAAAAAAACTTATTTACTTTATCTTGGTGTCCAATCACACCCTAAAAAAAAAGATTGGTGGCAACTCCTATTTTCATAAGAAAATAAATAAAAACTCTTTTGAGGACGTCGGCCGCTCCGCGTCGTCTCGAGCACGTGGCGACAGCTTGGCGACTCCACTGGGGACTTGAGGTTCCACCTTGAGAGTTTGGCCTTTTCTTTTGTCTTGAATTTTTTTTATTATTATTATTTTCTTTTATTGTTTTATTTTCTTGTTTTAGCATGTTATTTATTTTTATTTCACATAAATCACATGCCTCCTGCCCGGGCTCTACCCTTTAAGATTAGAAACTTGGATGGAGTGGTGTTGACCTTCGAGGAGCTTATGCTCCCGTGCAGACACACGAAAAGTTCTCACTCAATTTGGTCATGCAATCGCGTGCGATGGTTGTGATCGGGTTGGGAGCCTTTTATCCTTTAGGACTTATATTGAGCTTCACTTGTTGTAATTCACATATCATTGTTAATTTTTTAAAATGTTATTATTATTTTTCACCTTGTTATATTTTTCTCACACACTTGCACAAGCCCTCTACCCGGGTTGTACCTTATAAGGTTAGATCCGAGAATGTAGTAGTGTTTGACCTTCGAGGAGTTGTTACTCCCATGCAGGCACACGAAAAGTTCTCACTTAATTTGGTTGTGTGATCAAGTGTGATTATACATCATTTTGAGGACCTGTGTCATATAGGACACTAGCATTAACTTCACTGAATTGCTTGAGCCTTTTGCATTTCTCTTTTATTTATTTCATACCTCACATTCATACTCTTCTTTTATTCAACCTTAGGATGGTAGACACCCATTCGTCCAATCTAGTTGCCCAAAATTTCCCTAGTGAAGACTCATGGGAAGGTGTGGCCCAATGGTCAGAGAAGTTGCAGCAAGAGACAGATACAGTTTGGCCCAATACTATTGAACTTTCGCTTCCTCAGACATGTCGTTTAGGGATTGTCAACAACATGGAAGGTCTGAAGAGCCTATGGGAGAGTTTGACCGAGGAGCATAGAATAGAGTTTGTAAAGGCATACGGAAATATAGCTGACCTCATGTATACCAACATTAATGCACATGCTCTACAAGCATTGGTACATTTTTGAGATCCTGTGTTAAAATGTTTCACATTCAACACATTTGATTTAACTCCTACTCTAGAAGAATATCAAGCATTGATCAGCATACCACATTTCATTAGAAGTAAGGTCTATGTGCATGATAAAAAATTAACACTGCAAAGGTCTTTATCCAAGTTTATGGGTAATGTTCATGCATCTGGTATAAAAGAACGAATGAAGCCAAGGAAGGAAGAAGTTATATCCCTATTGATTATTTAATTAACCTCGCTCGTGATTGTTTACCAGGGAAGAAAGGTGTTTCCCTTTTGGCCCTCTGTATTTACGGTACAATTATCTTCCCAAGAATCAAGGGATACGTAGAAGAAGAAGTGGTTAAATTCTTTGTTGGAATGGAAAGAGGAGCTAATCCAACCATCTCGATCTTAGCAGAAACCTTCAGATCATTGAGCTATTGTCGAGTCCAAGGCCAAGGAAAATTCTTCGGCTGCGCTCCAATGCTTTTCATATGAATTTTCAGTCATTTGAAATACTCAAGTGAGTTTGGGTGTCCTCGGATAGAGTTTAGTAGCCCTTGGAATATTACGAGGAATACTGTTAAGGACTTCAATGTTGTGCAATGGAATCCTAAGACTTTGGACTTTTCATCATGGATGCGTTTCTTTGGTCATGTAACAATGGAAGAGGTAGTTTGGAGAGCACCGTGGGTGCCAACAAGTCCTTTAACATATCGTTGAGGACAATTGCTATTTATCCCACTTTTAGGCTTATGGGGAGGGATTGCGTATTCTCCTTTATTGGTATTGCGCCAGACATGGTCTAAACAATTTGCACCAGTCATCTATGGGTTGGAAGATTGGGATTTTTCGTACGAGGCTGACGAGATGATTGTCAAGGTGCAAGAAGCGGTAGAAGCATGGAAGGTTGTAAGAAGAATGAAGAGTCTGCGACATTGTGAGGGTACTACAAATCAGTACGACATTTGGATAGTCGCTAGAAATGGATTTGAATTTGCTACTGTTCCACAATATTCAGACCCTATCAGTTTTAGGGTAAGTCATGATAATCAGAAAAAGGATTCGAAGCGGTTGAGAGAAATGAATCATGTCCTAGCAACAGAGAATGAAGGATTGAGGGAAGAAGTCAAGCTTTGGGTGCAACAAGCTACAACTTCTCAAAGGCAACTTGAAGAAGCGAAACGACATCTTCAAAGACAGTCAGAGCTGGAAAAGGACATGAATTCTTTAAACATTGAAGCTATTAGAAAGAAAAACAAAAGATTACTGAGAGATATTGCTACTATGCATAGTGAAGCTGAAGCTCAAAAAGTGTGCATCAGGGAATTGAAGTAGGAATCAGAAAGAGTGTGCAAGGTTGCTATAGATTTCCAAATTGCATTAGACAAGCAAGCCACATCTTCTCAAAGAATCACCACAAAAATGGAGGCTCTACATAATTTGGCTAAAGAGTATAAAATACGACTTACAGAAGAAGAGCGCAAGAATGCACTTCTACAGGAGACTGTTACAAGTTTTGAACACCAGCTGTTGATTTGTCGCAATGCACGAGAGGTGGTAACAGAAGATTATGCTCGATTATTGAATGAGCACAAAGAAGTGTTAGCAAATTTTGCAATTTGGAGAGATGACTATAACATTATGAGACACAGATATGAGACTGTTAGAAGACAGATTGAACAAGCAACGGAAAAGTTAAGGCAGATGGCAAGAATGTCAGATCAGCTCTCAACACGAGCTGTAGCCCTTCAGGAAAACATTGTACCAACACAGCGAGGCGGTCGAGAGTTGTCCCATTTTCTAGGGATTATAGGGCATTATCTTGGGCGTTTTGGGTGCTACCATTAGAGTCTTAAACATATAGTTCGTTGTACTTTTCTAGATTTTCATATGTAATAGTAGTAGACTTTCAAAGTTTATTTGTCATCTTATTTTGTGATATTTTAGAATGAATAGACTAGTTTTTATCATTTTTTTCTCCATATTTTTTTATAAAAAATTAATTAAATCATCATTTCTTTCTTTTATAAAAGGAAGAAAAGTCAAAAGGTTAAAAGATACAAAATAGCTGGGGATTCACTTCCCCATCATCATTACTAGATGAGAAGAATGGCAAGGATAATGGATGATCAAGTTAATGATCAAGTTCAGGCAGTGCGTCAGGACGTGGAGGAATTGAAAGATCAGATGGCAAAAATTCTAGAGTTACTCACTGCTGAGAGAGGGAAGGGTGTTGCAGGAACATCTTCACATGTGGAGATCAGTTTGAATCAAATAGATGACGCACCTGCATTCCCTCCCGGGTTTACTCCACAGATGATGGCAGGTACACCGTATCCTCCATCATTTCCTGCATCAGAGTCAAATCAAACCTCGCAGCAAGCAACTCAAACAAGGGATCCAGTATTCACCCCTGTCATGGATGGTGGTAGGAAGGTTTCAGAGGATCAAGGTAGCAAAAGAAGACTAGAGTTTTTAGAGGAAAGGTTGCGAGCTATTGAGGGAGGGATGTCTATGGGGATGTTGATGCAGCGCGGTTATGTCTCATCGCAGATGTAGTAATCCCTCCAAAGTTGAAGACTCCAGATTTTGAGAAGTATAATGGGACCACGTGTCCAAAGAGTCACTTGGTGATGTACTGTCGGAAGATGTCAGCTTATTGTCACGTGGTTATTTTGTCCCCTTAACCAACGTGTGGCATAAAGGTGTTGTGGATGCACCAATGCAAGCCTTAGAAGAGATAGGACTTGTTAGAACACTTGAAAGAAGAAGGAAATTCGTAGGTAAGAAGTAGGCAAGAGTTGTAGACAAGGTGTTTGATGAAATGCTTAAGAGAGCTCTATTGATGATTTCCCAAGGATTGATTACAAATGAACCCCTTTGGGGTATTTATAGATGTGTACAATCGAGAATCAAGCCATAAACAGCCTTACAAGGTCCGCAAAAATATTCCAGCACATTTCCGAGCGCTCATGACACTGTCTGGAAGCTTCTGGAGCCGTCTGGGGCTGTTTGGCGCGCGCGCGGGCCTTCTGGAGACTTTCGCGCCCGCGCGCGCGCTTCGTGAGTCTTCTCGGCCGCTCGTGAATCTTCTAGAACCTTCGAGAGGTTCCCAGATCCTTCTACCGCACGCTCTGTGTCCGTATCCGCTTCTCGCGCGCGCGCGTCCGACTGGCCTTGCGCCCTCGTTAGTGCCGTGCGAGCCCATCTGCCGTGCGCGCCCGCCTGCCTGCGTGCCGTCCTTGCGCGCGCGCGCGCCCGCCTCGTGCATATTGGCATGTCATCGGCTTGGCGTGGATTTATTTCTCTTCCTTGGGTCTTTGGACTGCTTGGGACTTGCTTGGCTCCTCTTGGGCAATGCTAAGGAGCCTTAATTTGCGAAAAATTTGTTGGGTCATTTTTGGGGCGTGACATTATGCTCATGATGATAAATTGTTAATTCATTGCTTCCAAGATAGCCTAGTTGGCCCGACTTCTCGCTGGTACATGCATTTGGATGGATCACAAGTGCATAGGTGGAAGGATCTTGCTGACTCGTTCTTAAAGCAATACAAGTACAACATTGATATGGCACCCGATCGTCTAGATCTTCAAAGGATGGAAAAAAAGAGTGTTGAAACTTTTAAAGAGTATGCACAACGCTGGAGAGAGTTAGCTGCACAAGTACAACCTCCCCTGACCGATAAAGAATTAACAACCATGTTTATAAATACTCTTCGGGCTCCATACTATGATAGAATGGTTGGAAGTGCCTCGACTAATTTCTCGGACATCATAACAATTGGGGAGAGGATTGAATTTGGAGTGAAGAATGGAAGAATTACAGATTTTGCTTCAGAATCAAGAAAGATAATGACACCAAAGAAGAAGGAAGGAGAGGTTCATGAGGTGAACTCGACTCAAAGATCTGCTACACGAATGTCATCACCAGTAGTTGGACAAACAAATTACTCTTCTAATCTCAACGGTGGTGGACAGAGTCAGCCAAATAACGGTTTTGTAAAGAATAATTGGTGGCAAACTCATTCCGACCCCATACCCATGTCATATACTGATTTGTTGCCACAACTACTGAAGAATCATCAGGTTGCTTTAGTGCCTCAAGAGCCTTTACAACCGCCCTACCCCAAGTGGTATGACCCCAATGCAAAATGTGAGTATCATGTTGGAGCAGTGGGGCATTCTACGAAAAATTGCTTTCCATTGAAAGCAAAGGTACAAAGTTTGGTAAGAGCTGGCTGGTTGAAATTTCAGAAGACTGGGGAGGAGCCAAATGTCAATCAAAACCCTCTCTCAAACCATGAAAATCCTGTCATAAATGCCGTTGATACATTAGTAAAGCGTTGCAAGAGTGATGTGTATAAGGTAACTACACCAATGAGGATCCTCTTTCAGATTCTTCATGAAGTTGGATATATACCTCTAAGCGCTGATGATGGCAATGTAGATGGAAAAGAGAGTATTAACAAGAAGACATGTTTATTCCATCCTGGGACATGTGAGGTGCAAAAATTGATGGACGCAAATTTTTTAATAGTGAGTCAGACGAACATACAAGAGGCTGAGATTGATGTGATTTTTGATGCTTTAGAGGCTTCTGAAAAGGCATCATCTGTACCAGAACCATTAATCATCCAATATAAGGGAAAGTCGGATAGCACAACTTGTATTCAGATGCCTAAGACAATAACTGTAGAAGTACTAGGTCCTTTTCCTTATAAGGACAATCGAGTTGTACCATGGAAATATGAATGCCAATTCATAACGGATAATGCTGCCTCTGTAACAATGGGAGGGATGACTCGTAGTGGAAGATGCTATACACAAGATGTTTTAAAAGATATCTCCAAAGAGGATGAAGTTCGACGACGTAAGGGCAAAGCTATGGAGATGACAGGCGAGGAAGATCTAAGTGATCTAAGCAAGGTTTTTACTGAGAAAACCACATTAGTTGAGAAAAAGATAAATCAGGAAGTAGTCTTCAAAGAGGAGGCACTTGAATTTTTGAAATTGATAAAGCAGAGCGAGTACAATGTGATTGAGCAATTACATCGTACCCCAGCACCTATATCAATTTTATCATTATTCATGTACTCTGAGCCACACCGTAAGGTCTTGCTAGATATTTTAAATCGAGCCCATGTGGGACATGACATTTTAGTAAATGCACTTAGCGAAATTGTGGAAAACATATATGCTACAAATTGTATCTCCTTTACAGACGAAGAAATCCCTCCTGGACATACTAAGGCATTGCATATATCCGTGAAGTGTAAGGATCATCACGTGGCGAGGGTCTTGGTGGATAATGGATCATCTTTAAATATAATGTCAAGATCCACTTTGATGAAACTCCCCATAGATCCATCGTACCTAAGACCAAGTACTATGGTTGTTAGAGCCTTCGACAGTGCTCGTAGAGAAGTAATCGGAGATATAGATGTCCCTTTGAAAATTGGGCCTTTCACTTTCAACGTTCCATTTCAGGTAATGGATGTAAACTCCTCATACAGTTGTCTACTCGGACGACCTTGGATTCATTCAGCAGGGCAGTTTCGTCTTCACTGCATCAAAAATTGAAGTTTAGTGTAGAAGGTGGTCAACCTATTGTCTACGGAGAAGAAGACATGTTTGTAACAAAAACATCAGCACTTCCTTATGTTGAAGCAACAGAAGAAGCTCTGGAATGTTCTTACAGATCATTCGAAATTGCTAATGCTACTATCTTTCCAACTGAAGGTTTGGATATGGATCGTTATATGTCTAAAACATCTTTGATGATTGCAAAGACAATGATAAAAAGTGGTTTCCAAATGACCAAGGGCTTAGGAAAGAATAATAAAGGAGGTTATGAATTGTTCTCTCTTCCTAAAGCCAAGGAGAAGTTTGGGTTGGGCTTTAAGCCAACGGCTTCTGATTGGGAGAAGGTTCGAGCAAAAAAAAAAAGAAAAAAGAAGCGCACTACTTGAGGGACGCGAAATGAAGAAGGAAAGAATGCACATACCTCATCTGTTCGAGACATTTAGACTTGGAGAAAGGTTATTCAATACCAACCAAAGAAAGGGACGTAACGAAGATTCTGAAACCTCAATTGCTGTCATCTCTAAGAATATTTTCCACCTCATCCATTGGTTTATCAGTGTCCACCAGATTTTGAGTTGAACAATTGGAAGATCAAGAAGACGCTAAATGTCACTAAGGGATCACAAAAGTAATGACATTTTATATACCCTCTGACTATGCCTAAGGTCACAGGGTTGTTTTTTTTTTCCTTTTGTAATAAGGACATCTTTTCATGTTTTTACGAAGTTACATTTTAATACCGTAGTCACTATGTACCTTTTTTTCTAAGAAATGGAGAATATTGATTCTAGTACCGTATCATTCTTCTTGTTGTTTTTCTCTCTTCGTCTTTTGCCCTTTTACCGATACAATTTAAGATCCATAACAGGGGCATCGGGGTTGAAAGCGACATCAATGACGTTGTTAATTTTGAGGTTCCAATCTATAATCTTGAGCAGAATATTGAAAGAGATGAATCCGATATATCTCCTGAATTACTAAGAATGATAGAGCAAGAGGAAAAGAAAACTTTGCCATATCAAGAGACTTTGAAAGTTATCAATTAGGGAACACGAGAAGAAGTGAAGGAAGTGCGAATTGGCACTTTGGCTTCAGAGCAGGATCAATCAAATTTGGCGACCCTACTTCACGAGTTCAAAGATATATTTTCATGGTCCTACCAGGATATGCCTGGTTTGGATATAGAAATCGTAACGCATCGATTGCCTCTTAAACCAGAATGCAAGCCTATAAGACAAAAGCTTCGCAAATTGAAACCTGAGATGTTGATTAAAATTAAAGAAGAGGTTAAGAAGCAGTTTGATGCTGGTTTCTTAGTAGTGGCGAAATACCCAGATTGGGTAGCAAATATAGTCCTAGTGCAAAAGAAAGATGGAAAGGTTAGAATGTGCGTGGATTACAGAGATCTTAATTGAGCAAGTCCTAAAGATAATTTTCCTCTTCCTCACATTGACGTGTTGGTAGATAATACTGCTGGATTTTCCACCTTCTCGTTTATGGATGGATTTTCAAGATACAACCAAATCAAAATGGCTCCAGAAGATCAAGAAAAAACAACATTCATCACACTGTGGGGAACGTTTTGCTATAAAGTAATGTCTTTTGGTTTAAAAAATGCAGGAGCAACTTATTAGAGAGCGATAGTTACACTATTCCATGACTTGATGCATAAAGAAATTGAAGTTTATGTTGATGATATGATTGCCAAGTCTAGACCTGAAGAAAAGCATGTGGTTGCCCTTCGTAAGCTTTTTGAACGATTGCAGAAATTCCAATTAAAGTTGAATCAGGCTAAATGCATATTTGGAGTTTCTTCGGGGAAGTTATTGGGTTTCGTTGTTAGCCAGGAAGGCATCAAGGTGGACCCAGACAAAATTAAGGCGATAGTAGACTTAAAGCCACCAAAAACACAAAAGGACGTTAGAAGTTTTCTAGGGAGGTTGAATTACATTGCACGATTCATTTCACACCTCACTCAAACTTGCGAATCGATTTTAAAACTCCTTCGCAAAAGTGAGATTTGTCATTGGAATGAAGATTGCCAAAGAGCTTTTGATAAAATCAAAGACTACTTGCAAAGTCCTCCTATCCTTGTCCCGCCAACTCCAGGACGACCATTAATTTTATACTTGACAGTGAAAGATGGGTCAATGGGATGTGTGCTAGGACAACATGATTCTACTGGGAGGAAGGAGCGAGCTGTCTATTATTTAAGCAAGAAGTTCACGAATTATGAATCAAAGTACTTACTGTTGGAAAAGACGTGTTGCGGGACATGGACAACTCAGAGATTAAGACAGTATATGTTGTACTATACTACGTGGCTCATTTCAAAGATGGATCCTATAAAGTATATTTTCGAAAAGCCATCTCTGTCTGGAAGAATAGCTAAATGGCAAGTATTGCTATCCGAGTATGACATCGTCTAAGTTACAAGAAAGGCGGTAAAAGGAAGTGCAGTCGCTGATTGTCTAGCTGATTTGCCAGTTGAAGATTATGAACCAATGAAATTTGAATTCCCAGATGAGGACGTCATGACAGTATCAGAGACCCTCAGGATACAGAAACATGGACGATGTTGTTTGATGGAGCCACAAATGAAGTAGGACATGGTGTGGGAGCTATTCTAACGTCTCCTGATGGAGGATCATATCCTCTAACCACTAAGTTGTACTTTGATTGCACGAATAACGTGGCAGAGTATGAAGCATGCAGTATGGGAGTTCAAATGGCCTATGACATGAAGATTAAGAGGTTACAAGTTTATGGGAATTCTCTCTTGGTAATACATCAACTCAATGGGGAATGGGAAACCAGAGACTCTAAATTGATTCCATATAACAAGTACATTCGAGAATTGGCTCAAACGTTTGAGTCGATTACATTCAAGCATGTCCCACGTGAAAGTAATCAAATAGCAGATGCATTGGCTACTCTATCTGCCATGTTTAATGTGGCCTACAATGAGGAAATTCAGCCTATAAGAATTGAAAGGCGTGAAGCACCAGCGTATTGTATGAACATTGAGCAAGAGTTTGATGGAAAACCATGGTACCACGACATTAAACATTACATTACATGTCGAGAGTATCCTTTAGGGGCATCTGGAAATAGTAGACGTACCCTTAGAAAGTTGGCTATGAACTTCTTTCTTAACGGAGAAGTGTTGTACAAGAGAAATTATGATATGACTCTTTTAAGATGTGTGGATGCATCAGAGGCTAAAGTAATTTTGGAGGAAGTTCATGAGGGAGTTTGCAGAACGCATGCAAATGGACACATAATGGCAAGACAAATTATGCGTGCCGGTTATTATAGGTTGACTATGGAGTCAGATTGTATCAAGTATGCAAGAAAATGTCATAAATGTCAGATATACGCTGATAAAATTCATGCTCCAGCTTCACCCCTGCATGTATTAACAGCCCCATGGCCTTTCTCTATGTGGGGAATGGATGTAATTGGACCAATTGAACCAAAGGCGTCGAGTGGTCATCGATTCATTTTGGTAGCCATAGATTATTTTACTAAATGGGTGGAAGCTACATCGTACAAGAGTGTCACCAAGCAAGCTGTTGTCAAATTCATACAGAAAGATATTATATGTCGGTACGGCCTTCCTGAACGTATAATCACTGATAATGCCAAGAACTTAAACAATAAGTTAATGGAGGATTTATGTAATCAGTTTAAAATTAAGCACTCCAATTCTACGTCGTACCGCTCTAAAATGAATGGAGCAGTAGAGGCGGCAATTAAAAATATCAAAAGAATTATTGAAAAGATGACTATCACGTATAAAGATTGGCATGAGATGATACCATTTGCATTACACGGTTACCGAGCGTCAGTTCGCACATGAACTGGGGCAACTCCTTTCTCTTTGGTGTATGACGTGGAAGCTGTTTTGCCTATTGAGGTCGAGGTGCCATCCCTCAGGGTAATCAAAGAAGCAGAACTAGAAGAAGCTGAATGGACACGAGCAAGGTACGAGGAATTAAACCTCATAGAAGAGAAAAGGCTGACTGCGTTGTGTAGAGGACAGCTTTATCAGAAGAAAATGACTCGTGCATACGATAGGAAAGTTTGACAACGTTGTTTTCAGGAAGGGGATTTGGTCTCAAAAAGGATCCTACCATTTCAAAAAGATCATAGAGGAAAGTGGACCCCTAATTATGAGGGACCATACGTAGTAAAAAAGGCGTTCTCGTGGAGCTTTAATCCTCACAGGCATGGATGAGATTGATCTGCCTAACCCATTAAGTGCAGATTTTGTGATGAAATACTATGCATGAAAATAGCAACAGTTTCTTCCGATTTTTGTTTATCTGGGCTTGTACCTCTTTGCATTGTTCTAAAAGGATCGTATCAATGCGTATCAAATTTGTGACAAACCTTGTAGAAACTAATGTTACTCAGGGATTCACATGAGCTATTTTGTACTTTAACTTTTTGGGAGTATAAAAGAAAATGATGATTTAATTAATATGCTCATGCATACATGAATAACTTACATATGCCTTTTAACGATTGGAAAGTGTGCTTTATAGTGTTTGTGTTGTGGTGGCACTTGTTTTATCTGTGGTCTCCAACTTATTTATTATTTTGTCTTGAGGTGCTTGTTTTATCCCTGGCCCTTGACACCGTATTGCTGCGGTGACACTTGTTTTATCCCTGGTCTCCAGCTTATTTATTCTTTTGTCATGAGGTGCTTGTTTCATTCCTGGCCTTTGACACCATGTTGCTGTGGTGGCACTTGTTTCATCTCTTGCCTCCAGTTTATTTATTCTTTTGTCATGAGGCGCTTGTTTTATCTCTGGCCCTTGACACCGTATTGTTGCGGTGACGGTTGTGTTTATCCCTAGTCTCCAACTTATTTATGCTTTTGTCATGAGACGCTTGTTCTATTCTTAGCCCTTGACACCATGTTGTTGTGGTGGTGCTTGTTTCATCTCTCGCCTCCAGCTTATTTATTCTTTGTCGTGTGACGTTTGTCTTATCCATAATCCTTGACGTCATTAATTTGTCAAAAATATCTTAGTTTGACAAGATAGTGGCTACACCTTCGTCCACCTTTTACTCCTACAAGGATGCACAAAGGGAGCATGATGTAGCCACCTAATTTTATCCTACATATTTTTATTATTTTCTTAAAAAAAGAAGAGTATTTTTATATAATGATTTCTTTTAGGAAAAAAAAGGAAAATCACTATAGTAATACTACATTTGACTTATTTGTATTCATTTTTTTTTTTAAAAAAAGAGGGAAACTAATAAAATCTTCTTTTTAACTCATTTTTTTTTAAAAAAAAAACTAATAAAATCTTCTTTTTAACTCATTTTAGGAAAAAAAAGAAATTAATTTGTTGTAAGTAAAATCTTTTATTCCATTTTAGGAAAAAGTAAATCATTTTTTATTTTTAAAAAAATCCCATAATATTTCATTTATTTCATTTTAGGAAAAAGTAAATCACTTTTATTTTTACAAAATCCCATAATATTTCATTTTAGGAAAATAAATCATTTTTATTTTTACAAAATCCCATAATATTTCATTTAGGAAAAAATAAATCATTTTTAAAATTACAAAATCCCATAATATTTCATTTATTTCATTTTAGGAAAAAGTAAATCATTTTTATTTTTACAAAATCTCATAATATCTCATTTATTATATTTTAGGAAAATTTGAAATTTACTTTATTAAAATAATATCAAATTTTGATTTTATTCTTATTATTTTTTCCTAATTTGTGGTACACCCGGGTCTATAAATAGGGCCCTTTGTCATTTTGAAAAAATGGGAGGAAAAAAATTTCTTACAAAAAGTCTTTAGAGAAAGTAGTTAGAAATTTTTTTTAGAGAATCTCTGCTGATTGGAAGAAAAACTTCTGCAAAAAATAGGTATTGTTATTTTTTTTATTTTATTTCAATTACGTTAGTATCTTCATCTTTTTTTTGTTTTGTTTTGTACTTTTTTTCTTTTTTCTCTTTAACAAATCAAATCTTGTCTTAAATTAGACTTTGTTAGAGGTTGCATGTGGTAGGGATTTACTCTCCCAAAGATCCGCACCTCATCGACGAATAATTTTTTTTGGGATTTGATAGAGAGAAAGGAGAAAAAACAGTATATAAGACCCTTTTTTTTTTAACTTTATTATTATAACTATTGCTTTTTATATATTACTTAAAACTTATTATTATTAATTTATTTATATTATGATTATTATTATTATTATTATTATGGGCGGCGGCAAGGCAACTTGCCGCCACACCTCTATTTTTTTTTTTTTAAAAAAAAATTCTTTTTCTTTTATTTCTTCTTTCTTTATTTCTTCTTTCCTTTTTTATTATTTATTTATTTATTCATTCTCGTTGTCTACCGTTTTTATTTTTATTTTTTATTTATTTTAACTTATTTTCCTTGCACACATAATAATTATTATCATGTAGTATTAAATTTATGAATTTTTTTTACACTTTGCATTGTTATCATGATATTTTATATCAATTTTTTTATATCATATTTATCTTTACATTTTATCATTAAAAAAAAAAAAAAACTCCGACGATGGAATTAGAAATATCTGGGAGTCCGTTATTTCTAAATTCTTGAGGTGAGGGAATCGGTTCTTTGAAAGTCCAAGATCGATTCCCAATATTTTTTAATAAAATATTATCTTACTTGTTTAATCCGTCGTGTGATATATTTGATTCCATTTGTGCATTATTTTCTATTGACCTTAAATTTGAAGTCTTTCTTAAATTTTCTTTTTTAACCGTTTAGAAATTTTTACTTTAAAACTATTCTTTTAAACTTTTTTTTAAAAAAAATCTATATTTCATAAGTTTCCCTAATCAACCTTTTTTTTTAATAACTCATTTCTATTTCGCTAAAAAAAAAAATCATAAGATGGAATCTAGAACTTTCTAGGAGTCCGTTATTTCTAGATTCTTGAGGTGAGGGATTGATATCTTTGGGAGTCCAAGATTTGATAAAAAAAAAATGAATTTAATCAATTTAAAAAAAAATTATTCGAAGACTATCCAATGATAAATTTTGAGAAATTGTAATAATTTCTCATTTTCTTGAGGTGGGGAATTTTCCTCAATATAGTCTAATTAATGGAATTTTATTCCACTTATTTTATGGGATCATTGCTTCAAATATGGGAGTGATGAGCAAGGAAATAAGACATAAATTTTTTTTTAAATGAATTTTATTCAAGACTTTAAGTTTGGCCACCGTTTTCTAAACGGGTGTTATTGGGTGCTAATACATTCCCCATACACAAATGACTCCCGATCCCAACTCTATTTTTCGCAGACCATTTTAAAAAAAAACTTATTTACTTTATCTTGGTGTCCAATCACACCCTAAAAAAAAAGATTGGTGGCGACTCCTATTTTCATAAAAAAATAAATAAAAACTCTTTTGAGGACGTCGGCCGCTCCGCATCGTCTCGAGCACGTGGCGACAGTACACACAGTTAACGAATATTGATTAATGTAGTTACTTATTTTAGCCAATTAATCTCTAATAGTTGGAGCTTTTGATCTGTAGGTCCATTAGGTCTCCTTCCTAGCTCGTAAAAGGTAATGAGATTTATTTATTTTGGTTGTAATTTGAAATGTTCAAATTTACTTTGAGAATTAGTATAATGTATGATGATACATTATAATATAAAGTTTGTATTTTAATCAAAATTTATTATTTAAATTTAATTTTGGATATGATTGAAAATTAATTTATAAGAGATAAAATATTTGAACGAGTTCAAATATTAATTTAATGTGAATTGAATTTATATTAAAATTATTGGTTACGAGAGAAATTTGTATTTGAATATGATTCAAATTTAACTTAAGTTAAATATACAATATTTAATTTAGTTATTAATTAATTGAAGAATTAATTAATAGTTTAGTTTAATATTATTTAATTAAATTAATATAAAATTATAAGATATTGAAGAGATATTGATTAAATAAGATTTAAATGAAGTATTAATTATTTATTAACTAATTGATTAGTGGTTAATTAATTAGTTGATTTGAAATTTCTATCGATTTAATATTTTTTAAATTAATAGAATCTCACGATTCTCTTCTACTCCCTTTCTTATTCCATGAAGAAAAGAGAGTTATAAATACGCAGAAGAAAATAGTTTTGCTTCAAGTAATAATTTTGCTTTTCTGCAAAAGAGCATCTTTAAAAAAATCTCTAAGATTTTCTCCATTCCAATTGCTTCCCACAAACCAATCTCATCCTAGAGGATAGGAAGGTCTACGACTGGTGATGTCCCAATTTGGAGATTTATTTTCTAGATTCAGAGGCATCAAGAGAGTGGGTTTTTCTTTCTCTAATTTATAATTATAAAGCATGCTTAGCCTTTAAGTTTTAATAAGAAAATTTGTTTCTATATTATTTTGCTAATGTACAGGTATTTTGGGATTTTCAAATTAAATTGAGGAGTGGTTCTGTAAAATCTTCTGCTGTCAAGGGCTTTTATCCCTTCAAGTAGCATATCTAGTGTTACAGTAGTATAGTGTTTACGTTTAATTGTTAATGATGCTCGATTTTACTTGTTTTTCCATATGCTTTAAATTTCTTTTATGAATGTATTTGTATACCTACGAGATCAATGACACACTAGCAATTCACTTGAAGCACAATGTATTATGTTTTTTTTTTTTTGTGTTTTTTCCTTATGCAACTCAGTTGACTAACATGTTTGCGTTTATTTTCTATGACAAGTTCTTCAAGGGTTCCTAAGCACTTGTGGACGAAAAAGGAGGAAGGTACCCTCATTGAGCGCTTGGTGGAGTTAGTCTCCATAGGTGGTTGAAGGTCTGATAACGAGACCTTTAGACCCAGGTACCATAGTCGACTACAAAAAATGATGGCTGAGAAGATGCAGGACGTAACATCCAAGCTTCAACTATTGATTATCGGATAAAGATCCTGAATAGAACGTTCTAGGCCATAGCAAAAATGTGTGGCTTGTCGTGCACTGGGTTCAGTTGAAACAATGAACTTAAGTTCATCATTGCTGAGAAGGAATTGTTCAAAAATTGGATGAAGGGAGGTTATTTATTCTGTCAACCTCTATTCATTTCTAATAGGAAAATAAACTAACAATTTACTGCAACACTTGAGCAGAGTCATCCTACCGCCAAGGGCCTCCTAAACAGATCGTTTCCCCATTATGATGACTTGTGCTATGTATTGGAAAAGATCGTGCAACGAGAGGGCACGCAGAGACATTCGCTGATGTGGGGTCAAATGTGTCAGGAAAGTACAAGAGATTTTTCACTGACAATGGAAACGATATAGAGATCCCTATGATTAGTTAGGGACTAGACATGTTGCCTGATGACATCATGGGCACATGACCCAGTAGCTTAAGTGAGGGTAGGACTGGTTCAAGCGTGTTGAAGAGGAAGTGAGAAGGCCAGACCATAGAACCTGTTGAAATCATTCGCAATGCAATAAGATATGCAAATGACCAGTTGAAGGCCATTGTAATTGTAGAATGATCGAATGTACAATGCCAAGTTACAAGCACAACACGTGCGAAAGTCGTTAGACAGTTACAAGAAATCCCTTAACTAAGTAGATTCGACAAGGTTCAATGTATGCAGATACTGATGCACGATGTGGACGACATGAAAGCATTCTTGAATGTACTCGATGAGCTTAAATTGGACTACTATACAGTCATTCTTCAAGATAACATTCGAGTGCTCAATTTCCTTCATTTGTCCTGCCTATCTGCTGCTTCATCTGTTTCACTATATTTTTCTAGTTTTGATATATTAAAATAAATATATTAAATTTGTTTATTGGACATACAATAAAAAAAATTATCATAACACTATTACCATGATTCTTCCCCCAAATGCATACTATAATACTACCTATTATAATTCTTTCCCAAACGCATACTATCATAACACTACCTATCATAATTCTTTCCCCAAACGCATACTATCATAACACTATCTATCATAATCATTTCTCTAAACACATATTACCATAACACTTATAATTATCCTTCTCCAAACGCAAACTATCATAATACTAGGAATAATTAATATATACTAAAACACAAATTAAAGTGTTTCTTAGAGTGTAGAGAGGTTATGCCAATAGAAAAGTGGATTTAAAAATAACAAGATTCGAAGTTCTATTCTCGAAATTAAAAATGGGGTTGAATTAAAGGTAGATTAGATTATTATACATGTACCGGTGGATATTAAATGAGACACATGGTTGAACTTAAATGGGAATTATAAAATTGTATTATATTACTGTTTGTTGGTTTCTTACATGGAAAGAGACGCCGTTGGATTCGGCTCTACCCGGCGATAAGAGCGCTCTCCTTTCGCCATCACAAATCTTTTCCTTCTAAAATCATTTTAAAATTAATAATAATAATAATATAATTGTAACATAAAATTCCGGTAATAAAAAAAAAAAAAGCAAAAAAAAAGAAAGAAATCGAACTCGTTTTCAGAGAGACCAAAATCTCACATTTTTTTCCATTAATATCTTGGTTTGGCTTCTTCTCCAAATCACAGTGCGCGCCCACCAACCCCACCCCAATGCCAATTTGAGTTCCCGCAATCTCTTTCAAATGTGATTCTAACTTCTTCATATTCCTCCTTTTCGCTTCCGTTTTCCCTTTTCAGATCGCTTATTGCTCCATCCTTTGCTGAGGATTCAAACCCATTCTTCCTGAGGTTTTTCTATTGCATTCTTTTCTCTCTCTCTTTTTTTTTTTTTCCTTTTTCCTGCTCTGTTATTGTGCCCTTTTTCAGAAGATCATACTTCTCATGATTTGTTGTTTTGGGGACATTGGCAGAATCGTCTCCTTGTTCTTCTTTGATCACAACGGTTTTACATTACGATTCTTCCATTATTTTTTCAACTTGGGTTTCCCCCGAATGCCTAGAGATTTCTCACAGTTCATTACTTTCTCTGTGATCAATTTAAGAAACTGGGTGTTGGTTGGCGGTTTGATGGGTATTTAACTTATGCCCTTTATGTGTTTTGTTGTGTAGTTGAATAAGATTTAGGAGAATCAAAACTGGGAAACTGAAGAATCTGTTTCTGCTTTTTTTATTCTTATTATTATTTCTTGTTTTGGGAGCCTCAATAGCAATGCCACGGTGTAGGATGGACAAGGAGGAAGGAGAGAAGCATCTTGGTTTGCTTAAACTGATGCAGATTTTATCATTTTTGGTTGTTTTTGTGGCTGGAGTTGTTATTGGATTAGCAACAACTTCTCACGTTAGCAGATACTTTACCTCACAGACTGAGCTTTACTCTTTTATCAATCACTTTTCGGTTCCCACTACTCATGTGGAAGAGAATTGTACTGATTCAAGCATATGTGAGAGAAGGGATTGTTCTAGCTTTCATATGTTTATCCATCCAGATAATCTGACTCATGCTATGTCTGATGATGAGCTTTTCTGGAGAGCTTCAATGGTGTCAAAGAGAGAGAATTATTATCCCTTCAAAAGAGTGCCAAAAGTGGCCTTCATGTTCTTGACTAGAGGCCCTCTGCCCATGCTGCCATTATGGGAGAGGTTCTTTGCTGGCCATGACAAATTGTTTTCTATTTATGTGCATGCCCTTCCAGGCTATAAGCTAAATGTGTCCACGAGTTCTGTTTTCTACCGACGGCAAATCCCCAGTCAGGTATTTCTTTTTCTTTCTTCAATCTGTTTGGTATTGATATCGTACCATTCTACTTTCTCGCTGCCATGTGCTTGTTAGTATATTCAATGTCTGCAAAATGCACCATAGCGATGTGACATATAAATTAGATACCTCCTAAGCTTTTAGGAAACACCATTATGTGTTCCGTGTGAAGGCCCAAACTTAGGTTATCAATTTGAAATCATGGTTTTTAAATCTTACTGAGTTTTGCAACATTAAATCTTGTAGGATAAGAAGATCACATAGCCTCCATGATATAGAAAAGAAAGAATAAGTACATTGGTAAATTTGAGACTGAAGGATTTTGATGTGAACATGTATAAAAAAATGGGTGATGTTTCTTTTGTCCGCCTTGTCAAACTACTGTAGGTTCTAAAGGAAAATCCCTTCTCATTGATTGTTGAAGTAATCTGCAGTTTGTGGTTGTGCTATCCTTCAACAGAGGCAGAAAATTTCATCCTAGCTTTACTATAACAACTGACTGCTTGCCTCCAAATACCCTCTTAATTTCTTTTAAAAGATAAATTATAAGTAAATAGCAAAATGAGGATTTTTAAATAGTGTTTACTGTAGTTAATTAGAGACTTTTAAATAGTATATTTACTGATCTAGAGGTTATTGTAGTCTTGACAAATGGCCCCTAAGTAATTTCTAGATAGCAACTAGACAATAATGGTTTGAAAATGACATCTAAACAAGTAGCTTATGTTGTTTCTCTACCTCCTTATCTCTGTGATTCCTTTCCTCCAGAATATGTAAGTCCTGTTCATTTCTTTTGAAAGATAAATTATAAGTAAATACTAGATACTAACTAATCGAAAGACTGTGATCATAAGGAATATGACCCTCACGACCTTGAACATGATATATTCGATAGGTTATATAATTGTCTCCTTCAGTTCTAAGGAATACAAACCTCTAAAATAATGTGTGTTCCCTTGCAAGTGTTGGAAGCCGTACGCCCAAAAGTACCGAGGCTTTTAAAATAATGGCTCAAGGATCACATGCGTAGAACACTGGTGGAAACTATTGAAAATTGAACTGAGATAATATCCTAAACATTGTCTTTATGCAATGTAGTCGTCAACAGTAATCCTGAATTTTATTTGACTCTGCTAAGTTCTATATGGTACCTCTGATTATATAACCTCTTTTCAAGTGTTCTATCAATCTTGGAACAAAAAAAAATCAGCCTTGCTTTCAGATTCTCGAATTTTGCATTACCCCTATCAAATTGCTTTCATTTTCTTTGCAGCGTGTTTCTTGGGGAACGGTATCACTTGCAGATGCTGAGAGGCGGCTTCTAGCAAATGCCCTACTCGACTTCTCAAACGACCGTTTTGTCCTGCTTTCTGAGAGCTGTATCCCAGTGTACAACTTTCAAACTGTCTACGAATATCTGATAAACTCTGCCCACAGTTTTGTAGAATCATATGATGAACCAACCCGATACGGACGTGGTCGGTACAGTCGCCAAATGCTTCCAGATATTAAGCTCCAGCATTGGCGGAAAGGATCCCAGTGGTTTGAACTCAGCCGTGCTCTCGCTGTTTATATTGTTGCAGACATCAAATACTACACTCTTTTTAAGAAGTTCTGTAAGCCTGCTTGCTACCCAGATGAACACTATATCCCAACATACTTGAACATGTTTCACGGTTCTCTGAATTCAAATCGCACAGTGACGTGGGTCGATTGGTCAATGGGAGGTCCACATCCAGCAATGTATGGACCAGCTAACATTACTGAAAGTTTTATAGAATCTATAAGAAACAATGGGACGGAGTGCCTATATAATTCAGAGATCACATCTGTTTGTTACCTCTTTGCTCGGAAGTTTGCTCCATCTACCTTGGAGCCCTTGCTCAACCTAACTTCATCAGTTATGAAATTTTGAATATTCTAGTCAAAATCTGACACATCTGATCTTTTCTTTTCTTCTCTTTTTTTGGGGTGGGAGGATGGATTAACTAAGTTCATAGGCTTTGGTGGCAAGTTTTGTTATAGTTGCCCACTACTTCGGTGGAAGAAAGATTAAGTTTTGGTTCAATTGTATAGATTTTTGGTAAGAGATTTGAGTTCCCCTTTTTAGTGGAACACTCGAAACAATTGAATCCTTCAAAGAAGGAAAGAATCATGTGTAGCAATATTATTTTATTCATTTCTCATCTATTGTTAAGATTTGTCTCAATAGAGGAAACGTCTCCATATGGATGAAGATAATTCTCTCATTAAATAGAGATTATAAGGAAAATAAGTTTGGAAGGAAAGAATTGCCAATCAGGAGCCAATTACAAATAAGGAAATAAAACAAAATATACAAAAGACAGTTGTTCCATTCCCAATTTGCTAACTAAGTTTACAAGGTTTTTGTTGTTCAATCCTTTGGTGAGGATATCTACTATTTGATTATTGGTTGACATAAAAGGTGTACACATGAGACCATTATTTAGCTTCTCTTTTAACTTCTAGGTGCTTGGTTCTATCATTTTGAATTGGATTATGAGCAAATACTAATGGAAGACTTATTAACACAATAAGTCTTTTAGGATATTTTTTTTATCAAAAGTATTTCTTTTCTACTTCTGAACTTGATTCCAGAACTACATTTTGCTTTTAACTCTATCATGGAGCCAAATTTCTACCCTGAAAAAGTACAATAGACAAATCAATTTTGTATCAACCAAACCTGGCATTATACGCATCTGTATAAACTTTTAAATTGAGTTCCTTATCTTTCTTATTAGTCATTTTCCAATGGAATTCTTCAAACAGTAAAATGTCTTTTAAAACTACTTCAAGTTGAACTTCCTTTGGGTTATGCATAAATCAAATTGCCACTCACACAAAATACGTAATATTTGGTCTTGGATGAAAGAGATTTTATATCTTTTCATATTCTCATAACCGTTCTTTTAAGGAGCATTTTTAAAAATAGCAAACTAAATTAAAATATTTACAAGCTATAGCAAAATTTTGAATACTATCATTGATAGTCTTCTATCACTATAGCATATCAATAACTATCAATGATAGAATTTGCTATAGGTTATAAATATTTTGTAAAATCTATTATTTTTAAAAATTCTCCTAAAATAATTCTATATTTTAATTTATTTTTACATGATTATATTTATCTATTTCTCAAAAGAAACACAACCTTATCTTAAAAACTAGCTAAAAGGAGAATCTTTATTTTAAATATTTTACCTATTTGTCAAGTCTTAAACTTGCACTATTATCATTTATTTTTAGACCTAATTTGAATATTCACTTTTATTTAGGTTTTTCTTTTTTCTTACTAAGTCTATCATATTAGTTTGATATGAGAGAGTCAACAGTCCAAGCCAATCAGAAGACAGCTGGGTGACGTCATTATCTTCTCCAACAAGTTTTCAGAAGAAAGAATCCGAAGACTAGCAGACATATCCAATCTATGTTATCGCTTTCCTTTACTGTTTTCCGCTGTAATTATTTATTGCTTTACTGTTTTCGATAAGAACTAGTGGGGGTCCTGTCCCACCAATCTTATCTTTTTAATTAATTCAAGCAAAGACTTTTCAGAAAAACACCAAACAGAGGTCCTGTCCTGTCGGCCATTCTGAATAGTTTAATGTAATTATTGTTGGTTACACTGTGTAGACAATAATGGAATTAATAATTGGACCCCACGGTGCAATTATTGATTTGCATTATAAATAGCAGTGCATCCGACCCTCAATGGTATCATAGCCCAATGGTATCAGAGCCTCAGTTGCTCATTTTACTTCTCTCTCTTCTTTCTCTCTCTATGGAGTAGTCTCCCTTCTGAATCCGGGGGTGGAAGGATGATGTTCTGAGTTTTTTTCTGGTAAGTAGTTCTTCTTATGATTTCATTTGGTAACTAATGAATATTAAGTTTGGGTGTCTCTCCTCGTCTTAGTTTATTCAGTGGTTTGAAATATGAAAATTACAAGTGTTAGTTCTTCTGATCTTGATAAAGGAGTGGTGAACCTTCAAGATCTGGACAAACTCTTCTAATATTCATACTAGAACCATGTGGATATTCAAGGTTTAGAGGGTTGATTGATCGAAAAACTTAATATGATTTAGTTAAAATCTGTTGTTATAAGAAGAAACTATTGCCTTAAAGGTTCGAAGTTCATCATCTGGAAACTGATGGATTCTCTCTCTCTCCCTTCTATGATAAACAAACTTCTCTCTAAGCTTTCCCCTCACTCTCCCGCGATCATAGACACCACTGCTCACTCTTCTTCTTCTTCTTCAAAGAACCTTAGATCATGCGACGATCTATCAAAGGTTTTGTCTACTCATAGCTCAGCCGAAGCCCATCTGGCTCAGGTTGAAAACCGTCTCAAAAATTGGTCTATCCCAAAGATCGATCCAAGCCAGGTATACAAGATTAATACCTTCAATTTCTCTCAGCAAGATGTCATCGTCGTCACTGAAGAGAGCGTTGCAATGAAAGATGAATTCACTGCAATCAAGCTTCTGCTTGAAGAAACCCTCTTCAAAGTCAAAGATAAGTTCAAGTACCTCCACATCGGATGCGTTCAAGTCGCCTTGAAGCCCCTCTTCAGAGAAGGTCTAGACGTGCCAGTCTACCTTGCTCTAAGAGACAAGAGGCATCTCCGGTTCACTCCCTCTCTCATAGGGATTGTTCAGTCAAACTTGGAGCAAGGACCAGTCTACTTCAACTGCAAACCTGGTCTTACCATCTCCCTTCAAGATCGAAACATCATGGACTCCCTAAGCCTTGATGTTCACTCGCAAGGACTTGAACTAAAGGATGGTTCACTTCCTTTCGCCGTCTCATACCGCATCTACTTCAAGCTGATGCATACCAACCTTTCTCCTAAAGCCTTAGGTATCTCCCCCAAAGGCTACACCATGCTTATGGAAGTTAATCTGGAAAAGTCTTCCATAACCATTTCAAAGACCCTCCAGTGGGCAGATCTGACCAAGGATCCCATCTGGAAGCTACAAGGAGAAACAACCCCGATCAGCAGATCCAGCACCGAGGCGTCAATCACCGAGTTTCCCGATGGAAACGTCGAAGTTCAATTCAATTCCGGAACCTCATATCCGAAGATCAGCGAGATCATGAGCAGCCGTCCTAGCACATCCTCTATTGCAAGGACAGAAGCCTCTCTCCCTGATTACCTGACGAAATCAGAGTCAATTCGTGCATCGGTAGATTTCTCTCGCACAATCCTCGATGTTCGCTACGGAAAAGAAGAAGGATCTCTTTCTCCTACCCAGTCTGATATGGAAAGGAGAACCGAGCCGGTCTACAATCAGATCAACGTCATCACTGCACATCCAGACGACGTTGCTCGTTTCCAAGAGCATTACAGTAAGTACATAGACATGTGGCTTGCTGCTCCAGACGAAGGTAAGAAACCCGTTCTTCCTATGCCAACCTTCATCGAGAAGATGAAGCAAAACGAGCGAATCAGAAACGAAGCGCTCGTCAAGGACTTCGAAGCAAAGGGTTTCATCGAAGTCATCAAAGGGTCCGAAGTCTATGTGACAGGCAAGGCAAAGAAGTAACTTCCAACTACCCTCCGGAGGAAGAAGCTTACTTCTCTCATCCTGTTGTTCCTGCCATCAAGATGGTCTCGTCTCCCTATAAGACCATCGATGAAGACAAGGTTCAAAAGGTTGGAGTTTGCGAGATCAAGAACATCCAACATCAGCTCAACTACACCAACAAGGTGCTTTCTACAGTCTCCAAAGCAGTAGAAAGGATAGAGAATCCGGTTCCTCAGATCAAGATCAAGAACCCAGAGATTCCTCAAGCTGATCCTCATCGACCGATCTTTCAGCCCAACAGCTTCAACATCGATAAGCTCAAAAACGACGAGTCAGACTTCTTGGCCGAAATCGACAAGCGCCTTGCAGCTCTCTCCATCAACAAGAAAGCAAAGACCTCGACAAGCAAAGTTGAGAATCAGAAAGGAATCAACGTAATCACTAAGGATTCCTCTCAAGCTTCTAGTTCAAAGGTACTTCCAGTAGCTCAATGGGTAGACATGAAGAATCACTACCCTCGACCGTCACCTCCAGATCTGGGATGGGATGACCTTCATCACGAGAAACATACCTACGATGGTATGTCTCTGGTCACTTGGAATATCGACGGATATTCTGAAGCTCAAATGATGAACACCTTTCAAGAGATGTTGTTAGCAGCCTCAGCCTACAGCGCAAGGAAGACAACTCTTGAAACTGCCCAGATTCTGATCTCAGGTTTCACCGGAAACCTAAGGAGTTGGTGGCACAATCAACTGACAGAGCAGGAAAGATTCCGCATCCTAACTGCTACCCGAACAGTTGTCAAGACAGAGAACGTCTCTGCCCCTATCCAGGTCGAAGAACAGGATATGGTCAACCAATTGGTCTATGCAATGACGAAGCAGTTCATTGGCAGTACCCAAATCCATTTCAATCTTGCAACGGAGTCTCTCCTCGGACTACGTTGTCACAAGATGAGTCAATACAAGTGGTATAAAGATACTTTCTTAGCGCGTCTTTATACTCTTACAACCTGCGGAGCCGACATCTGGAAGCAGAAGTTCGTCGAAGGACTGCCGCACTACATTTCTCAAAAGTTCTATCAAACAGTGGCAACTAATTCAGTTACCAAGCAAATCGACTGGTCTGAATTAACCTACGGAGATATCTCAGCCACGGTTCAATCGATATGCATTAATCTCTGCACGGAGAATATGCATACCACCAAGGTGATCAAGGACTCTGACTACAGGAAAGAGCTCGGCACCTTCTGCAAGCAGTACGGCCTCGACAAAGGACCGAAGGATGAAAGGAAGAAAAAGAAAAAGTCTTCCTCCAAGCGTCTCTTTAGCAAAAGCAAAGCTAAAGACCCTGAATTTCCTCGAAGGAAGAGGAAATACTACAACAAGTTCAAAAGCAAACGACGTTATGCTGCAAAGACCAACGTCTGCTTCAAGTGCAACCGAATAGGTCATTTTTCCAGCAGTTGTCCTCTGAAGGACAAGATCAATGCCCTGACCAGGTCAGTCTCTTCTCTACGCCATCAGGTCAGAAGACGAATCCTCTTCTCAAACCGAGTCCTCTTCAGACGAAGACGATATCAACGCCCTTCTCGACGAAGGATCTTCGAGTGAAGATGCCTTCTACTCTCAAAGCGACTCAAGTGACGAAGACGAAGCGATTCCCTGCACAGGAAGGTGTGCTGGCAAGTGTTCCGGTCATATCAATGTCATCACGAAAGATCAAGAACATCTTTTTGATCTTATCGAGGAATTACCAGACGCGTCTTCCAAGCAAACCTGCCTCTCCAAGCTAAGGCAGAGTCTTGAGGAACACAACCCTCAGAAGACGATTCAAAGCCCGATCATCTATTCGTTTCAAGACATCCTGAACCGAATCAAAGGCGAGACGAAGAAGCCCATCCAAATTGAAGACCTTAACCACGAGGTAAAGGTTATCAAATTGGAAGTTGCAGACAACCGGCAACGTCTCAACCTTTTCGAAGAAGCCTTCCAAGCTTTCCAAGAAGCCTCAAATCCTAGGGAAGTTCTGGGAGCCTCCTCCTCCTCCAATCCTGAAAGACAGATTTCAGGAAATACACTGATGATTGAAGAACCAGCTGAAGCAGGAGTCATCAACTACATCAGTAAGTCTCATTTTCAAAAGTGGATAACGAAGATAGTCTTCAAGGTAAAGAACTTTCTTCTCGAAGCTGTCGCTCTCGTTGACTCAGGAGCAGATCAAAATGTCATTCAAGAAGGCCTTGTTCCCTCAAGGTATTTTGAAAAGACAAAGGAGACCCTGAGTGGTGCCAACGGAGGACCGCTCAACATCCAGTTCAAGCTCTCCAAGGTGCACATTTGCAAGGGAAATGTGTGTCTCATCAACACGTTCATTTTGGTAAAGAACCTTAATGAAGGGATCATTTTAGGAACGCCATTCCTAACCCAGATATACCCATTCCATGTCTCTAGCAAGGGTATAGTCTCAAACAAGTTCGATAAGGACATTACTTTCGAGTTTATTAATCCAATAACTCCTAAGTACATCAACAACGTTGAAGGAGAAATTCAACAGTTCATCAACCGCATCGCCAGGAAGGAAAAACAGATTGAGTTCCTTCAAGACGAGGTCAAGTCCAGCAAGGTGGCTTCTCAGATCAACAAGCCATCTGTTCAACTCAAAATCCGAAGCTTCCAACAGAAGCTTGAAAGGGATGTTTGTTCAAGCCTTCCAAATGCGTTTTGGAACAGGAAGAAGCATATGGTGACCCTACCATATGTTGACGACTTCAAAGAAGCCCAAATCCCTACCAAGGCCCGGCCCATTCAAATGAACAGGGATTTAGTCAAAGTCTGCTCCAAAGAAATAGCAGATCTTCTCAACAAAGCCCTCAAGTGGATTAGGTACCCAATTCCTAATCGCCAAGACTTGCTGAAGCGGATTACTTTAGCGAAGGTCTTCTCAAAGTTTGACATGAAATCAGGATTTTGGCAAATCCAGATTCATCCTTCCGACCGTTACAAGACGGCCTTCAATGTTCCATTTGGTCAGTATGAATGGAATGTCATGCCCTTCGGACTGAAGAATGCACCGTCCGAATTCTAAAGGATCATGAACGAGATCTTCAACCAATATCAAGAGTTCACGATCGTCTACATTGACGATGTCTTGGTATTTTTAAGCTCAGTGGATCGACACTTCAAGCATCTGCAACTGTTTCTCAATGTCATCAAGTCCAATGGTCTTGTGGTATCCCAACCAAAGATCAAGTTGTTTCAAACAAGGATCAGATTTCTTGGCTACGACATCAACCAAGGAATCATCAAGCCTATTCAACGGTCTCTGGAATTCGTAGACAAATTTCCAGACGTGCTACAAGACAAAACGCAGCTACAGCGTTTTTTGGGGTGTGTCAATTACATCGGTGATTTCATCCGCAATCTCCGCTCAATCTGTCTGCCACTCTATGACAGACTGAAGAAATCTCCAAAGCCATGGACTGACGAGCATACTCGAGCAGTCCAATCAATCAAGTCGTTGGCCAAAAGCATCCCATGCTTATCCTTGGTGGATGAACAGGCCAAACTCATCATTGATACCGATGCCTCCGATATCGGTTACGGTGGCATTCTCAAGCAGATCTTTGCCAGGTGGCAAGCGATCTTGTCCTGTTTCGATTTCAAGATTGTGCCTATAAAAGGCAGTGAGAATTCATTAGCTGATTATCTCTCAAGAGAACATCTTTTGACGAAAGCCCCTTCAGCCCTGAATCCTCTCCTTCAATCTCCCAAAACTATTCTATTCAATCAGTAGCTTCCTCCTCAGGAACTACTCCTCCTTCTAAGGGAAATCAACCCTTAGGTCAATCTTCTGCACCAGCTCCGATGAGTGCAGACAACTATGCCATGGACTTGCAGTTCGAGCAAGTATCCAGGCGACGTCAAGGTTCCTCTCCAAGGACTTTTACCATTCAAACAGACCCTTCTGGTCTTCCCCCTTTTCCTTCAACTACGTTGTTACGCCCTACTGGTGTTTCAACTCCAAACAAGCGTGCTGCTTCTCCAGCTGCTTCTTCCTCAAGATCTCCAATTCTGAGGAATCCTTCCTCGTTCTCTCAAGTTGTCAGGCCTAGGGTTTTCCAACCTAGACCTCCAATTCAAAGTTATTTCACCAAGACTACGATGGTGGACTTAACCATTGAAACAGAGTTCGACGGACCTTCTGTCCAAGAAGTCTGTAATCAAATATTTCCTCATGGCTCCCACTTCCTGCCAGAGGATCTGTCCAAGTCCCGGACCTTCTATGAGTACATTTTAGTCAATTCCAAATCTGCTGAAATTACTCATGTTCCAGACAGAAATGATCCTTCCAAGATCATTTACTCCAAGCTGAGAATCTTCCGAGTCCTCACTCCCTCTTCCTGGAAACAAGAAATGTTCGTCGGTAAGAAATTCTCCCGTCCCTTCAAACCAACATCTTACAACTACCGTGACTATACCAAGGCATGGTATTTTGTATTTTGGCTTCAACCCTTCAACCATTCTTGGTTTGTGACATTTTGTAAGCAAGCTTACAAGATGCACTTCCCTAACTGGTTTCAAAACTGGTGGATGTATTTTGGACTTTTCGAGGAAATCTTCCCCGTTGAAGTTCAACGTTCATACCACCTCTTCCAACAAAGTATCTATTCGTCACCTCTTTCCAAGACGTTTAGATTTGCTTTGTATTTCCAAATACCGTGGATCTTTTGCTGGAATTTCCAGCTAGGACCCTCAGGTAGCTTCAAAGCCCTAAGCAAATCCCTTAGGATCAAGTGGTGGGAAAAGTTCAATTTTTCACACCTAGAAGTCAACAAGATGAAGGATTGGTTCAAGGCCAATATTCATCTCCAAGACATGACAAGGCAAGAAGATGAGAGTTTCCTCCTTGCGAAGAATGCGATTATGTCTTCATTAGCCGGAGCAGGTTCCCAAGCAGAGTTCGACTCCGCCGTCAACACAGTTGTCGGACATCTTCTAGAGACAGAAGATGAAGACGAAGCAGCTTCTCAATCTTCGGTCAAAGATGAGATCGATACCTTCGATCCTTACGAAGGTTACAACATCAATGACCCAAATTTGGACACGCAACCATACTAGTCCAAATTCTCAACTATTAAATTTTATTCAAGTGTTTTTAATTTTTAGTTTTTAATTATTGTAAATTTTGTAAATTAATTTGTTTTAATTTCTTGCATTTATTTAGATAAGATCATTGTATTCCGATCTTATCATTGCTTTAACAGTCTGCTAAATTTCTGGGTTACTCTGAAGAACATTTGAAAGAGAAGAATCCATGCCGGAGATGGCATACTTCTGATGAGGAATCACCAACCTCAGGCGGCGCGTTTAGCGAGAGTGGACTGACTCTGTGCAAGAGAAGACTCTTATATCTCACCGGGCAAAAGTTGTGTTTTACGGATGGACGCTCTGTGGCAGCAAGGCGGGGTAGCCGAAGTAAGACCACCAGTTGAGCCGGGTCTGACCGTAGAACATGATGGACGCCTATACGATCGATATGAGAGAGTCAACAGTCCAAGCCAATCAGAAGACAGCTGGGACTGCTATTTATAATGCAAATCAATAATTGCACCGTGGGGTCCAATTATTAATTCCATTATTGTCTACACAGTGTAACCAACAATAATTACATTAAACTATTCAGAATGGCCGACAGGACAGGACCCCTGTTTGGCGTTTTCTGAAAGTCTTTGCTTGAAATAATTAAAAAGATAAAATTGGTGGAACAGGACCCCGACTTGTTCTTATCGAAAACAGTAAAGCAATAAATAATTACAGCGAAAAAAAGTAAAGGAAAGCGGTAGCATAGATTGGATATGTCTGCTAGTCTTCGGATTCTTTCTTCTGAAAACTTATTGGAGAAGATAATGACGTCACCCAGCTGTCTTCTGATTGGCTTGGACTGTTGACTCTCTCATATCGATCGTATAGGCGTCCATCATGTTCTACGGTCAGACCCGGCTCCACAGGTGGTCTTACTTCGGCTACCCTGCCTTGCTGCCACAGAGCATCCATCCGTAAAACACAACTTTTGCCCGGTGAGATATAAGAGTCTTCTCTTGCACAGAGTCTGACGTCACCCAGCTGTCTTCTGATTGGCTTGGACTGTTGACTCTCTCATATCGATCGTATAGGCGTCCATCATGTTCTACGGTCAGACCCGGCTCAACTGGTTGTCTTACTTCGGCTACCCCGCCTTGCTGCCACAGAGCGTCCATCCGTAAAACATCTTTTCATATTCTCATAACCGTTCTTTTAAGGAGCATTTTTAAAAATAGCAAACTAAATTAAAATATTTACAAGCTATAGCAAAATTTTGAATACTATCATTGATAGTCTTCTATCACTATAGCATATCAATAACTATCAATGATAGAATTTGCTATAGGTTATAAATATTTTGTAAAATCTATTATTTTTAAAAATTCTCCTAAAATAATTCTATATTTTAATTTATTTTTACATGATTATATTTATCTATTTCTCAAAAGAAACACAACCTTATCTTAAAAACTAGCTAAAAGGAGAATCTTTATTTTAAATATTTTACCTATTTGTCAAGTCTTAAACTTGCACTATTATCATTTATTTTTAGACCTAATTTGAATATTCACTTTTATTTAGGTTTTTCTTTTTTCTTACTAATTCTACCATATTAGTTTGATTCTCCTGTGTTTTACCCTAAGGTTTATGGATTTGTTTGTTTATTAATTAACGTTTAAAACTTATTAAACATAAATAGATTGTGATGGAATTAGTTTATAATAGCTTATATTTTAGTTGACTGTTATTTTAGTATAAAAAGTGTTGGTTGTTATTTTTCAAATTGAATAAAAAATTAGTAATTTTCAAGAACCCAGTTTTTGTGTCTTCCTTTCCAAGAACACACACATACCCACATCAATTGGTATTAGAGCTTCACAGATGAAAGGAGCTGTGACCGACAAGAACACGTTTGACAAGGGAAAGGATGTTGTTCCTGATGAAGAAGAGATCCCATCCCCATACATCTCGACTGCCCGTTTGATGGCCATTGAAGAGAGCGTGGTAGAACTCAATGACTAAATGGGAAATCTTCAAACCATCGTGGAACGACTTGCTTGTTGGCATGAAATCACGCAGAGTGCCCTTTCCTAACAACCAGAAATCGGCAATAGAAACTATCAAGAAATTTGGCACATTGCCGGCCAAATTTTCAGCCAATCATGCCACGAAGACCTCTAAAATTCTTTTAGAAACTTCCGACAAAGACCAAGCATTCCTCAGATGCTGCCGACTGCAAGAACCTATTATGGGTCTTCAAGATTCGGAAGTTTTCAATGAAGGGGAAGAAGACTTTCGGCTGATACAAAAGGAAAGAGGAGGGGGTCGACGATATAGAGAGATCAAAAACCAATTTCCAGTCTTCAGAAGGGGTCGAAACGAAGGGGAGGATTATTTTGAAGACCGATTAAAGCCTGCTTGATATAGAAGAGTAAGATGGAGAGAAAACTTTCCCCAAGACTTCAAGATGAAGGTTGACTTACCGAATTTTAGTGGCAAATTGAATGTAGAAGCATTTCTTGACTGGGTTAAAAATATGGAGAGCTTCTTTGAATACATGGAGACGACCAAAGATCTAGAAAGTTAAGATGGTCGCGTTGAAACTTAGATCGGGTGCATCAGCTTAGTGGGATCAAATCCAAGTCAATCGACATTTAATAGGCAAGACACCCATAAGAAGTTGGCTAAGGATGCTAAAGATGATGAAAGAACGCTTCCTACCAGCGAATTTTGAATGAATTCTTTATCAACAATACCAACGATGCCACCAAGGTAATAGGAAAGTGGCAGAATATGCTGAAGAATTCCACCATTTAAGTGCAAGAACTCAGACGAATGAGAGAGAACTATTAAATAGCTAGATTTGTTGATGGTCTCAAGGAAGACATACATGAACAACTTGTCTTTCAACCCATAGCCACGTTATTGGTCACTATTTCAATGGCTAAAATTGAATTGAAGCTAGAAAAAATACAAAAAAAATCAGTGGAACCAAGAAGAATCAATGGGATAAAGCATTCACTTTGTACCAATGAAAGAATTATCAAGCAAGGTCCAGGTTCTAGTACATCAAAGGCTAAAGAAGAACAACCTTCCAAAGTGAACCAAAGTTCATGAACTCAAGAACTTTCTAACAAGAAAAGCGATTCAACCAACTACCTAAAACCAAATCTCATATTTTGCTACTAATGCAACCAAAAAGGACACTTATCTAATCAATGCCCACAACGAAAGATGGTAGCATATGTTGAGGGAGAAGAAAGCCAAGAAGGCGAGATAAAACCTAACTCTGATGACGAAGTAAATGAATTGGCACCAGATGAGAGGGAGCAACTATCTTGTGTGAAACAAAAAATCCTTCTAACACTAAAGACGGAGACTCACCCACAACAACACTCATTATTCTGTACATGTTGCACAATTAATGGTCAAGTTTTCAAGTCATAATTGATAGTGGAAGTAACAAAAACATTGTCTCCTCAAAGCTTGTTTAAGCGCTTAACCTCAAACTTGACCCACATCCGCATCCTTACAAAGTTAGTTTGGATCAAGAAAAGTGGCGAAGCACAGATAAGTCAATTTGCACCATTCCTCTTTCTATTGATAATTTTTATAAAGACCAAATTATTTGAGATGTTCTTGATATGGATGTTTGGCATATCTTGCTAGGATGTCTGTGGCAATACGACCTACAGGCAATATATTGAGGAAGAGAGAATATTTACAAATTCACTTGGATGGGGCAAAAAGTGAAACTCCTACCTTCCACGAGCCAAACGGGAGGATTAGGTTCCAAGGACAAGAAAGAAGTCAAGAAACAACTTTTTTACATCCCAGAAAGTGGAAGAAACAGTGATAAAGAGGATAAAGAGGTGTGGGCCTTGATAGTTAAAGATCAAGCTTCAACTCCCTTCTTGCAAGAAGACAATGAAAACATTCAAAAATTTCTAGAAGAGTTCCATCAAGTGTTTAAAACCCCCCAATAACTTGCCACAACTACGAGATATTCAACACAACATTGATCTCATTGATCAACTTGGAGGAGTAAGATTTTTCTCCAAGATTGACTTAAAAGGCGGATACCAACAAATTCGAATCCGACCAGGAGATCAGTGGAAAATGACATTCAAGACCAATAGTGGCCTCTTTGAATGGTTGGTAATGTCATTCAAACTATCTAACGAGTCTATCACATTCATGAGGTTAATGACTCAGGTTCTACGCCTTTATTTTTACATCTTAATTTATAGCACCACTTATGATGAACATTTATCTCACTTGCATAAACTCTTTAAAACACTTCAAGAAAATAAACTTAGTATTAATTTCATAAAGTGTTCTTTTGTAGTTAAAGAAATATACTTCCTAGGATTTCTCATTAATGAGTTTGGAATATCTTTAAACCCCAACAAAATTAAAGCAATGAAAGATTGGCATCAACCATAACAGTAAAAGATTTGCAAAGTTTCCTTGGGCTTGCTTCTTATCATAGAAAATTCATAAAAAAATTTAGAACCATAGCATCTCCAGTAACAGAATGTTTAAGGAAAGAAAAAAAAATGCTTGGACTAACTCCTAATCTCAAAGTTTTATGTTCTTGAAACATATGTTATCCAACACACCCATTCTTGCCCTACTGGATTTTACTCGACCATTTGAAGTAGTCGTTGATGCGTGTGGGTATGTAATAGGAGCGGTTTTGTCTCAACACACTCATTCAATTGAATATTCTAGTGAAAAGTTAAGTGAGACAAGACAAAAATGGAGCACCTACGAACAAGAACTCTACTCTTTGATAAAAGCCTTAAAGGTTTGGGAACACTATTTATTAGGCCAAGAGTTTATTTTATTCTCTGATCATTTATCGCTCAAATATTTGCAAACATAAAAAAATATTAGTAGAATGCATGCTAGGTGGCTTTATTCAACGTTTTAATTTTGTGATAAAACATAAGGTTGGTAGTACCAACGTGGTAGCGGATGCCCTTAGAAGGAAAGCCAACCTACTTACTATTCTAAAAACCCAAGTAGTTGCATTTGATTCCTTGCGTACTTTTTATAACGACGATCCGATTTTGATAAAATTTGGTCTTTTTGTGTTTATCATGTCAATTGTAATGACTTCCATTTAACTAATGATTTTCTTTTCAAGAATAATCTTCTTTGCATTCCTAGAACATATTTTCGTGAAGCTTTGATTAAAAAACTTCATAGCAATGGCCTTGTGGGACATTTCGGCATTGACAAGATGAATCAACTATTGAACAATAGATTTTATTGGTCTCAACTACATCGAGACATTACAACAATAGTCAAACACTATTTTACATGCCAAACTGTCAAGGGACAACAACAGAACAAGAGACTTTACACATCTTTACCCATTTCCAAAGGCATTTGAGAAGGTTTATCCATGGATTTCATCCTAGGCCTTCCAAAAACTCAAATGGGTATCATTTTGTTCTTGTTGTAGTTAACCATTTTAGCAAAACCTTGGACGTCGTTTATATAGCTAACCTATTTTTCAAAGAAATTGTATGTTTGCACAGAATACCTAAATCCATAGGTTTTGACCATGACGTCAAGTTTCTAAGCTATTTTTGGAAGACTCTTTTGAAAAAAAAAAAAAACATAACACTCAATTTTAGCACCACGAGCCATCTACAAACTAATAGGTAAATCAAAGTTACTAATAAGACACTTGCCAACCTAATAAGGTGCATTGGGGGAGACAAACCCAAACAATAATGGGACCTCATCCTCGCACAAGCAGAATTTGCTTACAATCACATGAAGAACCGAACAATAGGGAAGTTACCATTTGAAATCGTTTATACTAAACTACCAAGACTAACTGTTGATCTTATTAACATCCATTCTAATGTTGATCTTAGCTCCGAAGTGAAAAATATAGCGAAAAGAATAACAAAGCTCCATAAAAAGGTAACCACTCAACTTGAAAAGATGAATGAAGAATATAAAAGTCAAACAATAAGCATAGAAAATTCAAAGATTTCAAATAAGAAGATCTAGTCATGATACACCTTCGAAAGACGAGACTCCTGGCTGGAAAATACGGTAAAATACAGCCAAAGAAGATAGGACCATATCCAATAATAGAAACAAATTGAAGATAATGCATACAAGATTGATCTTCCTAATCATATACACGTCAACCCTATCTTCAACGTAGCTGGTATCTTTTAGTATTTCCCACCCGACCAGCTACATCTCTCAACCTAAAACTCGAGGACGAATTTTTTTTCTCTTAGAAGGGGAATTTGATGTAATTATTTTATAATTAGTAACTTATATTTTAGCTAGTTGTTATTGGGAAATTGCCAAAAATAGGCTAAAAATAGAGGAATAAATCAATTTTAAGATTGATTTTGAAAATGTTGAGTTTTAGGACAAATTGTGTGTGAAACGTCTAAATTCCTTCATTCATTTTCCCTCCCTCTCCTTCTCTTCAACCTAAAATAAAGCAAAACATTAGAAAAAAAAAGTACGTCCCATTCTTCTCCTTGGGAAAACTGTAACGCCTCAGGCCCAGGATTTAGACTAGGCTTTGGAATTCGAATCTTCGACATTCCCTTGCATCCCCTACGACCTGGAAGCATCATCCTTACTATTCTTAAAGACTTATTAGAGTGTTCTTCCCACAAACCAACACGAGTCCTTTCAGCATGCTTTGTCCTCACTCACATGCATCTTAGAAAAATTCTCAAGAGCTCACCCAACATAAAATTACTCCAAGCTAAGCATGCTTAACTTTGAAGTTCCTATGATCGAGTCACTGAAAAAGAAGGTGCACCTTGTTGGTATAAGTAGTAACTTTTAATTCTTTTAAGTCTTTCTTAACATTACTTTCATGTCCTCAATATTCCTCTCATTTAGATGTGATACCGATTCATTCATGTCTTTCTCTTAATCTCGGGCGTTACAAAACTTTCCCCCTTTCACTTCAATTCTGGTGTCGTTTTCATACTTCGGTGAATGTCTCCCCATTTTTTCTCCATGCCTCTTCGTTCTTAGTGTCATCTTCATCCTCTGATGAACGCCTCTCCATTTCTTCTCCACGTCTCTTCGCTTCAATGTCGTTTGCAACCTTAGGTAAACGCCTCTCCAATTCTTTTCCACGTCTCTCCGCTTCAATGTCGTTTGCAACCTTAGGTAAACGCCTCTCCAATTCTTCTCCACGCCTCTCTGTTTCTAGTGTCATTTTCATCTTCAAGTGAATGCCTCTCCATTTCTTCTCCACGCCTCTCATTTTTCAGTGTTTTTTTCATCCTCTTCAGTTTTCGTTGGGACCTTAGAGCTTTATTTTGGCAGTCGAAACCTCTCCTTGTAGTTTTCACTTTGCCAAATCTCTATAGGTGATTTCCTCTTCTATGTACTTTTTTTTTATAAATTTATATAAATCTGTGGTAGTTGTTGGGTGTTTCTTAGCCTATTTAAAAATTGAAACTAGTAAGCATTCAATATGATCTTTTGTAAATTGAAACTACGTAGCATTGAATAGGATCAATTTATTTAATAAATGTGGAGAATCTGAAGTTGTAGTTTGGACTATATGTGTTGAATTCTTTGACTGGTAGACTTTCCTCTTACTAGTAATCCTATACTCGATTTTCTGGTTCCGTCCCAAAACGTTGAAAAAAGGACTAATGCTATGGCCTATAAAGAAACTACCCAACTTAGAACAGTGTCAGAGGTCTCAAAAGTTCACATCTAACTACTCGGTGGTCCCATTCTGAGTAATATTAAAGTTCTCTTCCCACAAAAGCCGAACGGTGATGCCCAGACTCTATTTTTTGGTTCCGTCTCAAAATGTTGAAAAAAGGGTCAATGTTATGGCCTAGAAAGAAACTATCCAACTTAGAACAGTGTCAAAGGTCTCGAAAGTTCACATCTAACTACTGGGTGATGCCATTCTGAGTAATATTAAAGCTATTTGCACACAAAAGCTGAACGATGATGCCCCAGACTCGGTTTTCTGTTTCCGTCCCAAAACGTTGAAAAAGGGCCAATGCTATGGCCTAGAAAGAGACGTCCTAACTTAGAACAGTGTCAGAGGTCTTGAAATTTCACATCTAACTACTGGGTGGTCTCATTCTGAGTAATATTAACGTTTTCTGCCAATAAAAGCCGAATAGTGATGCCCCAGACTCGATTTTTTTGTTCCGTTCCAAAACGTTGAAAAAAGGGTCAATGCTATGGCCTAGAAAAAAAACTACCCAACTTAGAATAGTGTAAGAGGTCTTGAAAGTTCACATCTAACTACTAGGTGGTCCCATTCTGAGTAATATTAAAGTTTTCTGCCTGCAGAAGCTGAACGGTGATGCCCCAGACTCAGTTTTTTGGTTTCGTCTCAAAACGTTGGAAAAAGGGCCAATGCTATGATTTAGAAAGAAACTACCCAACTTAGAATAGTGTCAGAGATCTCGAAAGTTCACACCTAACTACTGGGCGATTCCATTTTGAGTAATATTAAAGTTTTCTGCCCACAGAAGCCGAACGATGATGCCCCAAACATCGTTTTTTGGTTCCGTTCCAAAACGTTGAAAAAAGGGTCAATGTTGTTGACTAGAAAGAAACTACCCAACTTAGAAAAGTGTCAGAGGTTTCGAAAGTTCACATCTAACTACTGGGTGGTCTTATTCTGAGTAATATTAAAGTTTTCTGCCCACAGAAGCCGAACGGTGATGTCCCCAGACTACGTTTTCTGGTTTCGTCCCAAAACGTTGAAAAAATGGTCAATGCTATGGCCTAGAAAGAAACTACTCAACTTAGAACAGTGTCAGAGGTCTCGAAAGTTCATATCTAACTAGGGATGGTCCCATTCTGAGTAATATTAAAGTTTTTTGCCCACAAAAGCCAAATGGTGATGCCCAGACATCGTTTTTTGGTTCCGTCCCAAAACGTTAAAAAAATGGCCAATGCTATGGCCTAGAAATAAACAACCCAACTTAGAACAGTGTTAGAGGTCTCGAAAGTTCACATTAAACTACTGGGTGGTCCCATTCTGAGTAATATTAAAATTTTCTGCCTGCAGAAGCCGAACGGTGATGCCCCAGACTCAATTTTTTGGTTCTGTCCCGAAACGTTGAAAAAAGGGTCAATGCAATGCTACGGCCTAGAAAGAAACTACCCAACTTAGAACAGTGTCAGAGGTCTCAAAAGTTCACATCTAACTACTGGGTGGTCTCATTCTAAGTGATATTAAAGTTTTTTGCCTACAAAAGTCGAACGGTGATGACCCAGACTCAGTTTTTTGGTTCTGTCCCGAAACGTTGAAAAAATGGTCAATGCAATGCTACAGCCTAGAAAAAGACGGCCGAACTTAGAACAATGTCAAAGGTCTCGAAAGTTCACATCTAACTACTGGGTGGTCTCATTCTAAGTGATATTAAAGTTTTTTGCCTACAAAAGTCGAACGGTGATAACCCAGACTCAGTTTTTTGGTTTTGTCCCAAAACGTTGAAAAAAGGGTCAATGCAATGCTACGTCCTAGAAAGAGACGACCCAACTTAGAACGATGTCAAAGGTCTCGAGAGTTCACATCTAACTACTGAGTTGTCTCATTCTGTGTGATATGAAAGTTTTTTCCCCACAAAAGTCGAACGGTGATGACCATACTCAGTTTTTTGGTTCTGTTCCGGAACGTCGAGAAAAGGGCCAATGCTGCAGCCTAGAAAGAGACGTCCCAACTTATAACGATGTCAAAGGTCTCGAGAGTTCACATCTAACTACTCGATTGTCTCGATCTGAGTGATCTTAAAGTTTTTTCCCCACAAAAAGTCGAACGGTGATGACCCAGCTCAGTGTTTTGGCTCTGTCCCGAAACGTCGAAAAAAGGGCTAATGCTACGACCTTGAAAGAGACGGCCCAACTTAGAACGATGTCAAAGGTCTCGAGAGTTCATATCTAACTACTGGGTGGTCTCGTTTTGAGTGATATTAAATTTTTTTGCCCACAAAAGCCGAACGGTGATGACCGTGACTTAGTCTTTTGGTTCCTTCCCGAAAAACGAAAAAAGGGCCAATGCTATGGCTTAGAAAGAAATTACCAAACTTAGAACGATGTCAAAGGTCTCGATAGTTCACATCTAACTACTAAATGGTCCTATTCTGAGTAATATTAAAGTTTTTTATCCACAGAAGACGAACAGTGATGACCCAGACTCAGTGTTTTGGTTCCATCCCGAAACGTCGAAAAATGGTCAATGCTACGACCTAGAAAGAGACGGCACAACTTAGAACAGTGTCAAAGGTCTCGAAAGTTCACATCTAACTACTGGGTGGTCTCGTTCTGAGTGATATTAAAGTTTTGTGCCCACAAAAGCCGAACAGTGATGACCCTGACTCAGTCTTTTGGTTCCGTCCCGAAACGTCGAAAAAAAGGGCTAATGCTATAACCTAGAAAGAGATGACCCAACTTAGAACAGTGTCAGATGTCTCGAAAGTTCACATCTAACTACTGAGTGGTCCCATTATGAGTAATGTTAAAGTTTGTTTGCCCACAGAAGCCGAACGGTGATGCCCCAGACTCAGTTTTTGGTTTCGTCCCAAAACATTGAAAAAAGGGTCAATGTTATGGCCTAGAAAGAAACTACCCAACTTAGAACAGTGCCAGACGTCGCGAAAGTTCACATCTAACTACTGAGAGGTCCCGTTCTGAGTGATATTAAAGTTTTTTGCCCACAAAAGCCGAACGGTGATGAACCAAACTCAGTTTTTTGGTTTCGTCCCGAAACGTCGAAAAAAGGGCTAATGCTAAGGCCTAAAAAGAGACGGTCCAACTTAGAACGATGCCAAAGGTCTCAACAGTTCACATCTAACTACTAGGTTGTCTCGTTCTGAGTGGTATTAAAGTTTTTTTCCCACAAAAGCCGAACGGTGTGCCCTAGATTCAGGTTTTTGGTTCCGTCCCAAAATGTCGAAAAAAGGACCAATGCTACAGCCTAGAAAGAGACGTCCCAACTTAAAACGATGTCAAAGGTCTCGAAAGTTCACATCTAACTACTGGGTGGTCTCATTTTGAGTGACATTAAAGTTTTCTGCCCACAAGAGCCAAACGGTGATGCCCAGACTCAGGTTTTTGGTTCCGTCCCAAAACATCAAAAAAAGGGTCAATGCTATGGCCTAGAAAGAAACTACCCAACTTAGAACAGTGTCAGAGGTCTCGAAAGTTCACATCTAACTACAGAGTGGTCCCATTTTGAGTAATATTAAAGTTTTTTGCCCACAAAAGTCGAACGGTGATGCCTAAACTCAGTTTTTTGGTTCCGTCTCAAAGCGTTTAAAAAAGGGTCAATGCTATTGGCCTAGAAAGAAACTACCCAACTTAGAACAGTGTCAGAGGTCGCAAAAGTTCATATCTAACTACTGGGTGGTCCCATTATGAGTAATATTAAAGTTTTCTGCCCAGGAAAGCCGAACGGTGATGTCCTAGACTCAGTTTTTGATTCCGTCTCAAAACGTTGAAAAAATGGCCAATGTTATGGCTTAGAAAAAAACTACCCAACTTTTGAACAGTGTCAGAGGTCTCGCGAAAGTTCACATCTAACTACTGAGTGGTACCCTTTTCGAGTAATATTAATGTTTTTTGCCCACAAAAAGTCAAATGGTGATGCCCCAGACTCAGTTTTTTGGTTCCGTCTCAAAGGGTTGAAAAAAGGGTCAATGGTATGGCCGAGAAAGAAACTACCCAACTTAGAATAGTGTCACTCCTTGGCAATGGTGTCATTTTTTGACATGGTCGGAATTGATATGCAAAAGTAAAAAATTATGCAAAGTACATAGGCAAGGTCGTTATCAACACATGTATGTTCGAAAATTAAATTGGTCGCGAAGGGTACTTACCTAAACTGCCTTGACAAAAAATATGATTTGTAGTTTACCCTTGACTTTTACCATAGATAGGTGCAAGCACGGGTGTCGAACCCAAGAAAGTTTAAGATAGACATTTTCTTGAATGTAATGCTTGAGAAGAATGAGATTAGTAACAAAAATAAAAGAAAAGCATTGAAAACAATTTTTGGGGAAATTATAAGGGAGAATGAGAAGGGAAATCTAGTTTGCAATACAATTCACAAAAAGTGATATTAAAGATTGAATTCCAAGGAGAGAAGTGAGGAATGGGCTTAGGCATGGATCTAATCTTATCATTGAATCAAAGAAAGTAAAGGAAGTTGAATCATGCTTAATTAAGATGGAATTTTTTATTCAAGATTTCTCACAAGATCAAATTGCTTGATCTTGGAAGAATTTTGAATCAAAATTCAAGAAAAGGGATGAGTTTCATGGAGATTAGTTTAATTCTTGCAATCTTAACTAATCCCCTCATTGTTCTTTAAAGAAGATTACAAGATCATTCACAATATTGCAACCAAGGAATTAAAGGGAAATTAATTTGTGCACAAAAAAAAAAGTATGCAATTTAATTCCAAGAATTGACTAAGAACAATTGAAATTCATAAAGCATCAAACAATTCCAAGAATGGGAGAGATAAAATCAAGAATCAAGGGAATTTTTGTGTGTAGAAACAAGTAATTCAATTAATCTCGCACTAATTGATATACTTAGTGTAAATTGCTTACAAAGATTGAACCAAAAAATCGAAGATCAAGAATCAAAATTACAAGAATTAATAAAATTGAATTAAAGATCTAACTCTTGATACAAATGATTGAAGATTTCAACAAAAATTACATCAAAATCAAAGATTAATCAAACCCTAATTATAATGAAAAATCAAAGTAATGAAATTCTCAAATATTAGAATCACCTAAGTCCAAATTACCTCAAGAAATTAGCCTTGCATCTTCAATAATTTTGAAAATTTTGTTGAAGATCTAAAAATTAGGTAGAGAATTTGGAATTTGGGAGAAATTGGGAATGATTTGGGAGGGAATAATGAATTGAATTGAATTCTATATGAAATTATGAGTTATTAGGAATATTTATAGGGAAAGTTGGGGGATTATAGCAAATGGGCCCAAAATTACACTCTAAAGCCCATTCCCACTTAAAAATACGGAAAATGGAGAAATTTCGGAAATTTGATAAAGAATTACGAATTTGCCATTGAAAATGGAAGAAAATAAAATGTTTTACGTTAAGTGGGAGTCGAACTCAGGTGGCTAAGGGGCGTGCATGAGGAGAAGCTGCCACGGGTTGCATGGAAACAGGCTGAGATGGAAGACACGGATTGAAGGTTCAAATAAGATTGCTTAATTTGTCCGTGAGGGGGATTCGAACCCGTGATCTGAGGCTTGGCGCGCGCGAGTGAGGGGCTGCCACGTTTCAATCTTCTTCGTATTTACCAAAATGTCCCTTTATGTTTAATTTGTCTGTTCTTCTTCGATTGAACTCCAAATTAGGTGATTTTCGTGTCATTGCGTTCGTATTGAAGTCTACTTTCATATTCTGTATAAAAACATATAAATAGTGAACATATGCATGATAAAGATTGAGAATAAGCTATCTTTAAATGGGTCAATATTTGCCCCAACAAATTACCCCCACTTAAAGCTTTGTTCATCCTGAGCAAAGTAAAGATATAATATCAAACAGTCAAGAATCATGCACGAGAAGCAAACATCAACTTAAGAGAAAAACAAACAATCGTACAAGTATATAGGTGATATATTTCTAACAAGTCAACTAGTCGGCGTTACTCAATGTCTTAACACTCCATCCAAACCTATGCTTAAACCTAGTTCAAACTATCAAAGAGGTTGCAAATTATCGATTGAGGTTCGGGTTTAACTAAGTTCATCCGGAACAACCACGTTTTAGAAAACGCTCAAGTTTTGCTACTTGGATGCTAGACATGCTATGAAAAGATTTAAAACACCTTAGACTTGTTTTCCCTCTACTTATGGAACGGGAAGGATTCCTCCTTTTTTCAAAGCCTTCGTCAAACTAGATGCTATGTTTAGAACACTAAGAGAAGGTTATCTGGTTTTACTTAGATTAAAAGTGAAGTTTTTCCTCGAAAATTCTGATAGTCAGGGAACCCAACACAATTAACCTCCCCTACCTCTCACTTTTTTTACGAGCCCTTTTTTTTAATGCATATTGCATTTATTTTTTTTCGTACTATTTTTTTTTGCTCTTGGTTGCCTCACCCCTTTTTTGTGTATGCATATGCTCTTTTTGCAAGCCTTTTTTTTTCTTTGATATTCAGTGGTCACTAGGCCTTGCTAGAACCAGTGGGCTACCTTTATATGGATCTAAACTTAGTTTCTAGATTGATTTCTCCTTTCGAGGTGACAACAAGTTTCATCAATGCCTAATCTTTTCTAAGGAATCTAGTTCTTTGTGGCTAGACGAGAGGTTCCCAAATCATGTTGACAAGAAAAAAGTGTTAAAGCCTTCTCAACTTCTAAAGAGAAGCTCCTATCCTATTTGAACTCTATCTAGGCTAGATTTGGACTAAGTGTATCATAGGCATATCATAATAACGCAACCAAGAAGACAATGCTAGAAATGTATCCATGCATTTATTGTATAATACATGCAATCATTCAATCAAAGGCAAGCATACCATTGTCATTCAAGCATTCATATTTCAATATGGTATGGCTAGAAAGGGGATAAAACAAAAAATGGTAGCAAGTCATTCTTTAGTCATTCTCAATCTATTCATGGTATTTAGAAATATATCCAGAATATGAAAATTATTTCTAAAATGTGACAATTTACAATCCCGAGCTCAGCTCAAGGGTTAAGCAGATATGCAATTTTCTGTGAAAAAGGTTACTAATATTAAAGTCGAACGGTGATGCCCCAAACTCGGTTTTTTGGTTCCGTCCCAAAACGTTGAAAAAATGGTCAATGCTATGGCCTAGAAAGAAACTACCCAACTTAGAACAGTGTCAGAGGTCTTGAAAGTTCACATCTAGCTACTGGGTGGTCCAATTTTGAGTAATATTAAATTTTTCTGCCCACAAAAGCCAAACAGTGATGCCCCAGACTCGGTTTTTTGGTTCCGTCCCAAAACGTTGAAAAAAGGGTCAATGTTATGGCCTAGAAAGAAACTACCCAACTTAGAACAGTGTCACTCCCCAACAATGGCGCCATTTTTTGACATGGTCGGACTTATATGCAAAAGTAAAGAATTATGCAAAGTATATAGGCAAGGACGTTAGCAACACATGTATGTTCGGAAATTAAAGTGGTCGCGAAGGGTACTTACCTAAACCACCTTGACAAAAAAAATTATTTGTAGTTTACGCTTGACTTTTACCATAGATAGGTGCAAGCACGGGTGTCGAACCCAAGAAAGTGTAAGATAGACACTTTCTTGAATGTAATGCTTTAGAAGAATGAGATTAGTAACAAAAATAAAAGAAAAGCATTGAAAACAATTTTTGGAGAAATTATAAGGGAGAATGAGAAGGGAAATCTAGTTTGCAATACAATTCACAAAAAGGGATATTAAAGATTGAATTACAAGAAGAGAAGTGAGGAATGGGCTTAGGCATGGATCTAATCTTATCATTGAATTAAAGAAAGTAAAGGAAGTCTTATCGTGCTTAATTAAGATGAGATTTTTTATTCAAGATTTTTCACAAGATCAAATTGCTTGATCTTGGAAGAATTTTGAATCAAAATTCAAGAAAATGGATGAATTTCATGGAGATTAGTTTAATTCTTGCAATCTTAACTAAACCCAAGAAGATTACAAGATCATTCATAATATTGCAACCAAGGAATTAAATGGAAATTAATTTGTGCACAAAAAAAAATGCAATTTAATTCCAAGAATTGACTACAATTGAAATCCATAAAGCATCAAACAATTCCAAGAATGGGAGAGATAAAATCAAGAATCAAGAGAATTTTTGTCAAATGAACATCTCTTCTCTATTAACATAATTTCGATCTTATTAAATATTGTAACATTCACTTCAGGGAATGCTGTTAAATTATTTGATTGAAATTTACCTTTTTTTTTTTTATAGAAACATATGCTCAATAGGTAATATAATGTTTCAAACTCTCTCTCAAATTGTTATTGTCAAGAGCAAAGATGTTTTGATATGTGAACTACGAGTGCACGACAAAAACAATGAGTACTAACTTATTTATGCAACTTCAGGTGCATTAAATCAAAATTGGGTTTAAAAAGTAATTAACTATTATACATAACTTTTATAAACTTTGCCGTAAGAGAATTTAATCAAATATATATATAATTACTATATATAAAATTTTAAGACTCACAAAATTCATATGAGAATAATTTAAATATTCCACAATCAAATAAGTTTCAACGCAAGCATGACAAACAAACAAAATTAAAGACAACATTGAAAATTCATTATCATATTTTAAAAGTAATCTTAACATATAAAAGATAAACACTACCACGATATTTGTAAAAAAGAATGTGATTCAATTAAGAAAATAAATATCCTAATTAAATTTGCCATATAAAAGAATTATATTCGAAGATATGAAAATAGAAACTAAATGAGAAACCATCCAAATCAAATCTTTCAAATATAAAAATTATATTTAAAAATAAGGCATGATTTACCACCTTAATCTAAATAACATTTAAAGCATTTAAAACATACATCTAAAATGAAATAGTATATTTGACAAATCTATAAGATTAATTAACTAAAAATTTAAAGTCAAGAAATACTTGATTCTCAATATTTTTTTTCTATCTTGAATCACTCAAAATAAGGTTATTTGAGTTTCTCAGATAAAAATTTTATTCCTCAACAATATATAAATATTTTACCCATAATTCATGAAATGCTTATCCTCAACCAGAAAAGATTGTAATGAAGACGCATGCACGTATACAATATGTAATAAACTAATTAAAAGTCTAAATTTTCAGATGATGGAGTTTGGAATCTAACAAGTATATATAACAAATCCAATATGATTGAGAAACTTGGAGACAAACAACTGTCTAATTCATTTAAATGCAAAGTCTAAAAAATTCTGTTTTAAAAACTCACAAATGTCCTTTAAGCCACAACTCAATATTTAATGCTCACATAAAACGTTGTATGAGTTTTACAATGTTATGAGATCAAATGTAAAATATAAATATATTTTAATAATCAATTTGCAAACACATAACTTTACATATATAATTAAAATAGAGTACCCACAATCTTTGAACTTTATGTTTAAATTCAAGAAAGATGAATGATGGTGGTGAGAAGATGAATGATGAATACACCAAATACATACATATGCAAAGTCACCAAAATTAAAATACTTACCGTACGTGAACGTGATTCTAAATACCTCAAAACTATAGAGAAGATTCCAATGGATCTTTAACATGAATCAAAATCAATTTTTACACAATCTCCAAAGTGGTGATACTCGTACTAACGTGTTATAAAATAAGGAACAAAGAAAATGAAACAACACAAAAGAAGAGAACGAAGAAAAAGAGAAGTAGAGAACGTGATTCTAAATAACTCAATTATGGTGTGTCTTACAAATGTAATATTATGATACGTAATTGAGGGAGAGTTATAAGAAGATTGATAACCCAGTTATACCAGTAGGTTATGTATATCTACCTAATTAAATTTACCATATATTATAATTATAGATTATAGCTTTTTCTTTATCCGACTTTTTCTTCTCCAAATTTCCTTTCCTTCTCTTCCTTTTCCACAAAATTTCCCCTTCATTCCCTTCCCCACAATTTTTCCATTCCTTTCCAAGTCAGTGGCTTTCGCCACCGTCGCTGCACCTCTGTCGCATTGCCCGCCGCCGACGCTGACTCCAGCCGCAAGCTCCGCCCAGATCTGACTCCGCTGCCGCTGCCGCCGCACACTACTGCGCTGCAGGTTCCAACGCCAGCCAAATCTTCAACCGTACGTTCTACTCTCGGTGAGTTCATCTATTTTTATTTATATTAGTAATTTGGGTTGTGTTTAGAGTGATAGAAACATATATTTTCTACACCCCTCATAAAAAATATATTAAGATTTTTGAATTGTAAGCTTCTTTAGGTTAGAATTCAAGGTTTTTTTTTTTAAGAAAAAACATTCCAATTAGACATGGTTTATAAGCTTTTTAGTTAGGTTGTGTTGAGTGTTAAAATCTCACTTTAGATACTTTCTAGGTTGTCTTGGGTGTCATCAAAGTGTTTTAGGTGCACTTTAGTTTGGGATTGAAAGTGAAAGTAGCATTTAGGTACTTTTTAGGTTGTGTTTAGAGCGAAAGTGCCATTTAGACACTTTTCTTTAACTTAGTTGGTTTTGAGATTCAAGGTGTCTTTTAGGAAATTATTAGGTATGCGGAAAAATGTTTATCTAACCGTTTTGGGTTTTCAAGATCAATTGACTAACCTTATACAACTAGGTACGTTATGACAACTTTGAGTTATGGTTAGTGGATTTAGGAACTTGATTTGGTTATTGTATGGTTATCCTAGCCAAGTATGAGCATTTAGTGGATTTATGAACTTAATTTGTTGTTGTGTGGCTATCCTGCCATTATGGTAGCCACTTTAAATATGTATATTTAGAGGGGAGGGGTTTACTTTGTCACTTTATATTCATTTTTGTTGCTACTTTGTAGGTTTAAAGGGCGGTTAAATGGAACTTAGGATACGTTCGTAGCTTTTGAGGTGGATGTGTACTAATTGTTTTTTTACATTAGATTGAGGCTAAATTTGTGCACTTGAAAGGAACTTTGTTCTTGTGTATTTGTAAGGATTTGATTGTTGTGTTCTATGCTTTTATGACCATCGAATGTCTGGTTTAGTCTTGAAAAAAATTTAGTTGGATAGAAGAGGGAGGGGTTCGCTTTGGCACTTTATATGTATCTGTCGCTACTTTTTCTAGATTTAAAGGGCAGTTTGATGGAACTTAGAAAATGTTCATAGCTTTGGGAGGGGTGTTTATGTGTTCTAATTGTTTTTTCTTCTCTAATTTTTCCCTCAAAATGTGAGATTTTATTTCTTGATTTCAATCTCTATTTGTTGATCAATTTAATTCATATATGTTTTTGTAGTATAGCCTTTTAATCGGTTTGTCAAGATATTAGTTTGAATTGGAACCTTTAAATCCGCATCCATTCTCTTTTCTCTGACACGAAATTAATGCAATGGTTGTGGTTTCTGAAGATGATTTTGGGTCTTTGTAAACTATTCTTGTTGCAGGTCGCTGGGAATTTCATAGCTGAATATGCATCCTCCTCTAACTTTGCACAAGCACCCGATGTGTGCTGAAGTGAGTTCCAAACTATACCTTCTTAATCTATATATATAGTTGGATTTCTTTAGATGGTTGTCTTGATCTTCATTTCATTTCTGAACAACCTATTGTTTATGAATCAATTCTGTTATCTTGCAAGAAAGTGGGATAAAGAAATCATATGTTGAACTTTGAAGACCAGTTTTTACCTCTTTAAATGTTGTATTCAAGTAAACTCTTCTTCAATCAAGCAAAGAACTATTGACAATCTATTTAGTTTTATACTAATGGAAATCAAATGATGGGTTGTGAAACATAGATACAGTCATATAGATATGAGACATGAACCTGGCAACATGTCATTTTTTTTTAAAAAATCAAGGACACAACACGGAAATCACGCATTTGTTAAAGTATACATTTTAAAAAATATATTATTTTTATACCAAAAGACAATTCAAAAGAAAACGGATTGATGTATTTATATGTTTAGCAAACTTAGTTTTACATATTCACACTCAAAATTTATTATTATTGTCATAAATTTGTCTGTTTAGTCTGTTGATGATGACATGTTTTTCGAAAGGTTGCTTCTCCCAATATATGTATGCAGCTGCCTTGCTTAAAGCTCTCGCCTTTTTCTTAGGAGACTTGAGCGCTTAACGCTGCCATCTTGGAGTATCTGAAACAAAAAAAAAAAAAAAAAAGTCTTTTTAGTCTATACAACAAGTGTTTTATGTATGTCTAACACATATATGTTATACCAACAAGTGTTCGATACATGCCTAACAAGAGTTTGAATTTTGATAAGTATCGGACACAGACACACTAGCCAAATTAGGCTACAAGAAGTTGAACTATGGTCCATAGGTGGTGCAGTACATTGAACAACTGCTATGGAATTGCTGTAGGAGTTAAAATTTGTCTACTAACTAGCAAGTGAGAAGCATATTGCTTTCCTACCAATCAAAGTGAAGAGAATCGCTATAGATTTCCTAGGTGTTCATGAGTGAAATAAGTTCAAATTTTATAGTTGTGCCACCTATTTGAGTTCAAGTTTCTTAGCAACGAAATGTTGTAGAGTTATGTTGTAAGCTAGCCTAGACGCTTATTGGGGAAAGAAGAGGTAAGAGTTGTACTGAAGCCGAAACTTCCCTTTTATTATGCAGTTTTGTCGGTCGAACCCCTTTTTTTAAAAGCTAATATTTTATTTTCCCTTCTCTTCCATTATTTACAGATTATTAAGCAATTTCAGAAGTGTCATATAGACCATCCTGTTGGAAAAATTTTTGGTGAATGCACAGATCTCAAAATTAAGCTCGATCGATGTTTCAGACAGGAAGTGAGTTTTGTGCTTCCACATTCAAGGCTTTCCTTGCTTTGTTTTCAACTTGACAAGTTCCTTTTTTGTCATTCATCTCAAATGGCACTTTCTATTCTTTGTTTACAGAAAGCTTTGAAACGAAAGGCAAACTTTGAACAGAGTAAAAAAATGAAGGAAAGGCTAGACGCTTTAAGAAAGGAAAATGCTTTGTGAAGTAGCTAGGGAGGAGGGTATGGCTCCCATGGAAAATTTGCAAATGGAAATATTTAACTTATCAAATGACCGAGATTGAGAGGACACGTAAATTCATTACAGCGATAAAAAATTTGTTGCCAGTTTCAATGGTTGGAGAACTTGAATGACTCCTCCAGAGTGTGGAAGCTAAGAGATAGAAATGATAGTGTGAACACCAAACTTGTAGATTGTGAAGTGATGTTGAGCAATACTGCAGTTTGGGTTTGGAAATTTGATATTTACAAGGCTGGTTAGATGGGAATGTCGTTTTTGAATGATTGAAAACTGGTGATAGACTCGTAATATTAATCATGTTTAGTTGACATAATTGATGATTTACGGCAATAATTGTGATGAGACAATGAGAAAGATTTTCCCCTTTTTCACATATTTTTTCTGCAGTACCTTTGCCAAATGCAATATCGTTTCTTTCTGGGATTGTACAATTGCCTATAAACACCCAGTTCTTGAGCTATATAATACTATTTTATGAGATATCACAATAAAGTGGGCGGATGAAAGCATCTCTTTATACTTTGACCATTAGGGGTAGGGAGGGAATGTGACGTATAGGGATTATAAATTGGACCTAAGGCCCTCAAACCAAACGTGGCTTGTAATCCATTACATTACAGATCCTCTTATGCATAATCAAATTTAGCCTATTAAATACTTTGCAAAAAAAAATTAAAAAGAATCAAATAGAAACAAAACCAGTTTTCGTACAAATAGTGCCTGTGGAAAAATTAATAATTAGAATCTATTTAGCTTAGCTTATGAAGTGCTGTGTAAGATCTTAATAAATACTACTTTTGAAAACCTGAATTAACCTAAAGTTAATTTTGAAGAAACTCTTTAGAGATGGATATAGTGAAATTACAAACCATCTAAAAAAACTCTTCAAAATGGCATTTAATACTCAAATGTCCAGATGATCTATAGAGAGGTTGATTAAATCTCTTAACGATCTTTTTTGCCATAGCCTATAAAGGCCTCTTTGTTATCATCATATCATGTAACATAATCCTAAGAAAATATTTCTTTTGGAAGAGTGAAACTAACATTCAACATAGCTGAAAGTTTGATTAAACCCCTGGTGTTAAGATTGATAAATACCATTTCTGATTTCCATATCTCACACAATATGATTTGTTCTTATCAGAAAAGAGCTTCCATTGAAAACAGTAAGCAGCAGTAGTTTTCTTTCTGCACTACAATATACAATTCTAACTGTACAGTGATTTTGCATCATATAAGCATTGAGTTGATGTAAAAATATATTTGCAGTCCACAATCTATTCAGGGAAAAGCAACCGAATGGCATCGCTTAAAAGGATTGCTTCATGGGAGCTCTGATCACTCTTCCAAACCTTACATTTCAACTCGAATGCACTGCTGTCCTTCCATTGCTTCAGCAATGACATAGGCAACGGTCCCCTCGTCTCGCCTTGAGGACTTGCACAATACCACATGGAGAAATTTGGATTCTCTGAATTTTTTGCAACCTGCAAATTATCATCTTCATCGTCGACATCACTTAGTTCAATCAACTGAACTTCAGAACAAATTTTGTTTTTTGACTTTGATTCTTGAATTTTGATAGATTCAATTGGAATATTGTTGCTGGAGGGCAATGTTTTGGAACATACATTCTCCTTTGGCAGAATGGATTGATGCTGCTCTCCATGAGCTTGAAACTCCGCAGCTGAGATGCAAGATTCTTTAGCAAAATTTTCACAAGTTAATACGTCAAAGTGTTGCTGCTTCTCTGAAATATTTGGTTCGCCAATCAGAGATTCTTCTACATCAGCAACTGAGGGATAAAGCAAGAAAATAAAACATAGTTTGTTAAATTTACCACTGCAAAAAGGTTGAGCTAAAATGTTGATGTTTGATGCTAATTAGAATACTGTTGGTAAAGAAGCATTTGAAGTCGAAGGAAATCTACTCTTGTTCTCAAATGAACACTAGCACACATACAGGATCTATACAAACCCTTCTTCAAAGCAATTATAAACATATAATCTAAGAAATTATTAGTACATGATCCAAAATCCATGTGAGTGGATAATTCAGTTGCATTTGAGACATGCCTTCTGTTATAATTATTAATTGATCGTTTTACATGGCCTAACCTTGGAGATATGTATTTGTGAGATCCTTGATTATCATCACCATTATTATTTATCATTTACAGATTGCACAATGAAAATAATGAATTAAAAATATTTCTAAATTCACTGAAGCTCTTGTCTCGAACTAATTACTAAACATTGACATATTTATTGAAGAATTACATAAGTAGGAGTCCAAATTTGTAGTTTATTTTGGTTCATAACATGAAGAATATTATACCACTTTTGGCTTGTTTGTGCCGAAAAGGTTCTAAGAGAAGAGCACTCAGAACAGTTGTTGTAACTGTTGACAAGACAGCCCTTTGAATTTTGATAACCACTTGGCTATAATGGACTGAGAGGAATCATAATAGACTCTTTGTATTAAGGAGTACCTACAAGGCCACATATTAGTGATTTCGATTTCATGCAAAATGTAGATGGTGTTGCTTGTCTAAAGGTTAAGATGTTTTTTTTTTCACTTTCGGATGCATATAACAATTTCTCATTCACCAAAACAAAACAGTAGAAGTCGGATAGGAGAGGCCTCATTCATTCCTAGCTTCCTTCTTCCTTCTTCCTTCTTCACATTCCTCCGCCCACTACAGAGCTAACATTCCCCTAAATTGTACAAATTTGAGGGGTTATCAATATGTAAGACCATCCGATTATTCATCAATATAAAAGGAAGGTAAGAAAGTAATTACGCAGGGGTCAGAGCTAGGAGAGAGAAATGGAGAAAAGAATGGTGCTGGTGGGCCCACGAATGATGAGTATAAATAGAATAATTTTAGGGATTGGTGAGGTTAGGTTTTATATAGAAAAGACTGCTGTCCCTAAAGGAGAAGCTGCCAGCCTTCTCAAAGGAGCTGGACTATTTTGGTATGTTAATTCCTTGTTTTTCTTGTTATTTTCTTGATATTTCCTTGTATGAACTTGAGGTTTATTGAATATAATCAAATCACAGAGCACTGTCTCTTTTTCTGCTTTTTTTTTTTTTTTTTGTTGGGATTCTTATTGTTAAAGAGTGAAATCCTAACACAATCGAGCAATGTCACCAAGAAGTTGAATTAGTGGAATCAGACTTGTAATTTGAATCAAAGAGGGGCTTGATAGGCTTTTTTCCAACATAAATAGTGTAGGGAGGACGTAGAAGGCTAGGCTTACCTGGAGATAGTTTCTTTGATTTCTCCTTTAAGCCCAAATAGTAGGACTTGCCTCCAGCACTCCTCTTAAGTTGATCTGCCTATTTTTTGAAATCTTTGAGACATCAGAGTTATAATAAGAAAAGTTCACGTCTAATCTTTCTCACAATATTCTTTGCGCCTTCTTAGTCGAGCTGATCATTTTTCTTAGAAGGGTTGGTTCAGACACATAGAATGCAGATTGATTCTATGTCCATTTTGATTGTAGATGTTAAAGAGCTTGGTAAAGTTAGGGGTTTCCAGTTCTGCCCTCTTTTCCTTGGAGTCTTGGAAAACTGATGGATCTTAGAAGCGGAAGAAGGTTTGTTATTATTATCATTATCATTATTATGATTACAATTTGAAATGGCAAGCTTTTATTCAAAGAAATAAACAATATTCAGTATATAAGGGTATACAAAAAATAAGAAGCAACATAAGGAGTCCCACCCCACTTAACTACAAAAAAAGAACTCCCAAGCCAAAAGAACAAGATCAGGCTTAAAGCTCACAATAACAAAAATACCACGTGAGCAACGTCCCCAAGGAAGCATCAAACTTAACCATCTACCAAACCTCTTCACCTTATCTCCCGGTCTCTCCAAGAATTCTGTTATTTCTCTACAGCAAGCCCTCCACTACCCAGAGAAATATCCTAGGCACAACCATTGGGCCAGTTACCTGCCTGACTCCATCCATTGGTTTAAGGAGGACTAATTTTGCTTTCCTCAAGGTAAGTTCCTTGAACGAAGAGTTTAGCCTAGAAAAGGCTACTAAAAGAGCCACCCAACAGGAACACAATTCTCCTTGGAACTTATGTGGTGGATCATCTCTTTAACGAACAGAACACCATTATAAATCCCATGGTTATAATTAAGCAGCCATATCTCTTGTGTTTGTTATTACATAGATGGGACTTAGGAGGCTAACGTTTTCCTTGTGTGCCAAGAATATCTCAGTGCTTTAGGTAGAATAAATAAAGTATTTCTTATCATGTTATTCAATTGAATGAAATATTATTCAATTGAATGAAAATGTCCTGACTATCAAGAGATCAGAGCTAACCAACTCTTGATTGGCAAACTAATAAACCTAAACCCTAAACTAAATAAACCAGCAGCTACACCCCTTAACAGCAACCTGACCAGCTGTAATACCCATCTAAGACCCAGATGTAGCAAATTCAGGAAACAAACCAAGATCTGAGTCGATCAACACTAAAACAAAGCCCTGATGGCTCCTTATGTTCTATCAGTCAGTGTTATGAATTATGTGAAGGAGAAACCAGAAAATTCTCAGTTTCAAGAAAAATCAATAACGTATCAAAAGACTTAGTCCCCAAATTATGACCCACAAGTTCAATGGATCAAACAAACTACAAAGGAAAAACTAAACAAAGATCACTAGGAGAACAGGGATGTATGGTTATATAAACAGTAAAATCTGCATACGCAGCACTAAGGATAGAAAAGCCACATCCGACTTGAGAGGCAGAAAACAGAATGTCATGGCTTGAATAATAATACATACTAAATTCAACGGATCAATGGCTCTTAAATTCATTACAGCAACTAGGATAGAAGAGACATCCAAAAGTGAACTTTGCCTAAGGTAAAAGTGAGCATTTGAACATCCAGTATTCAAAAAGTTATAAAAGAGCTCGACCAAAAAGGAAAAAAACCAAAAAAGACCACTTACCTATGACAAAGATCACTAACCTGTCGCAACTTTTCTGTGGTCGCTTCTATCAACAAGCACATGATTTACTTCTTCATCCTCCTCTAGCAAATCCTCAAATGTGGGTTCGGGAATATCTGGTATCACTTTTGGAAGCTCATGTATCAATCGTGCTTGTTCTGATGGCTTTTGAAGTAGAATTCTTTTTTCCATGAACTCATACAATGTTTATACAAAGCAGAGGTTAAGGAAACTTAATTTTATCCTTAAAAGTTTTGACAAAAAGAAAAAAAGAAATTCTGGCCTGGTTCCACCCCATGAAAATTTCTCGACAGCATAAAATGGTTCCAAGCAGAAAAATGAAGTAGATGGTTAGGCAGAACCATGTCTGTATGTTTTCATACTTTTAACAAAATGAATAATAACAAAACACAACTTTATAGCCAAAATAGCCAAAACAATATATATAAGAATGATTTGAACTGTAGACATAAGGTATACTCAATAGACAGACATTTTTGTTAGTATACAATATCCTAGGCAATTCCAACCCATTGATACACAATGTTAGATTTTTACTTGTTCTGTCCTATCTAGAGGTTGCAACGATTATCCTCTCAACCCAATTCTACGCCATCTTTCTTTCTTTTTTTGCCTGTGTATACTGTAAATGACACTATGGATACCAGTGGTGCTCAAGTCCAACGAGGAAAGGATAAACTGAAGTATCGTGATAGAAACCCCTATTGTAAAAGACCAACATTAGATTAAAATGGCACCAATGAGAAAGTCTGCTTAAATTTTATATTCCTTCAAAAACAAGTCATTGCCTTAATTTTATTTCTAAAATGACATATCCTATAAAGTGTATCGAGGTAGGATATTCTCTTCTCCATCCCTTCTCGTTTGCATGATCAATACACGTTTGCAATCTAGCCAGCTCTTTTGTAATCCACTGTCAGCAAAAGAAATACAAACCGGTTGAATGTAGTTGAAAATAATTATTTGCTTTAATTTAATAACGGATTACACTACATGTTTTGTGATGTCCTCATGCAGACTTTTTGCCTTCTCGTAAAGTTCCACCTGAGAAGAAAAAAGGACTTATATTTAAGGATACAAGAAAAGGATCAGCACTTTGAGTAATCCCTCTATCCATAGCAATAAAAGTTCTTCAAGAAAGATATAGCTTATAGTATATAAATATTAAATTGTAAGATAGGTATAAAATTAAGAGTGTGAAGATTCAAATAAACCACGCTACTTATGCGCTTTGATGATTATGCCATCGTGATGCTCAACATTGTAAAAGACCAAACAAATAAGATTATATAAGAACGAAGCTCAGACGTGTTCAAGATCAATTTTGCATAAATTTGCAGAAAATTGGTCTACAGGAAAAGAATGTACTAAGAGGTAACAAAGAAGATATCAATATAGAAAGGGTGCAGGAACTTCACAAGTTCATCTTGTTATTGAACTTAAACACACCAGTACAAACATTCTTAAAAGATAATGATGTTTGGTAAAAAGACATTTAGAATATGAAATTAGACATAGATCATGAAGATTTTGGAGGACATAAAGGATGTTCCAGTTTCCTTTCAATAGTGATTCAACACATATTTACTGTTGAATAAAAGATTTTGAAGGTTTATTCACAATTGTCACCAAATGTGAATCCAGAGCATTGATTGGGAGGTTTTCAAAATACTTGGCTGTTTGAATATTTTTTTTTCTTTTAATAATTTTCTTAGAATAGTAAGAATGAATATTATTTGACATATACATGGATATCCTTGTCGATAATTATTAAGAGACTATTTTCTTAGAATAGTAAGAATGAAGATTATTTGACATATACATGGATATCCTTGTCGATAATTATTAAGAGACTATGCTACCAATAACCATAAATGTGAGTAACAATTTAGGATAGAATAGGTCATTGTGATGATTGCTATTGGTATTTGGTAATTCATAAAAATTGTTTCTCACCATCAGCCTCGTGGCAAAAACCTTCATGAAGCTATTATTATAATATCCATGAAAAACATTGACTTGCTCAACCGAGAATTTACTCTCATGAACAAAAGGCCAGACAAAAAAGTTCCAGTTAAATAATTCTCTACTAATTCAAGCATATGCTTCAAAAGTTCTACAGCCTTACCACCGTGGGCTTTCTGAGCAGGCCATTTCTCATTCTCTGGTGCAAATCCTCACATTCTTCCTGCAATACAATACTCAACACCTTCAAAATTTTCTCAAATTGTCTTATATTTCAATGAGCAGTAGGCTTCTTTTGCAAGCAGAACGTTTAAAAGGAGGAAATTTCTCCCTGCAGAGAAATCCCTCCAATGCAACTTTAGTAGAATTTTTTGATTCTGTGATGCCACCCAATTCACCGGATCACAACTATATGTAGGCATGGTGATCAATAGTAGATTTTGATTTATTGATTTGTAACTGTTGGATATTTATAGTGAAAGAAAGTGAAACTTTGGTGAATTTTGAAACATAAGAAAATGTGATTGTGCAAATTAAATTCATTTGTTAAAAACTTCAAATTGAATTGAAACCATCAAATTAGGATGTTTCATATACAAATTTAACAATCTATGAAAGTTAAATTAGTTGTTTCTTCAATTTGAATGAGTTATTTCAGATTCGGCACAAACAAAAGGGAACTTGTTATTTTATCTCAAGGAACTTCATAGTTTAACAAAGAGATTAGTTTTTGTTAGAAAGTATGGGCTTGCTGTACGTTGAAAGGCCAAGGGTATTTATATAAACTATTATACCCTATTTTCTGTCCTTTTTTTGTTAGGGCTAATGTTGCCTATTAATTCTTCCCCCTTGTATTATTTCAATCATAAGAAAATAATAAGAAAAGTTTTATCATGGTTTTTCTCCTTGTACTAGGGTTTCCACGTAACTCGGTGTTATTTCTTTTCGTCTCTTTCAATATGGTATCAAAGTGAGATACCGAGGAAACCCTAGACACCAATCTGGATGGAACTTGAATAGAGGAGGATCTCACTACTGACAAGATAGCAGCAGATATCAGCACCGCCGTCGACGCCAGGATTGCCGCAGCCATGGATAAGCTGTTCCGCCGCCTTTAGACCACACCGGCCAGTAACCCTTCAGCAGTCCGTGCTGCCAAGTGGTTTCTTCAACAAGCAGCAGCAGCCACAAAACCACACGCGCCGTTGAGCACATTGGTTGCTGTCCACACACCACCGCATACCCAGCCACCCCAAACCCTAATGAATCTGCCCTCAACTTCATCTATTCTGCTTCCTTTAGTGCCGCCATAAACCCTAGGTTAACCAGCCATATTGCAGCCGAAAGCCCTAGGCCAGCCGAACCAAACTTTATCTCACCATTATCCAACCGAAAACTATATCCTAGCGGAGACCCTATCCAACTGTCATCCCGGTGTCAGTAACCTCCATACCCAGTTGGAATTTGAAGTTGGTGAGTCCTCAGCCCAATCCAAACCAAATGTGCAGGATACATTTCGACAGCAATTGGCTATGTTTTGACAGCAACTTGCAGCTTTTGAGGCAGCCTTAGGAGCTCCTACACACACACCCAGTCCTGGCATTCCTACAACCTTGTCGATTATTCTGAGAATTCCATAACTTCGTTCCCTAATTTTCCTTCTACTTATGTATTTGGTTCGGTGGCACAAACTATAGGAGTCTTTACAGGGGGAAGTTGAATGACCAAAACTACTTTTCTTGGTTTTAATCCATTAAAATGATACTTGAGGGGCGCCACAAATTTGGCTTTCTGACGGGCGAGGTGCCACTGATAGAACACCAAGATGTGTGTTCATATATATTGACAAAATCCTCGGAAAGTACAACATAAAATTGATACTTCAATCCTTAACAACAATCAAGAAATAAGAACAATACAAGTAAAATAAGAACAAGACTGATACCAGAATGACTCTTCTACCCCTCCTTTCTCTCAAGAAAATTGGCAGCCTATGATTCCCCCGACTCTTTTCCCTTTTAACCATATTTTTCATGTAACTAACTTACAGTCCCCACCAACGTGGTCCTCTCTCTTACTGCCTTCTCCCTCATTCACACATGTGTCTCCCTTCTTCTTCCTTCTACTATATCGTAATACAATTGGAGGTCTATCAGCCACATCCTCAACCAGGTGATCCCCAAAAACGTTCTGGAAAGGGGAGGACTCTCTCATTCGGGCTATGTTGATCAACAGTATAGAGCCACAGGTTGGCAAACCATTATTATACGCTGCTACTGATAAGGATATATGGAACCAGCTCAAAAACTATATTCAAAGCGTAAGACTGCTTGTCGTCTCTACACTATAAGAAAACAAGTCCATGAGTGCAAGCAGGGGACTATGGATGTAACATCCTACTTTAATAAACTTTCCCTCATTTGGCAGAAAATGGATTTATACAGAGAGATCATTTGGAATTGTCCTAGCGATGGCATACAACATTCCCATCTTGAAGAAGTTGACCGCATATATGACTTCCTTGATGGCCTCAACTCCAAGTTTGATGCAGTCCGTGGTTGTATACTGGGCCAAAGACCTACTAACTCCCTAATAGAGGTTTGTTCTGAAGTTCGTTTAGAGGACCATATGAGTGTTATGATATTTTGACCATTCTTGCCATTGACTTTGCTGCCTTTTGTGCGAGGTCCTCTACTCATGATAGTGAAAAGCACAATGGAAAAGCAGTTCCTGTCTGTGAACATTGCAAGAAACAGTGGCACACAAAGGAACCGTGTTGGAAATTGCATGATCGTCCTCTAGGAGGTCAGAAGCGTCCACCTAATGACAAATAAAATCCAGGGCGAGCATATGTGAGTGAATCTGCTGGAAACTCTCAACCATTCAGCTCCACAGGAAACCATAATGAACCTTGTTCATCTACTCTAGGAGCCATTGCTCAGTCAAGTACGACTTAGTTCCTCAGTCTTATCATTATCGATGGGAAGAATCCATGGATTCTGGATTCGACTGCTACAAATCATTTAATAGGTTCTTCTTAGCAGTTCATATCTTATCTACCTTGTGCTGGTAACAAGAAAATCAGAATAGCAGATGGTTATATGGCTCCTATTGTTGGGAAGGGGCAAATTCTCCCTTTTGAGGGACTACCTCTATGAAATGTGTTGCATGTGCCAAACATTTCTTATAATCTTTTATCTACAAGCAAGATTACTTGTGAGTTGAACTGCAAAGCAACTTTATTACCCGATTCTGTTTCTTTTCAGGCTTAGGGAAGATGACTAGCACTGCTTGACACAGTAGGGGACTCTACCTCCTTGACAACGATGCTTCCTCTAGCAGTATTTCTAGGACCAGTTTTACATCGTTTTATTTTACTGCTTCTGAAAACGACGGTATGTTGTGGCATTTCCGTCTAGGCCACCCAAACTTTCAATATATGAAATATTTATTTCCTCATCTCATTTCTAAAGTTGATATTTCTACTCTATCGTGTGATATATGTATTCTTGCTAAACAGCATAGGGTCTCTTTTCCCTCACAACCGTATAAGCTCACCCAACCTTTCACCCTTATCCATAGTGATGTTTGAGGGTGGTCCAAATTTATCTTGTTTGGAAAACGGTGGTTTGTGACCTTCATTGATGATCATACCCGCCTTACATGGGTTTTCCTCATTTTCGACAAATCTGAGGTCACTTCCATATTCCAAGACCTTTATCACATCGTAGCAATGCAGTTCAATGCCAAGATTGCAATTCTACGTAGTAACAACGGTCATGAGTTCCAAAACCATACCCTTCATGAGTTCCTGTCCTCCAAAGGAATTGTCCTCCAGAGTTCCTGTGCATACACTCCTCGGCAAAATAGGGTTGCAGAATGAAAAAACCGTCACCTCGTGGAAGTAGCTCGCTCTCTTATATTATCTACTTCCCTTCCCTCTTATTTGTGGGGTGATGTTGTTCGCACTGCAACTCATCAATCAGATGCCCTCTCATGTTCTCCACCTCCAAACCCCTTAGAATGTCTCAAGGAATCTTACCCTTCTACTCGCCTCATTCCCGAGGTTCCCCTTCGTGTGCTCGGGTGCACGACCTATGTCCATAGCCATGGCCCTAATGAGACTAAATTCGCCCATCGAGCTCAGACCTGTGGTTTTGTTGGGTATCCTCCTCATCAACAAGGCTACAAATGTTTCCATCCTTCTTCCTATAAGTACTTCATTTCAATGGATGTCACTTTCCTTGAGGATCGTCCTTTATTTCTCATTGGTCCTCTTCAGAGGGCGTGTGTTAGTGAAGAGCCTAACTGTGTGATTTGTTTCGAGTCTACCAATCCTACTCTCTTAACCTTACCTTATCCCGACTCGCATAACACGGTCCTACCAACAAACCAAGTTCCCTAGATAACCTACTATAGGAGGAATCTCATAAAGGAAGTTGGAGTTGGGTCTACTGCTGCTTAGCCGGCTCCAGTCCAAGATTCTGAACCATCACGAGATCAAGGTATGACTGAATCTAATAACGCACATGTTGACAATAAAATGGTTGAGAACGATAGATCGAATATAGCCAATCCAGAAGATATGGGTGAAAAGGGCAGTGTTGATGAAGTTGTGGCAGGAACTGAAGTTGATGAGACCAAACAGGATCATTTAGGTAATCTTGAAGAGTATGATCGGTTTCTTGACATTCCTATTGCACTGAGGAAAGGTACTAGATTTTGCACGAAGCACTACATCTGTAACTATGTGTCTTACAAGAACCTAGTACCTTAGTTCAGAGCCTTTACAGCTAGTCTTTACTCTACCACTAGACCTAAGAATATTCATCTTGCCTTAGAGTGTCTTGAGTGGATAGTTGTGGTCATGGAAGAAATGAGAGCCCTTGAAAAGAATAAGACTTTCCTAAGGGGCATAAAACGGTGGGATGTACGTGGGTGTTTACCCTCAAATACAAAGTAGATGGAACTCCTGACAGACACAAGGTTAGGTTAATTGCAAAAGGATTCACTCAAACTTATGGGGTCGACTACTTTGAGACTTTTTCTTCTGTTGCAAAGTTAAATCAGGATCTTTTTGTCTGTTGCAGTAAATAGAGATTGGTGTATCAGTTAGACGTTAATAATGCATTCTTAAATGGAGACTTGGAGGAAGAAGTTAATATAAGTCCCCCTCCAAGCTTTGAATCCCAGCTTGACCATCAAGTGTGCACGCTTCAAAAATCCTTGTATGGACATAAACAAATACCAAGGGCATTGTTTGATAGGTTTACCACCTTTGTTCTCAAGGGTACAAATGGAGACACTCTGACCACACTTTGTTTACAAAGGTATCTAAGTATGGGAAGATTGTTGTGCTGATTGTCTATGTTGATTATATTGTGTTATCTGGGGATGACACCATTGAAATTGTCCAATTGAAAATGATGGGGAATGAATTTGACATTAAAGACTTGGGGAATCTTAAGTATTTCCTTAGAATGGAGGTATCCAGATCAAGAAGGTATCTCAGTATCCCAAAAAAAGTACACTCTTGTCTTGCTGACAGAAACACGTATGATAGGATGCAAACCTGCCGATACCCCTATCGAGTTCAATGCTAAACTAGAAAATTTTGTTGATAAAGTTCCAATTGACAAAGAAAAATATCAGCGCCTGGTGGGAAAGTTGATTTACCTATCTCACACTAGATCAAATATCTCATATGCAGTAAGTACTGTTAGCCAGTTTATGTAGACTCCTGAGGAACATATGGTGTAGGTAACCGAATTCTCAGGTATTTGAAAACGACTTTTGGTAACGGACAGAAGGTGCATTGAGGCCTACACTGATTCAAACTGGGCAGGGTCTGTTGTTGACAAAAAATCCACTTCAGGTATGGTACTTTTGTGTGGGATAATCTTGTAACTTGGAGGAGTAAAGCGGAGCTGAAGCTGAATATAAGGCTATGAGTTTGAGGATATGTGAGAAAATTTGGCTATTGAAGGTTCTATCTGATCTTTATCGGGACTATAAAATTATTTTGTGATAATAAACCCACTATCATCATCGCCAATAACCCAGTCCAACATGATAGAACTAAACATGTGGAAATTGGTAGATACTTTATTAAAGAATAGTAGCATATGCATTCCTTACATTCCCTCAAGTCAACAGATTGCTGATATTCTCACCAAGGGGCTTCTCAGACCTAGTTTTGATTCTTGTGTAAGCAAGTTGGGTCTTATCAACATTCACATCCTAACTTGAGGGGGAGTGATAGAATGTATGAGCTTGTTGTATGTTGAAACCCCAAGGGTATTTATGTAGATTATTATACCCTATTTTCTTTACTCTTTTTGTTAGGGCTCATGTTGCTTATAAATTCTTTCCCCTTGTATTATTTCATTCATAAGAAATTAATAAGAAAAGTTCTATCGTGGTTTTTCTCCTTGTACTAGGGTTTTCACATAACTCGGTGTTATTTCTTTCATCTTTTTCAATAGTTTTAAAATTAGGAAAAGGTCTCTCTTCCTATCAAGAGATCATAAGTTTAAGATCTTCAGTCACGGAGAGCAAAGCAACTTCTAAGAATCCCTGTCCCAGAAGAAGATATTAGAGCCGTGGCTATCAAATTTCAAAGGTCACTAGAAAAACTGTATTCCCCAAAGTTAACTTATAAAGTGGAAGAAGTACCTTCATGGTCCCCAAGTTTATAAAAATAGGTGTCTTTCATCCCTATGGTTTCAATTTGGCCATTTTAGTCTCTCTGTTGAAGAACAGGTTCAAAAAGTCATCTCTTTTCATTCATTGGATATTTTTATTATATTAAATAAAATAAAAATAATTAAACTTATAATTAGAGAGACTTTTTCTCTCTCCTTTCTAATTACCCAATCCCCACCCCACTGGCACCCATTTTTCTTTCTCTTCCTCTTCTTCCTCTTCCTTCATCCTCATTCTTCTTCCCTACTAACACAAACAAAACATTCCTTGAATCTTGAAGATGAAGATGGGTGGTTGGGTTTGGATAAAGGGAAAGAGACTTGAACTATTACCTGAGAAGTTAACCACGGGAGCTCTAATGGACTACGGAAAGTGAGCAGCAACACGATCATGTATATACTGGAGTACATGGTGGAAGAAAGCTTGAGGTTGAAGATGGATGGTGGGAAGATTGAGAAATGGAATGATTTGTTTGTGGTTAATGGGAAAGAAGAATGAGAATGAAGGAAGACGTGAATTAGGACAAAGAAAGAGGAGGAAGAAGAGGAAGAGGAAGAGGAAGAGAAAGAAAAAGGACTGTCGGTGGAGGGGGCTGGGTAAGAGAAAGGAAAGTGAAAAAGTTTTAATTACTAGTTTAATTAGTTCATTATTGTTATATTTATTTAATATAATATAAGGTAATTGTTTTAAATACTAAACTGGTGAAAATATTTTCAAATATAGCAAAATGGCACTGTCTATCAGTGATAGACACTGACATTTTGCTATATTTGTAAATAATTTAGTTCATTAAGTTATCTTTGAAAACAGCATATTACAAAATATCTAATTAATGAAAAGAGGGACTATTCTTCACCTATTCCTAAAAACTTGGAAACCGAAAAGTAGTTTCCCAAAAAAACAGTGTGGGAACTGAAAATTACCCTCAACAGTGGGATATGAACTTTATCAAAATATGAAACAAATTAAACAATGTATTTGCTACCTCCAAAAAGTCATCATCTGATAAATTGTAGATTGGTATGTAGTCTAGTCTATTAGCAACTTGCAAGAGAATCCCCTGTTTCCCAGTGTTGCTCCTGCTCGAGTCCATCTTTATGCCTGAGATGGTGCAGAAAAAGGTTTAGAGCAAATCACAGTAATTTTTAAATCGCCAGCAGCACTTTAATAAGCAATAACAAAGATCAATCAGTTCCTGGAACAGAAAGGTATGAAAGAACACATTACCATAGGGTATCTAAAGTGCATGGAAATAATTTCGAAAAACTCTTTCTTTTAATCTTGACAGAAGTAACACGTAAATATTTCCAGTAGAGAAAAGAAAAGAACATTATGAATGAAGGTTCATCGTACTATGAGCTGGACCTTCATTTTAAACTGCTTGACTTAGTACCTTCAAAGTGAGAATAAATAGATATCTGACGCCACAATTTGGTTTATCAAAATTTGGTTCACTTGGTGTAGTCATTGTCGGTGAAAATTCAATGATGAGTTTCATGATGGACAAATAAAGTATGCATGAGCATTGAGCATAACTAATGCATGAAAGGACAAAATATTCAGTAATTTAACCAATCACCATGGAGGAAATTAGTAAAGAAAATTAATTTCAAACAATAAACTAACTACTGACGTTTCCAACTGCTGGCTGTCTTCTGACTGTAGCCATTTACTCAACCTCTCTTTCCATCAGTTTATCCCTCCACGTCACCCTCTCTCAGGTTTCTCTCTCTAACTCTCTTTCTATCGTATTCTCTCTCCATCTCTTTTGTTGTCTGTGTTTCCATCTCACTCTCCCTTGCACTTCTCTCTCTACCTCTCTTTATATTGGGAAATGAGAGAACAGTCTTTTGATTAGACCCAAGGGAGAGTGAGATACCTTTTAATTCTGCCTTCCCTCGGCTATTTAGAAATGCCATACTCCCCAATGGCTCGGTTGCTGATCATTGGGACTTTTCATAGGCATCATGGTCAATTATTTTCCGCCATTTGTTAAAGGATGAGGAAATTATAAAATTATCCTCTTCCTCCCCATTGGACTAATCGCTCTACAAAGCCATTTGGAAGTCTGCAGTTCGAAAAGGGTGAATATCCTCGTTTGAATCATGATGGTGGGAAATTTGAATGTATCCTCAATTATGCAACATAAACTGCCTAACAGCTACCTTTCTCCCTCCATTTGTTTGCTGTTTACAGAATAAAGAATATCCCCAGCACTTATCATCTTCTGAAAATATTCCGCCAAGTGTTGGTAAAATCTGTTTAAAGAGTTTAATCTGACTTGGGTTTTTGGAGCAGATTTTAGAGAAAATGCGAGTTTTTTTAAGAGGTTCCAGCTTGAATGAAGAAGCTACACTACTCTGGGAAAATGTACTGAAAGCTCTTTTGGCAGAAATTTGGTTTGAAAGGAACCAAAGAGTCTTTCATGATAAATCAATGGGTTGTTTTGATCGTTTTGATATAGCACACAAAAATGGTTTTCGGAAGCTACAGAATCCAAGATCGCAACTTAAATTGGATAGCTTTTATTTTTCCAACCTCATTTTGTTGCTATTATTTTGTTCTGTTTTTACTTTCTCTTCTCTTTCTTATGCTTACTTTTTATTATACTAAACTCTTTATTAGTCATGACCTAGTAAAGCTCCATTATCATGGCTTAGTATTGAATTTGTTTTCTCCTTTTTTTCTTTTGTTTTTGTGGAAATGATGGGATCGTTATAGGGGTGTCAACCTAGTTGAGATGTCCAGATGCGACGGCTGATCCTTAGTTTTTTTATAGCTCTAGTATAACCCTCCTGTACTTTGAGCTCATGTATCTTTTTATCTATTACTAAAGAGATTCGTTTCCATTTCAAAAAAAGATTGGTTCAAAAGGTTTATTAGGATTAAAATTAGTTTCTTTTATTAATTAGGATTAGGATTAGTTTCTTTTTCAATTATAAATAGAGTACTTGTTTTCCTAACTTTTATACATGAAAAACATTCTCTCATTTGGTATGCATCACTTAATTCTCCAAACTAGATCAAAAACAGACTCTCTAGTGGGAGAGGGGTCCAATACAAGGAAAACAAGTACTTACATGAAAAACCCTATAACTAGGGTTGGGACTCTAAACACGAACATCCCTTCTCTCTTCCCTAAAAGAACAACCCTCAAGCAAAGAAAGAAGGGAGGTCACTTCCATCATTTCCCTATTGATTAAATGACAACCAACCCGAAGGAATAGGACAAAAAATCTAAAAGCAATTTTGTACTTTCTGATTCTCTTGCAGAATTTTTGGTGTTCTAGGGTTCTACTTCTCTTATTTGTTTTCTTTTTTAAACTAGGATGTAATTTTGGTCTTTATGATTCTCTTGCAGAATTTTTGGACCAAATACTTTTAGAAATTTTAATTGGTCCTATTTTCCATGATTGACTAAATATTTTTTCTCCCTAAATGTTTGGGAATTTTATTTGATTTTGTTCTAGGGTTTGATGCCTTGAAAATTGAGCTTACATATATTTTCTTAAATTTAATCACTAATCTAAGCAACAAATATAGTTCATACCTGTAACTTGTAGCAACTGGTAAAAATTTTTCTGTGAATAGTCATTGGGATCGGATTTTGATCGTATAACGCTTCCCATCATTTTTTCTTTAAAACATTCTTCATCTTCAAGAAAATTCTCTACTAGACTTCGTTTCAGATAGACTAGTTTGATGTTTGCTACATTAATAGCAGCAGAACAATTATGTGACATATCTGATGAGTTCTGCTCAGGAGGTTTTCTGACTGAGCCCAACTTACTTGGCCTCTCATAAGCCACATCAATCTTTTCTATACTACTTGTGCTCTCATCCTCTGATGATTCCTCCATGTTTTCAGCAAAATGAGCAGTTAGATGCTTGTTTACACTATTTACATTCATTGTTTTCCTTCCAAAAACAGATTGTAGTTTGGCATCACAAAGAATCCTCTTCTTCTTTTGAGGATGGAAAAGCTTGTTTTCTTTACAATAGGCTGTAATAATAGAAGTCACATCATGCTGTGTTAACTTTTTGCTCGTATATTTTCCAATTTTTGAAAGAAAGTCTATCAATGGTTTTGACCCCCATCCACTGAACTCTTTGTTACTTGATTTCATCTTTTTTCTCGTTGAGCCTAGCTTCTGCTTTCTTCTTTTACATTTTCTCACCACTGCATGCTCATCTTCTGTATACACCAACTCTTCGTAGTCTGATGATATTTCACCCTCATCAGTGTCTTCTTCTGATAACTCAATTTCATTTGAATTGAAGTCACACCTGTAGTTTCTTCCCTTCTTCAATAAGTTACTTGCTTTATGAACATGTTCCGCTGTCAAACCCTCTTTTTTCTTCATTAGTTCCCAGTATTCCTTGAATAGACATTCATACGTATCACGATCATTAAAGTCAACCTTTGTCTACAAATCAGCAAGGAAAAAGGTAACTCATAAGAAGATTAAAAGGAAGCAATAGGGTTTGATTGACCAAACCAGAGATATAACTGCCCTTGCACATCCATGAAAGTTGTTAGGGAATCAGGACAAAAAGGAGAATTTAGAAATGAAAAATATTCAAGGTTTTACTGGAAGCCATTTGATGCAATATTAGGTAAATGGCAAGAAGAACAATATTAATCTCTCCCTTAACATTAATCTCCCTCCTTTTTGTTAGTGGAGTTTTGTGTCAAAAGTCAAGACATTGTGAGGAAAATGGTCTGGGAATTATAAATTTAAGGAGTAAAAACTATGAAGCCCAAACACAGATACAAATATAGGATATGAATACAATAGGATATGGCGATAAGTCAATTTCTAGAAAACAAATATATTATACATTTGAAGATACATTTTTTTCTTAGAAAAAATATAGGATATACGTAAATCTAACATAAATTATGTTACTAAATGTAAATGTAATTCACTAAATCCACAAAAAATCATAAAGTTTCAAATTAATGGCAATGGTACGAGATACAACACAATCATTGAATTGAAGTGCAATACAAAAAAGCAACATAAAAAAAAGTATGATAACCAATAGAATGCAATAGAAAAGAGACAAATTGATCAGAGAAGAAGATGATTAGAAGAAAGCATCAAGATAAACAAAGAAATTCTTAGTTGAAGTGTTGAAGATGTTCAAGAGGGCTATATTTCACAAGACTTTGCGGGGACTCAAATGTGATGATGAGGATCAAATGATTCTAAGATTTGGTCTTTTATTTATTTTATTATTTTAGTCTTGGACAAGAGGATTGGCATTTTAGATAGATTGCTTTGAGTTGGAAAATATTAGACGAGTTGCTTATCTTTTTTTCTTTAGAAAAAGATTAGCATAAAATAAATATGCCAAATCGCATGTCACATACATCTGCATAAAAATAAATACACCAAATCACATGTCAGATACATCAGCACAAAAACAAATACGCCAAATCGCGTGCAGATACATATCTGAGAAGTATCTAAAAGTATCAGTATCTAATACGTTTCTAATATAAATTATTTGTTTCACATGAAGTATCTGTGATTCATAGGGTAAAAATGTTACCATCTGCCCAATGCGCATCAAGTAGTTGCAAGTATGGGATTGACCTTTCAACTAGAGTGTGAAAGTTGACAATCCCAAATTTCAAGAAAAATATCATATGTTGGATCAAGCTGGTTTTTTTGCAATTTGTGGCATATTTGATTAGAAGAATAAAATGGAACAAAATGTCATTTGCAAAGAGGTGTAGGGCTTAAAACTTTCTAACTTTTCTTTTCTATAGAAATAACAACTTTCATTAAGAAAAAATTAATGAATACCCGAATACAAAAACAAAACAGCCAACAAAATCACCCTGACTAAAAGAAGGGGGACCAATGGATAAAATGTCACCAATGGAATAATTACAAAAGCCAACAAGAGCTCAACTCAACTTACACATGTATGTACTTGAGGACAAGAGGTCTCGGGTTCAAATCCCCCACCCCCAATATGTACTAAAAAAAGTGATCACTTTAAATGGAATAATTAGAAATTTACATAAGACGATCAGAATTTTGAAGCACATCATAGGCAACCTATTTTCATCCTGAATTTCTTGGGTTGGAAACGGTGCCTCAAGTAAGAAGTCATTTTAAGAATTATTTTCTTTTTTAATCAAAAAACAAAGTAATATAGGCATATGGAAAAGACTCAAGTAGAAAAACAGTGATATAGGCAACCCTCTTAAACAGACATATGGAAAAGGCATATGTGAATTCTTTTTTTTCTTTTTTGAGCTCACATATTTGTTTGCACATTAGTATGGTTCTTTGAAGAAATATTTATTTTAATAAAGTTCTTCAAGAAATACTTATAATGCATTTCTTCCATTTGTCTTGGTAGTTGAAATAAACGAAGAAAACAATAGGATAGAACCAAAGAGAGAGAGAGAGAGAGAGAGAGAGAGAGATTTGTTCAGGATACTTGGCAATGCATGTGCAAAGGACTAGGGCTAAAATTCACAAAGAAGACAAGTCAGCATACAACATACCCCATCAATGTCAACATCTTTCCCATCTTCTATAAGTAATGCGAGCTTCAAACAGTGGTTGCAAAATCCTCTACTGCCTCGAATACATACGAACTCGGCACTGTAAATGCATCGTCCACATACAGCTTGTGGGCAGCCAACACAACGGAACTTTGAGGTTTTATGGCAGAGGAAGCATGAATGGCAGCCTGATACATAATGTACAGATTTGAGAATGACCAAAAATTTAGAAATGGCACAAGCATACAAAAAAGACTGCTAGATATAACAAAAAGCAAGCACACACTTCCCAATGAGTTCTGGAAACTGGTGTTAGAAAACAATAAACCTAATAGCAAAGCTGGAAAAGTAATGAAGAAAAATGTTGAAAGAACCTCGAACCAAAGAGAAAATATGTAAGGTATCAACAGATATACTCAAATAATCAAGATATTGAACCTTTCAAATATGTAAAAAATCTGAATTGAACGCGAGGAGACAGTACGAACAAATAAAAAAGAAGAGGAAACAATCACATAGTGATGATATTCTATTGCTGGTTCAGATCAACTTCCTGATAGACGAGAAAATACTAAGAACGATAACAAAGATAAGCAACAAGATAATCCAGTTAATTTGAGAGAAACGGTCTGTTAGGTACCAGATATTTAGTATGATGTTAATTAAGGGGTATAAGGGTTAATTAGATAGATAGGAAGTTAGTAGTAGTTATTGTGTAAGGGCGGTTACTAGTAGTTATTGTGTAAATATGGTTACTAGGGTGGTTACAACTTGTTATAAATAGAGGAGGGTAAGTGAGAGTAAGAGATTATTTTGTGGAGTGATCCTAGTACTTGGGTGAGGAGGTTCCAAGTGCCTTATACTTGGGTTTCTTTATAGTTATATTTCATTATATTCAGATCTTGTTCTTGATAGGAAGTATCTAACACGGTCCTCCTCCACAAGCCTTCTCACAGTTCCTGCCTCCCTCCTTCGCATTAACCTACATAAACCCGTTCATAGTGGTTCCCCGACTCTCCCCTCTTCTTCAGGTACAACGCACCTTCCTCTCTAACTACATTGTGAGAAATCCCCCTTGTACCCCTCCTTATATATGTGTGAGTGATTAGAGGTCTAACAAAATCCATCTGAGCAGAAAGCAGAGCTAAACCCCAAACATTTGAAAGAGAAAACCATTGAATCCAAACCTCCAAAATAAATAATAATAAATAAACGAAATGAAATGAAAAACAGCAGTACCAATTGAAAGCTTTTAAAGATCTTGAAGTGGGTGGACAAACATAAAAATCAGTTTCCTTGTGAAATCATGGAAGCAATTTCATTTCACGGCTATAAGCTTCAATTAAGAGCAGAAAATATGCAAGGCACTTATAACGGAGGAAAGTTAAGAATCACTTTGTCACATTGCTGAAACAATTAAACTAGCTCATCAGCAAAAGAATCTTCAAGACCAAAAGAAAGATTCCACACTACTCAAGCTAACTTTAGATGATGTAATGAATCACACCATCCTAACATGCACTGATGAAAGAGAATGATGAGGTGTAGGTCTTCAGGCAATGACTAATTATCAATTGCTTGCTTAACAAAGCGGCACCAAAAGATTTGAAACATTTTCTTCAACCTATCTGGATTCAAGGTAAACTCAAGAGTTTGAGAAAATGAAGAGAAACTTTTTCCAAGCATAAGATATCGAATAAGCTGCAATAAAGATAAAAGCACCTCTTTAATGCTTAGGGAGTTTGAAGACTTGAGACCTAATAATATAACTCAGAAGGCAATAGAGGATTCATGAACTTTCTATTCTGCAGCCAGCAAATGTTTAACTTTTTTGAAACGGAACATACTTTTCATTAATATAATAAAAAGAGACTAACGCTCTGAATACAATGAAACATAAAGAGATCTTAAAAGTAAAAATCATAATCGCATTACAACTTTTTAATTATTACAAACCACAATTCACCCGTGCCACATATATCACTCTTAAAAGTAAAAATCTTAACCGCATTAGCATCTTACCACAGATCCAGCGATCTTCAGACTCTGCAAAAGATTCTTCCCTTCCAACACACTCAGGGTGATACGCTTTAAGGCAACCTCTGAAATTATTATGTAAGCGATTAAATAAGATGTCCAAATTCCTTCTAATTGTATAAAGAAAAAAAAAAACTAAAGAAGAAAATCTACTCTATCACATCTTCAAACATTCTAGACAGAATAGAACGGTTTTAAAGTAATTTTAGCTTTTAACAACAGTTTCCCAGTAAACATATACAGAACATGCACACAAAATTCTATCCAACATGGTAATTAAAAAATGCGTTCACATCCATACATCTTCACTCATGAACATCATAAACCGACATAACCTGGATTTTTCTTTTTATGGAGAAAACTTGAAAGGGTGAAAGAAAGGTTAGAACATCTCCGGACGTAGAGCGGTGATTAGGACAGCCGAACTTGATTTAACTATCGGACACTAAATAATTAACCATGACCATCATACTCAATAAAAGTTTATCGGTGAACTTTCCCAATATAATTTCAGGAGAAACTTTCGCTGAAGATCACAATGTGGACGCAAAAAACTACTCATGCTTCAATGAAACATAAACTAAACTGCTAAGAACCCAATTTTAACAAACAAACAGACCAGCAGATTATATTTAGTTTATTTCCTTTTTCCACTTCGTTCTTTCGGTGATGACCCAGTTTTCCATGCATGAACTTCCTCTATAAGCATCAGCAACATCATCATTCTTTTTGCTGACACAATCACTTTTCATAAGAAAAATCTGGCATGAACAAAACAAAACAAAACAATGAATGGGCATATTTTTTTCAAGTGGAATGGAACTTACTTGAAGTCGCAGAATCTGAGGAGTCCTCCGTCTTTACAAGTGAAGCAAAAATCGTCAACGACTTCTTCTATAGTTTTGGATTTCTTCCTACCCATTTGCGAAAATTGAAGATTGAGATCAGTATCTCAGTTGAGAGCGAGGAGTGAGGAGTGAGAGTGAGGAGTGAGCGTGAGGAAGGTAAAAATGAAATGCTGATTTTTAAAAAAATGAAATGCTGATTTAAAAAAAAAAATGAAATGCTGATTTGTGTAAAGCCATTATTCAAAGGCAATGATTAAGTCATGAAATAGTGGGGGGATGAAAGAGCTTTAGGTTGGTTTTTGTTTTTCTTTTTATTCCCTGAAAGGACTTTTTGAAGGTGTGAATTCCCTCTTTTGTCCTTACAAAAAGTGAGAACTATCATTACTATTAATATGGTTAAATTATCTTCACAAAATGATATTTGTCAAAGAGACAGTTCCAAATTGTAGGAATTGACATCCTAATAATGATATTTGTCAAAGAGACTGTACGAATTCCCTCTTTTGCCCTTACAATAAAAGTGAAAACTATAATTATTAGGATTTGTCAACCATACAAATTGATGTTTGTAACGAGAATGTCACATATATAGAAATAGAGAAAAAAATAGTAACACATTTAGGTTTCGTTTGAGATTGTTGTAGCTTTTAAATTAGTAGGGACAAATCCAACCAAATGGATGAGGAAGATTTTGGATTCGTGGGTTGTTTGCCGTCATTGGAAGGAGGGTAAAAAATTAAGGTCGATTAGACTCTGGTTGATTTGATACTAAGATAAGAAACGGAAAGAGATGGAGAAGAAGAGAATTTGGCAAGAGAAAACTCTAGCTTCAATTGATATCCTTGGTATTCTATAAATCTAAAATATATAAAGAGAAGCTGAGACTAAAAACTCTTACCTACACACATCATATCATTTCTGGTAACATATTGTTTTTAGAATAGGGTCTTTAACTCATATAGCCTAAATTGTTATATGATATTACATGAAAGACCTAACTTTCTAATAATTTTCACAAAAGGCCTAAATGGGCCAATATATTCACAAATATAGGGCCCAAATTACTTCTTTGCCCATTTTATAATATTGGATTAGTTTATTATTATTTTTTTAAAAAAAAAAGGAATGAACGGTGGGTTGTACGGTTTTGGAAAGTATTGGAAATCTTTAATACTTTACATATACCAAAAACCGTCCCATGTACTCCATTTTACTCGCCGAAGAGAAAAACGATAGGGAGAGTTCGACAAAAAGATTGAAGACGAAGAAGACGTTCGACGACCGACCACTGTGAAGAAATATCGCTCGAAACTTTGAAGCAATTTCGAGGTTAGTTTTGTTGAATAATACATTAGGTATACTGGGTATATTGAAGATATTCAGATTATTAGGCAAAGAAACTATAATTTAGAATGTGGTAGATTGTAGGGATTGTTGAGGTTTCGGGCGTGAAGAAGATGAAATTCGAGAGCCGTCACATTTTGGGCGTGAAGAAGATTCTAGGGTTTATTTTACATTCATTTAGTATATTGGGTATATTGAAGATATTCAATAAATTATTTTTGAATGTTTAAAAGTCTAGAACAGATTATTAGGCAAAGCCCACATAATTTAGAATGTGGTAGATTGTAGGGATTGTTGAGGTTTCGAGCGAGAAGAAGATGAAATTCGAGCACATTTTGGGCGTGAAGAAGATTCTAGGGGTTATTTACATTCATTTGGTATATTGGGTATATTGAAGATATTCAATAAGATGTAGTATATATATAATAAAACATCATACTGGAAAATTAAACAACGATTATAATCGAAAGTTAGATGTCGTATATATGTAATAAATGAAATATATAACCTATTCTGTTTTGCGGGAATATTAAAAACTTAGTATAATTATAAATAATATGTGGTATATATTTAATAAATCATGTCAAAAAAACGTGATACCTTACGGGTATATAGTTAATTAATGTTGTATACAGTACGATAATGAAAATTTATAATAGAGAAGTGACGGAAAAAATACTGTAAAATATGTGTATATATATGTTCTTGAAATATATGGAATGGAGAATAATGAAAATAATTGAAAATTTCTACTAACCAGAAGTCTACTGAGAAGAAAATGAATAAAGAAAAGTCCGACCAAATACTAAACGGAAGGAAAGGAAATATATGGAAAATAGTAAGGTTAATGAAAAGGATGTTGAAGGATAAAGAAAAATGTGAAGAAAGTTAGATGTTTGTTTATTAATCAAAGGCAAACGTAATGAAGATGAACGGTTGCCGACGACAAAATCAATGGAAAATTGAAAGGTTGAGGTTATGGAAATAAAAGGTAGACGGCGGCAATTGGAAATTGAATGGAGTTTGGTGATGAAGATAAACAATTCCCACGGTTATGATAAATTAATTCCAATAAATTACCATATTGGATTATATTTTGTATTATACTTCATTACAAAATATAGTCAAATAATTTCCATAATAATAAAACACAATCATATAAGGAATTAATTACTATGACAATAAATTGAAAGTATCTTTAATAAGGAAATAATTTAAAATTACTTACGAATATAATATATAATATATGATTATTAAAAGGTTATTATTGTCCAAAATTTATACGAAATCCTATTTTAGAAAATAATTCCAAATTTAGGACATTTGTGAAAAATCCTAGAGAATTTAGACTTTTTGTCTAAATTTTTCTTTAGAATATGTATTTGGGCCATAACACAGTGGGCCAAGAAAAGGAAATAAGAGGAAATAAGAACAATTAGTGGGTGACCTTAACAAAAAAAATAAAAAAGTTGTATAGAAAATTTAGATAAAACAAAATTAATTGCAATTCAAATCAAATATATTTCAAGACAATTATGTTATAATAAGTTACAAAGTACAAATGAATATAAAAAAAACATTGAGATGATAATCTCTTTTTTGTTTGTATAACTAAATTACACAAAGTTATTATTTATTATGAAAGGTAGTAACCAATTTCTTCTCTTTTAAAACCTACTCATATTTCATTGCGCCTCCTTCGGTTTTTTAGTTCTCTCAAATTGAGCAATATGTTTTTAAACCCTAAACCCTAAACCCTAAACCCTAAACCCTAAAACCCTAAAACCCTAAACCCGCGGCTTGACTAGGGTCTTCTTTCTTGGGTAAGAGCCCCGATTCTCCGCAGCGAAGCTTGCCTTTTTGGATTTAGACTTTCCCAAGTTAGTATGTTTTCGACCAGAGTTTTTCTCTGGGGAATGGCATGGGATTTCTTTTGGCCAGCGGTAAGATTGGAAATGAATCCTTCTCAATCTCTTCGACATAAATCCTTCTTATATCGACATAAATCCTTCTTATACGAAATTCTTCATTTTGCTAAAACCAAAAAAATATGAGAAAAGTTATGAAAACTAATTAAGGGTCGGATTCCCCGACAAATTAGGGTACGGATTCTCCAACATTTCCCTCTATATGGAGGCTACGCCCACTATTTGGGGGGATTCGGAGGCTTCGCCCTCTGTATTTCTTTCTACTCTTCTGTTTTTCCTAGCTCTTTCCTTGAAGTTCAACTCGCAGTTCATAATGAAGCTTGCTCGGCTTCCTTCGGTTCCTTCCTAGATCTCCTTACATCACTCTCTCATAAAATCAAAACAACAAATAAATTAGCTAGGATTCCGCCTCGCAAACTCGGCTCCCTTCGGTTCCTTCCTAGATTACATATTTACAACTAAATTTAGATTGAAAACAACAAATCACTTTGAAGAATTAAAGCAAGAAAATCAACAACTTAGATTCAATCTCTTAACAAAGAATATCGTTATTGATTGATTCAAACGATAGACAAGCAATTCAAGTCATCGTGGATAAAGGGCATCAATTGTAGCTAGGTTTCGTGAGCTCATTCTCTTCTATGAGTGGCTGGCAGAACCAGTCTTACCTTCTACACCACGAACTGGAGTTGTTGCAAATTCCAATTTTATTTGAGTATCAAAGTCTCCTTATTCCTACGTTCATATGTATTTCATGCATTACATCTATTACACCTATGAAGTTAGGTAAAATTTCATGTGATTCAGTAAACATAATATAAATTCCATCATTGCTAGATCGATCCATTTTATGATGAATAAGCAAATAATGGGATTTTTTTTTTATAAATGGGAAATAAATAAAATGCTTGGGGGTGGAAATGAGAGAATGTCTACAATACCTGCATTTAATCAGATACAATTTGAAGGATTTTGTAGGTTCATTGATCATGGCTTAACAGAAGAACTTCCGAATTCCGCAAATTTCACATAATATCATAGCCTTTCATATTTTGCTTTCCGCCTCTCTTCTTCCAATACTACTACTACTTCCTTCTAACTTAGTACTTTTAGTTGCGATTAGTCCTTTTAGTCATGATTCACTAAAGTTTGACGTCAAGGTTCAAAGAATATTGAGCGGCGGATAGGTGTGACTAAGGCAGACTTGAGGAATTGAGATGAGAGAAAATTCGAAAGATACTCCATTTCCACAAACCTCCTACTTTTGTATTTGCTTTCTTGAGTTTCTACGTGAGGAGCTTAGTCCCTCACTCGCACGAGCAGAGCTCCCAATTAGTGCTTTCTTCTATACTATATTATATAGAAAAGGAGGACATGAATTCCACTAAAACAAGGATAGCCCCCTTAAATATTAGAAGTTCATATCAAGAGAAAGTCAATTCAAAGTTCAAAGAAGAGCTTTATCAAAACTTATCTTTATCTTGTCATTGCTCCTTCTTTCTTTTTCAACTTCTTGATTGAGGAGGTTCTCAAAACAGAGTTTGATACTTTGTAAAAACCTACTTCAAGATCTCCTACGAGTCAGAAAGCAAAACCCCTTGTCTTAAGCAATTCAAGAATCAAGCCTAAGTCAGAAAGTAGAAAGTGAAATTGAGAATGAAACCTATTCTAAGCCAAACTCTCTTATTCTCCGTTACGGTAAGTCAAGCCTAAATCCGAAAACCTGAAAAGAAGCAAGCGATTCGAAACCTATTAGAATTAGGCTCGTTGAACTGGAATGTGTATTATCCATATAGGGGATCTTTCAATGGAGAAGATCCGTTGACCTAAGACGAAGAGAGGGGTCTATCTATTTTATTTAGTTATTCAGTTAAACCAATGCATTTTAACTAGTTAACTAGTTAGAGTACCAGTTAGAATAACATTTGGTAAATTTTATTTTTCTTGTTTTCAAGACAAGTTTATTATTGTAGTGGGATGGATTGTCGATATTTTTTGGACCTGAATTTGGGCAATTATTTAAAACTGATTCTCTGAGTATTTTGTTGGTTGATTTCTTCAGTAGCGATCCAAGATCATTTCTGTTTGTGTTTATGTATACATGCATTGAAATGTGAAGGGAAATGACAATGGTCCAAGCTCAAGAGTCAAGAATATGCACCATTTTTTCATAAAACTGGAACAAACTAACGAAATAAGTGAGAAGTAGATAGTAGTTGGGCCTTGTGAATTTATTCATAGGGATGTGAACTCATACATGTTCCTATTCACTAATAAAATGCCAAAACTTTTCAAACTTCTGCATTATTCCTTCAAAGAAAATTGTTTTTCTAGAGCCCTCCACCCTATATCCTTCCTGTAGAACCCACCCGACCAACGGATTTCCTCAACTGCTCGATATGTTCTATCCCGTGCCTCTTCAATGTTTTTTCCCTTTGCAGCAACCCCAAGAACACGCCCGCCTACGGCAATGAAATTGCCTTCAGAGTCGAAAGAAGTGCCAGCATGAAAGACCTTAACAGATGGAGCAACAAGCTCTGCTTCTTCAACGTTTCGAATCACAGTTCCCTTCTCATATGCCCCAGGATACCCCTTGCTCGCCATTACGACCACCATTGAAGACCCTGGGGACCAATCCAGTGAAACCCCACTTAGCTCTCCTCTACATGTTGCCATAAGAACTTTTGTAAGGTCTGATTCCAACCTAATCATCAGCACCTGTTTTTCATCGAAGCCAGAGGTTTATGATCAGTAACATGTCAAGAAAAAGGGTCATGAAGGAGCCAAACAACAAGAAATCCTCATCAAGAGAAGTAAAACCTAGCGAACAATGAAAAAAAAAAACTAGACACATAGGCCTAGAAAACCTAGCCACAAGTTGCCCTTTGTTTAATTTCCTTCATAATTACATCTTTATCAAAAGAAGCGTATTATTTTGTACTTTTAGCTACAATGAAAGCACCTATACTATATGGTGTGAAATTCAAGTATGACATATCGATTATTGATCACAAAAGTTCAGTCATTTGATAAATTCCAATGCTCCATAGAGTAACAACCAACTCCTTCGATATCTGCAGGTGCACATGGTAAAATTACAAGCAAAAACATTTTAGCTCAGTCAACTAACCTGACACTCGGGATCTCCAAAGCGTACATTGTATTCGATCAATTTTGGCAAGCCAGATTTCTTCTCTATCATAAGCCCAGCAAACAAAACCCCAACAAACTTGCAACCCTCTTCTGCCATTCCTTTTACCGTGGGTAGAATTATAGATTCCATGATTATACTTTGAAGTTCCCTTGTTATGACAGGAGCTGGGGAGTAAGCACCCATACCACCTGTATTAGGTCCCGTGTCACCGTCCCCAACTCTTTTATGATCCTGTGCAGATTCTAAGGGTATAGCATTCTCTCCATCTACAAGTGCAAAAAAGGATGCTTCTTCCCCTTCCAGATATTCTTCAACAATGACACGGCCACCAGCTGAACCAAAAGCACCCTTCACAAGCATTGCATCAACAGCTTCATAGGCCTCCTCCAACGTCGTAGCAACGATAACTCCTTTTCCAGCAGCCAATCCATCTGCTTTAATGACTATCGGAACACTTTGTTCTTGAATATATTGTTTTGCTGCAGAAGGGTCTGTAAATGATTGATACTGTGACAAGTAATCCATGTGGCAAAGGCAAATGATAGTCAGATCTAAGCAAAGACATAAGAGAAAGGTACACAAAGAAAAGGTATTCAATTCATTAATGTTTCCTGAAGTCTTTGAAACTTCCAACTCTATATTGCAATGCGACGATCAAACATTGCACTCAAAAGTTTTCTTGACTTGCTTATTTCTTTTCGTAGTGGGCAGAAGTGTCTAACTCATCCCTTGATGGGATGAGTAGATCAATCAGTCCCCTGAGATTATCCAAACCCCAATGCAATCCAAGGAGATATGAAATAAATTTCAGTTTATATGACAGTGTTGGTGAGCATGTTGCATACTAATGAAAACTCATTTTGAAAGTGATTCGAATACCAAAGTTTGGATGTGTAAACAAATAGTGAAAAATCTGCAGGCATATACTTTGCTAGGAACTAAGCAAACAAGTTCACAGAGTACGGAGCTAAGATCCAAACAAACCTTTGCAGTGGGGATTCCATATTTATCACACAATCTCTTCATGAAATTTTTGGAGCCTTCCAAAGCAGCAGCCTCAGATGAGGGGCCAAAAGTAGCAATCCCGGCCTTCACTAAATCATTTGCAAGCCCTGCAACAAGAGGGGCCTCAGGGCCTATAACAACCAATCCTACATTCCATTTTCGACAGAAAGAAATGACAGCGGCACTATCATTGATATCAAGCTCAGGAATACAAGTGGCGTTGCCTGAGCTCGAAATCCCAGCATTGCCTGGCGCACAAAACACAGCATCACAGGAAGGAGAGCGCTGCAATGCATAGCAAAGCGCATGTTCTCGCCCTCCTCCACCAATCACCAATACAATAACTCGTTCATCTGCAATTATTAGTTAACCAAAAAAGAAGGTTCAAATATCAGTTTCCACAACAAACATCAAAATCATCCGAACATGCCAACTTTTCCAAAGACCCCAAATTACCATTTGCTTTATTAGAAGAGATTGACGCCTCTGAGTTAAAAGTAGAGCAGTTGATGACATGGGAGGAGAAACGTGAACGATTGTGAAATTGAAAATCCTGAGGTGGAAGAGAATTGAAGCTGATGGATCCAACAGAGAAAGAAATTGCAGAGTTAGAGACTAAATTGCATCGACCATTTGGGACAAACCCATTAAAGAACCGAAGATGATTCTTTATTTGGCTGCCTTTATTAATGCTACAAAACTTGAGCGACCCTCCTCCAAGGTTAAAAGTGCTGCAAGACATAACTCTCTACAGCTTTCTTCTTCCAAAATCAACCCTAAAAAATGCAGAGACAAAGCAAAAAGCTCAGGAAATGGAGTTAAAATTAAAGCTAAGAATCGTGTGCAAATTTCTTTATCCCTATTAATTGAAAATTTCGATGACGCTTCAGAGAAGGCGACACACCAATATGAAAACGACCTCAAAGTGAAAAGGCGCACAAAATAAGAAAGAGAAAGTAATAAAATATACAAAACCGAGCTTCGGACCGGTTGGGTCGCCCATGGAAGAATTCAAATTTTTTTCACAATCCAGTGGATTAGTCCACTGGTTTTTAGCCGTAAGTAGGGAAAATAAAACTATGGATGGCAAATAGAACTGTAAAATGTTTCGGCGTTCGCTTGTTATAACTATACCAAGCTCTATACCACTTGTTATGAATAGATGTGGTATCTGATACCACTTGTTATGATTACAACCAAGTTGTAATTGTATCTTGAAACTCACCGTGAAACTCGCCGGAAGCGCCGCTCGAAAACGTCCTATCCTGCCCGCAGCTATACCGTTCGATACCCGACTCCAACCAACGCAGGAACGCCACAAAACCCGTCTCAAACCCACGGCCAACGTTGGACGCCGTCAAACGTCGAGGGCTCGAAACAAACGCCGCAAATCGCTGGGCTAATTTCTCTCTCTGTGTATTCGTCGTCTGCTACACTCTCCTTTTTCTTTCTCACTGTGTTTTTTTGTACGCTGGGTTTGGCTTCGACAATATGGAAACAGACGGAAAAAGAAAAGGGTGATAAAACGGGAATATTTTTGTTCAATTAGCTTCTATCTTTTTAAACAAAAAAAGTCATCGTTTTAAATATTTTGTTTATTCTTTACTATGATTCTTTGTTTTCTTCCTAATCTAATTTTCCAAAATTTCACAATTTCAACTCAGTTTTGAAAACTCACCAAAAATACAACTTTAGCTCAATTATAGTAATGAATTTTTTTTTTGTTTCAATCCATACAATGATCTTTGTAACTTTATTGAACATAGTTCAGATATCTTAAATTCTTCTGAGATTTTCATATAAATATCATTATCAAGATATTCATATAAATATGCTCTGACTACATTCATAATATGCATGTCCAGATTTTCATACACATTTAGGTCGATTAAAAATCTTAACGTGATTGCATCCACCACCGGAGAATATGTCTCCCATAATCAATATCAAGTCTTTGTGAAAAACTTTGTGTAACTAATTTTGTTTTATATACTGTGATCTCATTATTTTCATTCATTTTCCTAAAAAATATCCATTTATATCCCACAAGTTTGACACCTTCTGGTGTTTGGACTACTGGTTCAAAACCATGACGTTTGGAAAGTAAATTTAATTCTACCTCAATTACTTCTTTCCATAAAAACCAATCTTTTCTTTGTCGACATTATTCAACAGATTTTGGTTCAAATTTCTCATTTTCTGATATAATATCAAGAGCAATATTATATGCAAAAATGTTGTCAACAACTACATTAGTTCTGTTTCATCCTTTTCTTGTCATGACATAGTTTATCGAGATCTCATTATTATCCTTGATTGTTTTATCTTCTTCGACATTTTTGTTAGAAGTTAATCTTTGGATTTCTTCTGGAACATCCACATCTTTAATAGAGTTATTGACCTGATTTCTTTTTCGAGGATTCTATCTTTGAAACCTACTAGTTTACCACTCTTCTGACGTGTTTCAGATTCATTAATGACAACATTTTGTGTTAGGATATCAATCTTCGATGGGACATTTGTGACTGCTATATGTGATTTAGTTACTTTATTTTCATCTACAAATGCATCTAGTAACTGATTTGATATGTTTTGCAAATGAATTATTTTATGAACTTCAAGTCCACATTGATCTGTACGAGGATCTAAAGGAGACAATTATGATACATTCCATGTAATTTCTTTTTCGAACTTCTTAATTCTTCCCCCTAATGTTGAAAATTTTGTTTCATTAAAATGACAATCATCAAATCCTGAAGTAAATAAATCACCCATCAGGGCTTCAAGATATTTCATAATCAATGGGAAATCAAATCCAACATATATTTCTAGTCTCTTGGACTCATCTTAGTACGTTGTGGTGGAGCAATTGGAACATATATTACACATCCAAAAATTCTCAAATGAGAAATATTTGGCTCATGGTCATATGTTAATTGTAATGACGAGTACTTGTGATAAGTTGCTGACATAATATGCACAAATGACGGGGCATGCAAAATAGCATGTCCCCATACTGATGTAGGGAGTTTAACTTTCATAAACAAGAGTCTAGCAATTAATTGCAAACGTTTTATAAATGATTTTGCTAAACCATTTTGTGTATGAACATGACCTACAGGATATTCAGCACTTATCCCAATAGACATACAATAATGATCAAATATTTGGGATGTAAATTCACCACCATTATCAAGTCGAATATTCTTAACCGTATATAATCAGGAAACTGTGCTCTTGACTTAATTATTTGATAAGTAATTTTGCAAATATAAGATTTCAACTAGATAATAAGCACATATGCGACTATCTGCTGGATGCGTATATTAAGACCATAAAATACTAAATGGTCCACTTTGTGGGTTAATCGATCCACAAATATGACCATGAATTCGTTCAAAAAAAGTAGGTGATTTTTTTCCCACTTTAGCTGGTGATGGTCTAATTACTAATTTCCCTTGAAGCAAACATCACGTGATAATTCATTAGATTGAAGAATCTTTTGGTTCTTCAATGGATGTCCATGTGAATTTTCAATAATTCTTCTCATCATTATGGATCTTAAATGACCCAATCGACTATGGAAAATTGCAAATATGTTTGGATTCATGAACTTCAAGTTCATTGTTGCACATGTTTCACTTACTCTTATATGAGTATAATATAATCCAAAAGATGAAACAGACAACATTTCTAATATACGTTTTTCATTTGAGACAATAGATATAATATAAAGATATTCTATTTCATTCTTTCTATCAGTCTCAATATGATAACCATTGCAACGTATATCTTTAAAACTCAATAGATTTCTCTTTGATTGACTAGAGAACAATGCATTATCAATTGTGAATTTTGTTCCTCTATACAAAATAATATTTGCTTTTCCAATCCCTTAGGTTTGCATAATCTGATATTGTATTGACTTTTGTTCATTATCAGTTTGGAAAAATAATTTTTATTTGTAATTATTTTATATGTGGTTGCACTGTCTGCCAGACATAGATTTTCTTTGTTCATTTTTTAATCACCCAACGTATGAAAATGATTCATATTTCTTCATTTAAAAGAAAATAATTACAATAAGTAAAATATACTTGTATATTAATAAAAACAAAGAAAGATAACAAAACAACAATATTATTCTAGATATTTTCAAAGTCAAAAGAAACATTTGTTGTTCCACCAATTGTGTTGATCTACTCTTCAGCAGTTTTAAAAAAATCTGCCACATCCAAATTAGTTATGTTGGATGAATCGAATACATCATTAACTTGATAGGCACAATTAGCTTGATATAAGTCAACTAAGTGTTTCAATGTACGGCAAGCACGTGACCAATGTCCAATCATTCCACATCGGTAGCAAATTTCTTCATCACTTTTTGATATTTGTAGAGCTTTTCTTTTATGATTACTTCGTGTGGTTCTTTTGAAATTTAGAGTATAAGAACGACCACCACGAAAATAATAATTATTTATTCTTCTTCCACGGTCTTTACCTCGACCATGACCACGACCACAACCATGACCTCATCCATGATTAAAATTCACAACATTTGCTTCAAGGAATAGTGTTGTTCCAATTGGTTGGGATTCGTGATTTTTCATCAACAACTCGTTATTTTGTTCGACAACAAGAAGACATGAGATGAGTTCAGAATATTTTGTAAAACCTCTTTCTCGATATTGCTATTATAGGAGCATATTCAAGATATGAAAAGTAGAAAATGTCTTTTCCAACATGTCCATATCAGTAATTTTCTCTCCAGATAACAATAATTTGGAACTGATTCTGAATAATTCATAATTATAATTACTTACTGATTTAAAATCTTATAGCCTCAAATGTATTCAATCATAACGAGCTTGAAGAAGATAAACTAATTTTAAATGCTCATACATTTCTTTCAATTTATTCCACAACGTATGAGGATCTTTCACTATTAAATATTCTGACTTTAAATCCTCATAAATGTGATGACGAATGAAAATCATGACTTTTGCTTTCTCTTGACTAGTCATTGCATTTTCTTCTTTAATTGTATTTACGAGATTCATGACGTCTAGATACATTTCAACATCAAGAATCCATGACAAATAATTGATATCATTATTGTGAAGAGCCGTAAATTCTAATTTCGTAAGATTTGTCATGGTAATGCCATAATAAAATATTATAATTATTTAATATATATTAAATATGCAAAATAATATTTATTATAACAAGTAGGGAAAAACCGCCATACCGTTAGAACCTACCTTCGACGGAGAAAGCGACTGGAGCTTCATGTTAATTGTACGTTGTGAAAACGGAGTACAATCGAAATTGAAAAACCAAAAAAAATTAATATTTAAATAATAAAATAATACAATCTAATATATAATATATAAATAAATAAATGAATAAATAATTTAAAAAAAAAAAAAAGTAAGAAAAACCAAATCTCAAACTTGTTCACTATCTCCTATTAATTTGAAAACTCATCAAATTATTAATTTGAAAACTCATAGACAAGTTGATCAATATCTCATCAAATTATTAATTTAACTCATCAAATCAAATCATTATAGACAACTTGATCAATATAGAATATATTGATGAGTAAGAAGTGAATCATTATAGACAACTTAATCAATATAGACTATATTGATTAGTAAGAAGTGAATTACATGACTATTAAAAGTCTTAAGTGAATTACATGACTACTAAGAGAAAAGTCACTAGAATTTAAGTGAATTACATCACTAGAATTTAAGTGAATTACATTACATCACTAGAATTTAAGTGAATTACATGACTACATGAGTCTTAAGTGAATTACATGACTACTAAGAGACCATGTTAACATGACTATTAAGAGACAATGTTAACTTATGATAATATTTGCTTGACAGACAATGCACATCTACATATTAATAGTATTTATAATACTGAGTAAATTTTCCAAATCCAAAAATCAAGAGTAGGGATAATTTGAATGGGCCCAAGAAATAAGCTGATAAAAACATAACTTTCCAAGGGGTTTCTTCTACCCCCGTTTTTCTTTATTTTTTCGGTCATTTAGAAGAGTTAATCACATGAGGAAATTTGTGTGAAGAATGAAGAGTTATATAGATACCCACAAAGCAAATTCATCATCATATCTAGAATTTGAAATTTAAAAAAAAAAAGGGGTAAAAAAAAAAAGAAAAAAAACACAAGCCAAAAATTAAAAATCCTTATTGAAGAAGCTAAACCCTTTTGTTTCCTTTTTACAATCAGTGTTTTTTTTCTTCATTGCAAAATTGACAAATACTCAGTTTCTCTTCACAAGCTTTCAACCACCACCCAACCGCAGCCATAATAAGGTGCCTTTTTTTTTTCTCAAGTAGAGCGCATCGGCCAACCAAGCAACGGAGGTGACCCTGGCGGGGACACCTCTCGGCTTGGAGAGAATAGGCTGAGTTCCACAAAAGTTGCCGTCCCCATACCAGCAGAAGCTCCATCTTTCTGAAATGTTCTAAACGAGATCGACCCCCTCTTGGTTGAGGAGGCATTGGAGTTTCGAGCAGGGCTCATTTGGGGGGAGCTAGAGCTATCGTTGACATGGGGTTGGTTGGCAATGAGAGAGATAGTGTCATTGTGATCGTCGTTCGACCTTCTCCTCGCCTCTAAATCCTGTAAATTGCCCAAAGCCAAAGAATCGGCAACCGGAAGGTAGACGAGCATGCATATACACAACCCAGCACAACATAAAAGTACAAGAAAAGCTGAGAAAGTGAGAGCTTCGAATAAAAACTGCTCTGGTTTCCGAGAAACAGAAAAACCAAGTAATATAACCCTTAATGGGAGGAATCCCGAAACTGAGAATATCAATGTGTATACTCTCCTTTGCAAGTTCTTATTGATCACCAGCTTCAAAATCTGCCTCCCAAGCCAAAACAAGTAGATGGTTAGGATGGAGGCGAAAAAGCCGAGGAGGATAACACTCAGTAATGGGTAAGTACAGAGAGCAATGTCCGGAGCACCTCTCGAACTAGATGCAGTAACAATGGTGACTGCACTAGTAAAATATTTCGGCAGTTTTCGACCGTATCTGCTATCGTAGTTTAACCGGGGTCCAATAAGTATAACAACTATTTGAAGAACAAACACTGGTAAGCAGTAGAGAAAAATATATCCTGCTGTTTTCCTGTTCCATTTCCGGCTGAGAATTCCCGACTCCATATTCTGAAGAGGACCTCGAAGAAGAAACAAGAGCGTGAGGAATAGGCAAGGTTCTGCAAACCCAAGGTTCGATACAATGTAACATTTGCAAATGGTTTCCTGCCATTTCAAGTCATGCAACAATCCTCCTTCCCCGCGTAAGAAACTTAGTCGACTAATTTCACCAACACCCCACCAGATCACAAACAAGATAAATGTAATTCGAATTATCCAAGGACCACTGAAGTAACTGAGTTGAATGCAACCTTCACTATGAATGCGAGACCGAAAGTAGCACGAGTAAATTATGCAGAACAGACCAAGAAGAATCAATAGGGCCACTAAACAAATTGTCACCACACCGAATGCATCGGCAGCAAATCTCGTCAGGGGCATTACTCGATGCACAGAATCCAAGCATACTCTCTGCCAGCATGGATACTAAGGACCTCTAATCGTTTATTAGCCTTCTTCCTACTTCTAATGAGAACAAAAGCAGAGCAATCCAAGCTGGAAGAGTTTCATAGAACTCAAATTAACCACAAATTTTTGTAGAAGATGATAGGCAGCAATTTTTGAAGTAGCAGTCATGAAGAACAATGCCCATCTTCACAGCCGAACTTTGTATCAAGCTGCTCTAGGCATTACAATCCATTTAGATCATCTGCCAGTGAAGTGGAAGAAAATAAGAACTGAGAAGCAACTGCATATAGAGTTGGAATAAAAATGAGAAAAACAAATGGATTGCAATTCCACAAAAAAAAATTACAAAAAGTGTCAATGTCATAATGAAGAACCATAATATTCAAGCAAGTCTTTGGAGAAACTATAGCCTCAAGGCACTTTTGTTCCAAGCAATAACATATATTGTCAACTTTAAGAATACTTGAGAAGAAATAGTTGGTGCAAAAACAAACTTTGAGAAATATAGGATTTAAGCATATCATTCGCCGATGCATAAGCCAAAAGGAAAGGATGGATAACATAAGAGTAGACAGGATAAATGGAAGCGAAGGCAAAGAATATACGTAATGGGTACGATGAAACAAATTCTTAAAGCATTTAACTAAATTTAGCATGCGTTAGTTCAGTTTCTCTTGAGTTCATGAGGGGAGAAAGGTACGGCCAGCTTCCTAAATAAACATCTGATACTAGAGAAATTAACATAGATAGAAATCAATGAAAAACAAACTAAATTTCAAACACAGATATTCAATTTTCTGCTAGAAGAAAACTCCTTACATCAAAAAGAGTTTTAATCATGAGTTCATGACACGTCAAATTGATTTTCATAATTACGTTAAGATACAGATTAAAATACACAAACCAATAAAACTTCACCCACCCTGTTCAATGCAAGCGGTATCTCTTAGTCAAACATTCTATTAAATTTGTAGCTATCAATTTTTCCTAAAATGGTATACACATAACTCTAGTAAAGGGTGAAATTAACAAACTACAAAGTAAAGTTTGTAAAACCAATAAATTTTACTTTAATAACAGAACTAGTATTAGCCTAAATAACCCAATACAAACGTAGAACAAAGAATTACATATTCAAACCAAACTAAATAATCACGCATCCTAAGCCAAACACCCTTGATATATTAACTGGCATTGTCGGTCATGGCAGTAATATCAATCACAATCAACGAAACCGCCAGCTTTCAGAACTTAAAACATTGATAAAGAACCAGGGTTTGGGTTTAACAGAACATTCAAAAACAAAATCCTACCAAAAACAAAAATGTAAAGAAAACATTAAGAAGAAAAAAATCTGATAAACCCGTAATTATCAATTATTGAAAATGCAGTCGTTAAAAAAACCCAGACCAACAAGAAACATACAACAAATAGACACAAACAGAGAGAGACACACAAAACCTAACACAACCGAACCAAAATGATTTCACAATAAATAAAACAAAAGAACCCAAATCAAATTTCATAGTTAATAACCAAACCATGCATGGTACAAAAGGAAGAAAGAACCCATTAAAAAGAGGAAAAATCAATTAAAAAAAAAAAAAGGAAAGATATAAGAGGAAAAGAAAAAGGAGGGGGGGGGGAACCGCGATGTGGAGTGGATTTAAGAAGAGGAAAGGAAATGCGAACAAAATGAAAAGAAAAAGAGATGAATCGGAAGCTTACAGAGAGAGGAATCTTGATCTAGCATGCAGGAGGAGAGGTTTGGAAGAATCGAAGAAGGAACCAAAGAACCCTAATCTTTGAGAGGGGGGAGAGAGAAGGAAGAAGATGGGGGCAGACAGAGAGATAGAGAGAGAAAGAGGAGAGAGAGAGCGGGACAGAGAGAACGTAGTTAGGGGAATAGGTGAGTGGGACTTTGTTGGTGACAGGCTGTCTCCAGCTGCGCGTCGAAGCCTGTAGCTTCGGCTGAGGTATTTGGTTCGGCTATATCGAGCCTACGTGGATGCCGTGGTGGCGGCGTTTGCGGCGACCCTTTCATTTGGTTGCTGTTTGGATATACCTTTAACCTACTCCTAACCTGGATTCACAATAACATTGTATTCTTTTTTTGCCTTCAATTTACGCTGGATTCCAAATAAGCCCATACCCCCCTACCTTTAACCTACTCCTAACCTGGATTCACAATAACATTGTATTCTTTTTTTGCCTTCAATTTACGCTGGATTCCAAATAAGCCCATACCCCCCCCCCCCCCCCCCCCCCCCCAATT